>JARHVA010008197.1:0-387500 GCA_037957365.1 Torreya grandis | reverse complement strand
TGTCTATAAATCAATCCTAGCTCAAAGAATATAGATCATACCTAAACTTTCGATTGGGAATACACTTGTTAAGTGGGAGCATGACCAATATGTGGATTCTCTAGACTTGATTATGGGATCACTTATCACAACATATCATGCTATGAATCACAACAACCCTAATGGATTCTTAAGGTTTAAAGTATTCACTTATTCTAATAACAAGAAAGTAAATATAATATAGTAAACAAAAAATCTTGTGGCACAAAGTGGGGGTTAGAAAAAATAAAACAAATATGTATAACGAACCTCAATTAAAGTAAGTATGAGTAACACCCTAATGCATGAAATATAAAAGATAATATTATTCGAGCCAACACTTATGCTTCTTCTATCTACTAAAAGAGATGAGAACAAAGTTAGAATATACTTGAATATGAAATCATTGAGTCTTAATCTCTCCCTTGGCCAAAGGGGCTTTGTAAGAGGTTGTTGTGGTTTTTAAGGATAACTACGAAAGGCCAAAGCATCCAAGACTTATCAACAAGACTATATTCTCCAAATTAGAAACCTAAGATAAGTCTCCTCAAGTAGAACAATGGAAGAGTAGATTATGAAGAAGCATGAATGAATAATAACTCTTTATTGTACATATGAAATAATAATGAAATGATCTTGTATATATAGGTATATCTTGTCCTAAATCCTTCTGGAAACATTGGTTGTATAAGGTCAACCTAGTTAACCCAGTGTGTTTTTAGAGACAATTCACTGGATCTAAGTTAGGTTGGTTGAAAGGCTAACAAGATAAGAAAGTGAAAAATACCCCTAAATTATATTGGGTCATCCCAGTGGACCTAGTATAGTCGACTGACCAAAAGAGGAAAATATGAGAAATATTCAAGGGAGGAGAAATAGCTTAGGGAATGGTTTTAGAAGTTGGTTGGATTGGTAATAATGTTTCAATAAGGTAAAAAAATACTATGAAGCACCAAAGGTTTATCCACCCCTTTCGCAGTGCACCCCTTAGGGCATGCACTTAGAGAGATTAAGTCTTGATGGATTCCTACAAGATGTAAAGTGTCTGTATTTGATAAAAGTTGTAAATATTATGTGTATACATATCGCCCACTCGAATCTCATCATGTGGCACTAAGGTGTAACAGGGGATGGTGCTTTGAGAAAGAACATAGTAATACACAACATTGATGCTAAAAAAAAGTTGTAATATTTAAAGAAAAAATAATTAAAATTAAATGAATGAAAGGGAAACTAATCTAAAAATTAAATGTAATGCATACTTTGAATTACCTTTACCATGAGATGGTTTTTTGATGTGTTGTTAGTTTTAATTTTTTAAGGTGCAGAGACTACTATTGACATACCCAAGAATACAAAACTAAAGAGCAAAAACAAAAAAACACAAGAAAAACCAAGATAGATGGTGCTATGAAGATGGGACATGGGAAATTTGAAAATCTGGGTTGATAGGTGCTATGTTAGACCAAATGACTAAGTCAAAAAAATAAGCGTAAATTAGGTAACTGAAAATCCAAGGCTACTAAAGACCAAAAAACTCAAACAAGCTATCCTTATTAAGAAAGGAAAATTCACCAAGTCAAACCAAGGATACATGTTAAATAGGATGGTAAAACAAATTAATGGTAAAAGAAGAAAAAAATAGTAAAACAACATTGATGAGTGAGTAGTAACAATCCACATCTCAATCATCAATGGAAAAAGGATGCATAAAAGGGAAAACAACATTGGTGAGTGAGAAGTAACAAGCCAACCACACTCAACAATAGAACAAAGGTATGAACTCAGGTGTCCATAACAATAGGATAGTAAAATAATGACAAATGGTAAAAGGAAAGTAAAATAAGTCTAAGAGTGTAAAATCGTGGTGTAAAGAAAATAAGAAATCCATAGTTTCTCAAACATGTTGTTTCACTCTAAGGATAGATAAAATTGAAACAAATTAGTGTTATCATGTTTTTAAGAGATGAAGAAAAAGGAATTAAAGAAGAAAGGGAAAATAGATTGGGAATCACAATTTGTCTATTAAAGGGAAAATTAAATGGGTGGAGGAGAGATTTAAGGAAAAACCAAGGTAGAGGAACTCTTTATCAAAGTTAATAAATTCAAATTAGGTTTATAAAAATAAGAGGAATTTTGACCTTGAGAACTATGAAGAACTTATTGTAGCTACAGAAGTTTTAGGTCAAAAAATGGAATATATAGATTATCCCATGAAGGCTATATGTATGAAAATTAAAATGGACCTACCTCCCCATAACATGTTCCCCATTATTCAAGATCCCTTACAGAGCCATCAGTCTACTACAAAGATTGGGTACTTGTGTGAGAATTCAGTAGCACCATAGAGTTTGTTAAATTCTCATATTCTAATCTACTAGCCTACTGCACCTTAAAGGACCTCAACTCTATGTGAGTCCAACTGTGGAGTTTGAGCTTCTATTAGAGATAGGAGATGTTCTTGAAATCACATATTTTGGTATGAATTTGACTTTTGAGATTTGTATGTTGCCTTTTAGATATCATTGCCTTTTGTTTCAAATGATTTGGATTTTAACTTTCTTGATGGATTTTTCTACTCCCCCTCCTTATGGATTTAGAAAACCAAACATAGGTGCTAAATATGAATTTCATTTGAATACTTGGGACAAGGTTTCTAAGAGAGATAAATTTCAAATAGCATGGGGTCTAAGAGTCTCATAAATCTAGGTGAAATAAAAGTGTTATCTTGACTTCGACATTGTTTTATCTAATGAGGAGTGAAAGAAAGGGGAAATCAAGAGAAATGACACATAGAACAAATTTGAATTACTTCAAATTACAAAAAAATGTGACAAAGGGAAAAAAGGGATACAATGATAGTAAAGTATGATTCCTTAACATAATAATGAGGGAAATGGAGGAAAAGATGTTAACATAGATTATTGTGTAAATTTCATCTATCAAAAAGAAGAAAAAGCTTAAAGTTTGAGAACAAGGATGAAGGACATGAAAAGGTGGTAATTTTATGAGGAGGTACAGGTCCTATCCATGATCTTACACCAAAAATAAATCAAATAAAGAAAAGATAAATCAAAAAAGATGGTAGTTTTGTGAGGGACATTGGGTCCTATCTATGGTCTTATAAAGCAACTCACAAAAGAAAAACCCAAGGGATGCCAAATAAAATTGGCAAGCAGAAAAGGGTATGTGAAAAATAGATAAAAGATGGTGGTTTTATGAGAAATGTCAGGTCCTATCCATGGTCTTACAAAGAAACTCATAAAATAAAAACCCAAGGGGTGAAAAAAATAAGATAAAATTTAGGAAGATAAATAAGACTATGTTACATCAAGAAACTAAAAGACCAAAAGGGAAAACTAAAGGTTTGTGAAAGAAAGGAACTTGGTGTAGAAGGATAGACCCATTCTTAAGTAACCTACAAAAAGTGTTAGATAGATGTAGATGGAAAGCATGAAAATAAGGAAATTTTCCTACATTAATGTCTATATCAAGGATGATCATGTGAGAGACAAGCCTATGTGTCTCAAAAGGTTTCTTAGATTTGAATTAGTTTGGTAACATGTAATGGAGAATAAGAGTGGGCATCGCTAGATACCCCAAAGTGTAAGTGGATGTAGGGATGGGAATCACAAGATGCCCCAAAGTATAAAATGATATGTAGGTGGGCATCACAAGATTCCCCATGATAGAATAATGTGTGGATGGGCATCGTAAGATTCCCCAAAAGCTACAAAGAGTAAGAAACTATAAGAAAAGATAAGAAACAAATAACACCCCATATAGTTTTTAAATGGATTCAAGTTATCCAAGAAGATTCTGATACGGGATATGATGTTTAAAGAAAGAAAGAGGATGCTAAGCAAGAAGAATAATAAATAGAGACAAAGAACTAAGTTAGGTAAATAGAGAACTAAGTCAGACATATAATGAATTGAACTGACAAACCAAAAAGGCAAAAAATAGTACAGTGTTGACTAGATCAACCTAGTGTAATAGATAGAGGTTAAAAAGGTCTAAAAATAATACAAGGTCAACTAAGTCAATCTTGTACAATAAATATATCTTGAAAAAGGTCTGCAAATAGTATAGGGTTGACTGGGTTAATTTTGTATAGTAAACAGAGGATAGAAAAAGATGAAATGGGAGTACATGATTGACTGGGTCGATCTAGTACTATATATGAGTCAAGAAGCAAGTAGAAAAAGATATAGGGTTGACTAGGTCAACCTAATACTAAAAATATATGAAAATAATACTAAGAAAAATGGAAACATGAATCCAACTAGTGGTGGTATAGGATCAACATCAGCTTCACTAGAATATATGTAATCAAAAATGCATCATGTCTATAAATCAATCCTGGCTTGGAGAAGATAGAGCATACCTACACTTTCGACTGGGAATACACTTGTTAAATGGGATCATGACTAATATGGGGATCTTCTAGACCTAATTAGGGGATCATTTGTCACAACATATCATGCTAGGAAGGGTTCTAAAGCCTAGAGTCTAACATAATCACATAAAAACCCTAATGGAGTCCTAAGGTTTAAAGCATTCACTTATTCTAATAACAAGAAAGTAAATCTAATCTAGTTCACACCAAATCTTGTGGCACAAAGTGGGGGTTATAAATAATAAAACAAACATGTATAGGGAACCCCAATCAAATTAAGTATGAGTAACACCCTAATACATGAAATGTGAAAGATAGTATTATTCGAGCCAACACTTATGCTACATATATCTACTAAAATAGAGGAGAATAAAATTATAATATACTTACCTAAATGTGAACCCATTGAGTCTCAATCTCTCCCTTGGCCAAAGGGGTTTCACAATAAGTTTTGGTTTGTAAGGATAAATAAGAAAGGCAAAAGCATCCAAAAATTATCCACAAGACTAGATTCTCCAAATAAGAAACATATGCTAAGTCTCCTCATATAGAATGGTGGAAGAGGAAATTATGAAGAAGCATGAGTGAATAATAACTCTTGATTACACATATTAAATAATGATGAATGATCTTGTATATATATGTGAATTTTTCCCTAAATCCTTTTGGAAACATCAGTTGTATAGGGTTAAACCAATTGACCCAATGTGTTTTTGGGGATAGTTCACTAGGTCTAAGCTAGGTCAGTCAAAAGGATAACAAGCTAAGAAAGTGAAAAATGCCCCTAAATTATATTGGGTTGACCCAGTCGACCTAGTACAACCAACTGACCAAAAGTGGTTTAAGACAAGAAAAGGAGGGCTAGAAAGAGAAAAGGACTAGAAAAATATTCAAGGGAGGAGAAATATCTTAGATAATGGTTTTAGGCACTGATGTGGTGATAAGGGACAAAAATCATGTGAAGCACCAAAGGTCTACCCATCCCTTTCTTGGTGTACCCCTTAGGGCATGCACTCAAAGATATTAAGTCTTGACGAGCTACTATAAGATGTAAAGCATTAGTATTTGATAAAACTTGAAAATATTATGTGTATACAAGTGGCATTGTCATGCTTGGAAATCAATATAGGGGCCTTATCATTTCAAAGTATAAATCAGAGGGGGAATTATCAAGGGATGATTGAAAATTAGGAGAGGGGGAATTATCACCTATATAGAGAAATGAGAAGGGGAATTGAGCGAGCTATATCTTGAAAGAAGGGGAATTCTAACCTATATAGAGAAAGGAGTGATTATGGATGATTGGGCACAAGCAAAAAGCCACTGCACCCACCATAAAGGTATTAGAGGGAGTGATTAAGGATGAAGAGGGATGAGTAAATAATGATTAGGTATTGTAAGGGATGATGAGGGTCAATCAATGAGTGATTAGGGATGAAGAGGGACTGATTAGGTATGATGAGGGATGATGAGTGAGTGACTAGGGATGGTGAGGGTTGATGAGGGAGTGATTAGTAACAATGAGGGTTGATGAGGGAGTGATTAAGGATGATGAGAGATGAAAAAAATTATTGCACCATATCTATATATAGGGGTAATATCTATTATTTGGGTGACCATCTCTATCCCATGTTCACAATATTGATTCATTCCATTCCTTCCTATTGAATGGGCACTAAAAAACATGTTTTAGATGAGGGCATTTACTGAGACATATCTTGAAAGGAGAAGGGGAATTATAACCTATATAGATAAAGGAGTGACAAGGGACAATCAAGAACAAGTAGAAAGACACTAAACCCACCATAAATGTATTAGAGGGTGTGATTAGGGATGGGGAGGGATGATAAAAGAGTGATTATGGATGATGAATGATGATTATTTTCAATGAGTGAATGATTAGGGATGATAAGGGATGAGAAGGTAGTGATTAAGGATGATGAGGGAATGACTAGGGATGATGAGGGTCAAGGAGGGAGTGATTAGGAAAAATGAGGTCCAATAAGGGAATGATTAAGGATGATGAGGGATGATGAAAAAGTCTTGTGTTGTATCTATATAGGGATATCATCTATTATTTGGATGACCTTATCTACCCCATGTTTACAATAATGATCCATTCCATTTATTCATATTAAATGGACACTAAAACACATGCTTTAGATAAAATAAATATAATGGGCATTGAAATACATATTATATAATCAACACTTATTTCCTATTGACTGGGCACTTTTGGACATCTTGAATAATCACTAGGCACTAAATAATATAATGGGAATTGGGCACTATCATATAGGTCACCTAGAAAATAGATATTACCCCATATATATAGATATAGTGCAATATATTTTCATAATAGATTATAAGTTATAATGAATAAAGATAAGGGAGTGATTATTGATTATGAGGTATGATGAGGGAGCGATTAGGGATGATGAGGGGAAGTTAGTGCTAATTACGGAGTGTTTAGGGACAATGAAGGTCGATGAGGGTGTGACTAGAGACTATGAGGGTTTACGAGGGAGTGATTAAGGATGAAAAGGTATGATGAGGACTGATGAGAGAGTGATTAGGGATAATGATAAAAAATGAGGGCTCATTATAAAGTGTTTAGGGAGGATGAGGGACAATGAGGAATGATGAGGGTGTGATTATAAATGATGAGGGATAATGAAGGAGTGATTATGGATTATTAATAATGATTAGGGTTAATAAGGAATGGTTTTGTATGATAACAGGTAATGAGGGAATGATTAGGAATGATGAGGGTTGATGATGCTATGTTTAAAGAAAATGAAGGAAAATGGAGTGATTAGGGATGATGAGGGATGATGAGAGAGTGATTAAGGATGATGAGGGATGATGAGGGAGTGATTAAGGATGATGAGGGATGATGAGGTCCTTATCTATATAAGGAGACTTAATTAACTTATTATATTAATCAAGGGACCCTATCTATATATGGGTACTCACCTATCCCTATCTATATCTGAGGAGAGTGAGGGGTGTATAGGGTTTGAACTTATATTATTTGAGTCATGATCCTAACAAGTTGACTAATTACTCCACCCCACTTTGTCAGATATAGGTATGGCCTTAATGAACCAATGCCATATCCATATCCCATATAGATATAGGGTAGGTTTCCTCAAAGTGAATGAATTAATGTGAATCATAGTACATACATAATATGTTTGAATCATTTGATTGTAATAAATAGTAATAAATGATATGGCAGTACCATATTACATCAATGAATAATGACACGATCACATGACCACCCCTTAGTGTATATATATAAAAGTTTCATTGGAATTGACATAATGTATAGTTTAATTGAAATAATATATTGGCACCTCGATCCCAAAAATGGATTTAGATATAAGTTTAGAGTGAATAAAGATAGGGGCCAAGGTCTATCATTGTTATCGGTTATATCTAGTTCACTCTATCTATTGAATATGTCTATCAATGATCAATATTACTACATTACATACATAATATGTATGGTATGATCATAATGACCCAATGTGCATAATTCCCACATGGTATGAATGATTTTTATGATACAATAAATATTCATATCATAAAACAAATTGATGTCATATTTATACATATTTCATGATGTTGATGTGATACACAATGAAATACAAGTGTGGGTAACATGATCATTCATGCCGTATTAATATGATATTTGGTTTCAACTACTTGACATCATTGAATTGACTTCATTATGTATGTGTTGCATTAGTGTGGTGGGCTCATTATTTGCATTTACCTTGGTCATAAGTAGATATGGCGGTTTATGTCACTTTTGGCCTATAATAGACTTAATCATAAGTAAAATCATTATGAATACTAGTGGTTTGGTGTACATGGGTCACCAATGTAATCTATGTTTCCCCATGCAAACCACTTTGACATGAATTCAAAATGACTTGGGGTGACCATGTCTAAATGTGGCCCAAATTGTCCCTATTTACCCTAGTCACATATGATTATGGTGTTGTGTCTTTTTTTTTACCTATAAAAGACCTAATCATAATTAAAATTAAAATATATAAGTGTCTAGGTGTGCATTGGTTTCTACACTTTACTTGTGACAAACCTAGGACTCCTAAAAATGTCAACAAGTAATATGGAAGGTGTCAAAACTTAAAAAATAATTAATATTTACTTGAAATGGATATTAATTGTAAAAGTTATGCCCTGAAATCACTAGGTTCAACACTGAAATCTTGAAAATGACTATATAATGTCTAGATTAGATTTTAAAAAACTATCTCCCTCATCGTAAGGTATGCAACTGTGAGACCAACTATATCAGATGTAGAGTGACCTACATTTATTATATTTACTAAAATAAATTTAAAATATAAAAAATATAAATTTTAACTTATACTTTAGTAAACCATCCCCCCCCCACCATAATTCATCACTCTTTTGCATTCTACCCCTTCTAATATATCTTTTTTATTTTTTTATGCTATGTCAACATAACGTGTATGCATTACATTTTGTATTCTACCACTCCCGATAGTTATTTTTTACTTTTTATGTTTATCACCTAATGCATACATGTTATGGTATGTTTGAATTTAAAAACAAGCATTTTGGCTAGAAAATGGCTTAGATTCCTGAGCTAAAGGCTTGGACCTGTCAACACATGTTGAATTTGATATCTTTGAGATAAAATAATAAAATTCAACTTCTATCACAAAATATACTATGAATTTAAACAAGACAATTTATAAAATTATACCACGGTAATGAGCATGTTCTCGTCTTTCAAGATATATGATTTTTTAAAATTTTAGACTATTTTAAGGTTTCTATTGATGTTGATTTCTAACTATATATTTTTTAGGCCACTACATGCCGCAAATATATGGGCCTTTTTTTTCAATGATTCAAATGTAAAAATAATCATATGGTCACAAACTAGGCCTAATTATACATGCATTCAAAAAAGCTAATTTTTATTTTTTTTTGAGGTAGTTAGGGGATCACACAGCCAGCTATCCTATTTTTGTTAGTTTTCAAAATCTATTTACTTTTAAAATTAATAGAAAATATTCATTAAAAAACTATATAAAAATATAGGCCACTAACTAAATGATCTTATCTATATTTTTATCAAAGTGTTTCAAACAATATTAAATGATGTTTAAAAAAATAAGGGGCTACACGATCAACTATCTACTTAATTTTTTTTATAAAGATAAGAGTTTTTCTTCAAATTTTATATATTTTACCTAGTTATACTTAACTATTTTTTTTTAAATAGTGTTTTAGAAACTAGAATCGAAATGCTACTATTCATGTTCTTATACCATCTTCAAATTTTGAGTGTAGTGATCTCAAATTATCTATATAAGTTTAAATTTATCAATTTTTAAGAAAAAACATATCCATAGGTAGGCCCCTTTTTATCCCTCAACATTATGCACTTATCATAATGTGTACGTGTTATAGCACATATGTTTTTTTGTGTTACATATATTTAATAATGCATATATATTATAGCGCATACATATTTTTATTCTGTGTAATTGTAAAAGCATGTCTACAAGCTCAAAAATGGCTTAGATTCTCGAGCCTAAGGCTTAGACCTACAAACACACAGTTGAATGCATGTTTTTGACTGAAAATAATAAAATCTAACTTCCACCATCATAAACACTATGTATTTTATTGAGATATTTTTTAAAACTATTACTATGACATTGAGCAGACTCTCCTCCTTTAAAATATAAGTTTTTTTTTTTTTTTTAAACTATTCTAAAGTTCACATCTACATTGATTTCTAAGTATGTCTTTTTTAGGCCACTATATAATGTAATTATACATGTTTATATTTATTTCTATATCTTTTTTTTGTTAATTCAAATGCAATATATAGGTTAGGTCTAATTATATACACATTGAAAAAATAATTAATTTTTGTTTATTTTTAGGTAATTAGGGGGTGTATGATTATATCTATTTTTATCAGTTTTCAATGTTTATTATTTTTAAAAGTAATTAAAAAAATCAATATTCATTCATTTTTAAAAATATATATAGGGTGCAAACTAGATGATTTTATTCAACTTTCCATGAAAGGGTTTCAAACAATACTAAACGATGATGCAAAATGAGAGGGTGCATGATTGGGTATCTACTCTATTTTTTAAAAAAAAATAGGCATCTTTTTTCAAATTTCAAATGTTTGACCTACTTATACTTAACTATTTAAAAAATATATAAAATTTTACAAACTAGGCTCAAAATGTTACAATTCATAATCTTTATCATCTTCTAATTTTAAATATAGACATATCAAATAATCTATGCAAAAATCATTTAGAGATTTAATCTAAAAACATTGTTAAAATTATTTCATGAACTATAGAAATACAATATCTTTGATAATCTATATAAATTAAGATTTTTCATTTTTCAGAGAAAAAAGATAATTCTCTTTTAACCCACCAATTACTTTAATTTTTATTACAATTTATTTTGATTTTTCATTACTTTTATTTAATTTCAATTTTTTATTATTTTTATTTAATTTTTAATTCTTCATTTCTTTAAACTATAAAACAATTCAATATATTATGAATTAAAACTTTTAAAGATTTTTAAATATCATACACAATGGAATCATCTCTGTTGATGGCGTAAAATTGCGCTAGATCTTAACCAATCAACAATGGGAAGTTTCAAGCTGTGGGACAATGCAACTTGAAATAACCTCCAGGTTTTAAAGAAGCTGGTCTCTTCTGTTTTATGATTGTTGGGAAAAAGGGATAGGAGACTAAACAAAAATGCAAAATGCAAGAATTAAAACCTAACTATGGCGATGCGCCTAAGAGTAATCCTAATCCTTACCTAAGCACAGAGAAACTATTATATGATTCAATTACATTCAAGAGCAGACAGGTGCTTGATCAATGTAAATGATTGGAATAACAAAAACAGAGGCTCACAACAGGGGAGTCTTTTGCTGAGATACAAGAATTGTCAACGAAGGCATAGTGTTCAATCTTCTTAATAGAATCCTTCAATCACATAAGAGGCACAAAAGTCACACACAGTTATGTAGAACTTCAGACTCCAAAAAATGAGACAAAAGTAAATAACATTTCCAATCACAACACTAGAAAATCTATAGCATAGACTACTGTGTAAATGACACAGATAACACCAACCAAGGCATGGAGCTTAAACTTTCTTAATTCATTCAGCCACATAAAGGGCACAGAAACATGCACGATTATACCAACTTTACAACTTCAGGAAATCAAGACAAGAGCAAATGATATTATTGGTCAAAATACAGAAAATCTCCAAACTATAGAATCCCCCCCCTCTTTTATTATTGATTTTACAATCTTCCTTATATAGTTACGGATGCCTCTTGGTGTCACTTCCTTTCCTACGCAATTCTTATTCCGTCCTTCACTCGCAGGGGACAAAACAGACGACACCTTTAATGCCTTAGATGCATCCTTGTCTTATCAAGAACTACCCAGACTGTGGCATGGTGATCCATGTCTATTTCCTTTCTTTGTGCCTAAAATTCCTTGTTCCATCACCTCTTTAGCTGCTCAACTGTCTACTCTATCTTTGCTATTATGGGACAAATAGATGGCATCTTTAATACTTGCAATCCCTAAAAATCTACCTGGTGCACTGTTCTATCTACCAGGAATAACTCTTGTTGAATTTCCCTCCATTTCACTGTAACAGGTAGATAGGCATGAGGACACTTAGTTAATTTATGAAATTCCTCTCCTTTTGTCTAGGAAGCAATAGAAGATGACACTTGGCTACTTCTACTTTCTTTATACTTCGTTGAGGGATGCTCCACCTTCGACAACTGTCATAGCCCGCTTCCTCGATACTTTGCAACTTTATTAAAAACAAAAATTAGTGTGTTCTTTGCCTTGGCTGCATCCTTAAGAAATGATGGGTGCACGTGGCAGTCTTCACTTGTTGACACTCGATGCTTCATCAGTACTTTGAAATATCATTCGAGACCCACCACAATCTTCATTCGGTGATTAGGCTCGAAGGTGGTCTCTCAAAAGTTAATACATGGTGACCTCTGCTGCTCTTGGGAAGGTACGTGGCATCTTCCACTTCCTTTGGGGATGGAGTAGAAAGGGACTTGAAAGGTGACACTTGGTAGCCTCTGCTACACTTCGATACTTAGCAAAATGAATGATGCCTTTATGCATTGAATGGAAAGCATTGGACCCAGGCATTTGAAACAAAGGCTCTTGGTAGTCGACACGTGGTGGCTTCCACTACTTCTTCAAAAAGGTAATTTAGGGCCTCTGCAACTACCACCTAGCGCTTTTCACTCTCTTTGTTGCTTAGCTCATTGGAAGTCTTTATCACAATAGAAAACATAGGTGCCTCTTATGATACATGGATACTAACACGTGGTGCATTCTGTGGCTCTTTGGAAAGCTACAATGAGGTCTTCAGAAGTCACCGGCTGTCCATCTTCATCTCTCGGTGGCCGACACGTGGCCGCTTTCGCTTGAATCCAATACTTAGGCCAAAATTGAAATGGAAAGAACAAAAGAGGCAAAAAGGGACTGTGCTCTGAGGATAGCACTTGGCAACTTCCGTTGCACTTTGACACTTAGGCAAAATGAACCCGTCCTCTGCTCCAAAACTCTGTGGCTTCGCTCAATGTGGGCAGGAACCAAAATTGCAGTGCTCAAATCAAAAATAATTGAATACGACGTAGAGTAGGAAATTACTCTACAGTTATTGGCGACCACCAGGACTTTTGAGCCTACTTAAAAATAACTTGACTCTCGCTCGATCAAAATTTCAAAATTTACAGCTTCAAAAGAGCTATCTGGAAGATAGACCACTCATGGTCAAATAATCCTTGCTTGCTCTGCAACTCATCGAAAGCTAGGTCTAGGCTAATGAGATCCTTGTGTGAAAAGGTTTTCAGGACCTGGGCGGTGGCTTTCAACTTGGATTCTAGCTGGAAGACAGGAATCAGAATAGTCTCGACCTCCGGGGCTGAGGAATCATCCTGCAAGCTCTAAAAAACTGTCTGATCCCTTTGTCTAGCCAGCAACAATGGTTCAAGTTGATCCATCATTAGCACCATCCTCACATCTAGAAATAGGGAAGGGAGGCCTAGTCACACCATAACTTTAATGTGTTGTCTCATCTCACCAATGCCTTCCTTCACCACATTGAGACAGCTTTTACAATTGTTGGTTGTGGCATTTCGATTGAGCTCTTCATTGATCCATTTTGTAGTAGCCATTCTGTCAGAGATCCCCATGGATGCTAATATCACATCCCTTGAGCTGTAGAGCTTCTCCAACAATTAATGGGAGTCTATGACTCTCCTGGTGATCGTGGCCAGAGTGCTCTGTACTAGATTTTATACTCTTTCGCATAGTTGTTATGCGTTGAGCAGGAAGGTGAAAAGTGGCTTGAGCTGGAGAATCTCAAAAGAGATTCTCACCCACACTGAATCATATAGCTCCTTCACCAACTGCATGACTCTAACACCTCTTGGCCTATTGGCCAGTTCAATTTCCATTTGCACCGCTCTCTGTTGCTCTACTTAGATCTGGGCTTGAAAAGCTACAATTTTATTATGTTCTTCCAGCAGTCCTTACTGCAATTGAGTAACCTGCAGTTGGAGTCCTTCGACTCTTCCCTGCAATGCCACATTTTCCCTTCTCAAAGCTGTTGCTGCATCTTTCACGAGCACAAGCTCTGCCTTTAATCAATCATTTTGGGCCTGAATTGCCTGTTGAGTCTGGAGGAAAATAGTATCTAGCAACTATTTTTGTAGACTAGCTATCTCGTTGTCCTTCCTATTTATTTGTTCAGCCAAACTATTATAGTTTGCCTTCTCCTGGGCCAAATCAGCCTCCATCTTTTGCAGTCTCCTTGATTTCTTCAAGTAGTCTTCTGTGACTGCAGAAGTGGATTCCATCAGTAGCTCGACTTGGTCCTGAGGCCTGAATAGGGACATGTCAATGGCCACTGCGTTCATGGTGTAGTCTTTTGGCTGCATTTGTTCGCTCAGCCTAGCAACGTTGGGTGACAAATGGGTCACCATCAGCTGTTGTTGAATGGGGTCAAATTGCGACCTCAAATGTGGAACTATCGGCACTTTATTCTCTTTACTCCTCTTCTTATTCAATCGAGCTTCTCTTGCCTTCCTAGCAACGTCAGCCTACATCTGGAAGGTGGAAAGGGATGCAATATGTCCCCCTGTAAAAGGAAATCCTTGCGGCAGGTTGTATTAGAGAGCCATTGGTTGTGTAGGGGTGAGTTGCAGGGGCATATTTTTAGGAATGGAAGGGGAAAAATGGGGTAATGTGAGGGCCTGAGGCACTGATGAGGGGGTGGCTTGCAAAATGGGAATGGCAGCAGTGGCAGGTGTCATCTGACTAGGTGGAGGTGTTATGCCTGCAAGGTGGGGAATAGGTTGAGAGGGAGGAGGGGGGAATACTTACCTGCGGGGAGGTTGTAGTGCTTTGCATGGGGCACTGTGAAGGCTCCTCTTCATCTTCTAGGTCTAATTGGAATTGCACCCTTCTTCTTTTTTTGGGTGTCTCCACCTCTGGTTGCATTTGTCTCCCTCCCACTTCGGTTATTGGTGGCGCATGTGGGGAACTGGGGACTTCAATTACTCCTGTTGATGAGGTGGCATGTGGTGGTGGGCGCACCATACTTCTTGGTTATTTTATGGTAGCTGTAGTTTGCTTTGAAGTCTGTGGCTGTTGGCTTGGACCTGTTGCAGCTTCCTACTCTGCCCCAAGTGTTGGCATTGGGCTTGTTTCTGGGCTAGATATAGGGGATGGATGCCATTCATATCAAAGTTCTTCCCACCTTTCATCTGAGTCTACTCCCCCAAAGGCATGGTTGGTCTGGGAGATTTCTTGCCTATGTCTCCAATAGGCTTCAATTTTCTCTACGTCTCAACCTTTACTCCTCAGCATCCTTCTCAAACCAGAGGTCATCCTACCCTTAGGATCATACTCCCTATGTTTATCATAGAAGGTCTCCCATGGCCTGTTCGGTGGGAGAGGTAGGTCCATCAACTCAATATAGAGACCAGGGGTGTCTTCTGCAAGATTTTTTTTGGTTTCCCAAAAGGGGCGGCTTTCATGCACAATCTTGGCTCCAATTCTATTTGTCCTCACTAGGGAGGCTATGTAATCTGTTGGGTCATAAACCCACTTATCCTTGACCAACAGGAAGCCCAGGGAGGTTAGCTTCCTTAGCAGTACAGTCTTAGCTTCTTTGGCTTCCAGGCTCACGCTGTCTGCCATCCATGGGAGGTTGTACAATCTCCTCTTCTTCATCCCTGAGCCATATTCATTGTCCACCACAGACACTTGCCTGGCAACTTTGAGGAATGCCAACCGAAGAGTCAAAACTTTTGGTAGCAATATTGGCTCCCCACAAAATCCATGGACCCTTAAGGTCGTGTGATGGGCCCCAAAATAGTAATCACATGGGATGTGACAACTAACCAGGAGGTTCGTGACACTTGGGAATAACTTGTTTATAACAGGCTCAGGGCTGAGGCAATGAAGAACAGGGGTGACGAATAATTGCCAAAAGTCATGTGTCACTGGTTTTTGATAAAATATGTGTCCATGTGGACACAAGGAAGGTTATTTAGGGGTCGAAAGCCGAGTCATATAGGTTGGGGCTCGTGAATTGGGAGAAGAGGTCGGGGTTCTGGTGTAGTATGAGATGGAACAAAAAGGAGGAATACCTGAATATTCCTTGTGCCTTGAACTGGGTTAGTTACTCAACCATCAAGAAGGCGAGGTGCTCAGAGAAGTCAAGATGATACTCCTACATCTTGTCAACTATTTTTGACCTGAAGAGGATGGCCATTTGCTCTACGTATACTGCCATATCATCCTTCATACCGTATATGAGAGCCATCATCGATAGTGCGTCTTGGCTGGCGGGTGTGAACTGAGTCCTTGAATCGGGGAGAGTGGGCACCATTGAGTCTCCATCAGCTATTTGCAACTCAGACTTCAAGAACCTAGCCTGAGTTTGACGTTTGCCCACATCCTCTACATCTTGTCAATGGTGGGGAAGGTGGCAGTATCATCATATTGTAGGGCAAGCATGTCCCTGATCACTTGAGGGGTGACTTGCAGCATGAAAAGGCCTTGTTGAATGGTGCAAGATTGTGGATGAAGTAAGTTTGCACATAGTTCAATTATATCCGATCATGGGTGCATAGCTGGGACAATGAATTGAGCCAGTTGTGAGGTCCATATCCTCATCTTGAATGTCTCATATTGTCTTGCCCTGGCTCTTTGTAGGCACCTTTGGTGTGCCCCTTCTCTGAGGTTCTTTGCACTGGTTCTTTGTAGAATCAGGTCCATGATTCCATCTGCATAGTCCCTTACCTTGGATGGGTCACTGGTTTGGCCGACTCCCAGGGCTTTGGTTCTTGGGTAGCTTCTTGGTGGCTACACAGAAGCTGCAACGTATGATTTTCTTGCCAGTAATTTGTTGAGGTATCCCAGTGCCCCTGCTTCTTGCTGTGAGGATGATGCTCCCGCCATCTTTGTATCTCTTGTGTGATATCTGGTATGAACTTTGTGAAAGATAAAACACACTTGGTGAAACAATTTCACTAGGCGCTTAACAATCGCAATGAGCAAGATATTTTTGCAAGGATGCTTGAGAGTTGTAAACTTTAAAATCTGCTAAGGGAGTATTTATGGGCCGATCAAGTCCCAAATAGCATTAATTTTGAGCAACCATTAGAAAATCCTACTCAATCTTCAGGAAACAGCGAGGTAGACATGTTATGTGACGCAAGGTACCTTAAAATCTCAAAAGATTTGGGCAAGCATTTATTGCGGCAAGATTTAAAGAATTAAGGAATTCCTAAGACACTGACTCTGCGTTTAAAATGCTTATTTTAAAATAAAGTGGGAAAGCAAAAAAAACAAAAACAAAGTGATGCAGGGATGGAAACTACCTAACTACATTTATGACAAATCCTTACTTCCCTCTAGGATCAAAAATGAACTTTCCCACATCCTCTTTATGACAAGTCAACTTGTGTTGCCATACTAGTGATTGCAACAGATATGTCGTTGATGGAATGTTCACTGCACCAGCCACACGAGTCTGCCTGCACTTGAATGAGTCTGAGCAAAACATGTATTCGACCTCTACGAACTCTTCTTGTCTTTGAATGCCCGTCGAATGTTGGTTCTTCATGTTGTCGAGTGTCACCAAGAAATCATTGGCTATTGGTTCTTCACTCTGTCCCTTTTGATACCCATTATCTCTTGGCTCATCTCCTTCAAATTCCAGCTTTATTTCATCATCATGCTCTGTGATGACTACATCCTCTTGAGAGGATGAATCTGAAAGCTGGCATACCTTCTGCATACTCATTTGGGCCTCACAGTCATCTTCTCCATATCTAGCCAATCCATAGCCTTTTTGAATGATAGTGTCATCTGTCTTAATGACTTGGTCAAGGGAGTATCCATATTCCTTCATATCCTCTTGCAAAGTGAGAAAGAAGTCAGAACTGATCTCTTCCTCGTCTGAAGTTAAGGAAAAAGCTTGCAGCTTATCCTCTTGTTCATCAAAAGGGGGATCTATGGTGATTTCTTCCTCATCTGGACCTATAGAATCCTCTTGACTAGCCATGAATTGAGCATACTCCTTTGCGTACTCAGCTGCTTCCTTCAAAATATATTCTTCTTCGAAAAGGGATGAAGAAGAAGGCTGTGATGGAAAACAAGGAGCTTCTTGAGTAAGGGTGGAAGGGACCTGAGGGAAAAGTGAGAATTTGGGGTCCTCTTGACTTGCTACTATCATAGACTCTGAATTATTGGGGAAACGATCTTGACAAGTCTGACCTTGTTCATGAATAGGGGTAGCATATGTTTGATATGGGATTTGTGGTGGTGAATATGAAGTCTGATAGACTTGGTAAGGCTGGTTCTCATGAATGTTTATCCTCTCTTCTAGGAACACAATTAATCCACACACTTATAACATCTCATATGTAAGCTCTTGCCAATTTGCCCTTTCAATGGGATCCCTTTCACTTTTGATCAGGGCTATTACTTCCCTCACTTGATAGATGACATGATAAGGAATTTCTTGGCCATTTTCCCTTTTGTCATCCAGCTCTAACACATATTTTTTAAATCCCAGTAATGCTTTCTTGAAGGTAAAAATGAGATTAGGTTGGGCATAAAACTGGTATAGCTCGTGACCATGTGCATCCTCATTACTCGAAGATATTTCAGGCGGAACTTGATCTTGATTAAATATATAAGGAGAATAGGACTCATAGCTATGAGTAACAGAGTTATACATACCGAAAGAGATTTCTTGATGATACTATTGATTGGTTGATGACTTAGAGTCGTTATTGGTGTTGGTAAAAACCTCCCAAGGCTGATTGGCTGAAGAATACACCAAAATTCTTCAACTCCTTGAAAGATTGGTCCCATTGGGCGTGCTAGAAACTATTGACGGCGTAAAATTACGCTAGATCTTAACCAATCAACAATGGGAAGTTTCAAGCTGTGGGACAATGCGACTTGAAACAACCTCCAGGTTTTAAAGAAGTTGATCTCTTTTGTTTTATGATTGTTGGGAAAAAGGGATAGGAGACTAAACAGAAACGCAAAATGCAGGAATTAAAACCTAACTATGGTGATGCGCCTGAGAGTAATCATAATCCTAACCTGAGCACATAGAAACTATTATATGATTCAATTACATTCAAGAGCAGACAGGTGCATGATTAATGTAAATGATTGGAATAACAGAAATAGAGGCTCACAATAGGGGAGTCTTTTGCTGAGATACAGGAATTGTCAACGAATGCATAGTGTTCAATCTTCTTAATATAATCCTTCAATCACATAAGAGGCGCAGAAGTCACGCACAGTTATGTAGAACTTCAGACTCTAGAAAATGAGACAAAAGCAAATAACATTTCCAATCACAACACTAGAAAATCTATAGCATAGACTACTGTGTAAATGACACAGATAACACCAACCAAGGCATGGAGCTTAAAATTTCTTAATTCATTTAGCCACATAAAGGGCACAGAAACATGCACGATTATACCAACTTTATAACTTCAGGAAATCAAGACAAGAGCAAATGATATTACTGGTCAAAATACAGAAAATCTCCAAACTATAGAATCCCCCCCTCTTTTATTATTGATTTTACAATCTTATATAGTTCTGGATGCCTCTTGGTGTCACTTCCTTTCTCGCGCAATTCCTATTCCATCCTTCACTCGCAGGGGACAAAACAGACGGTGCCTTTAATGCCTTGGATGCATCCTGGTTTTATCAAGAACTGCTTGGACTGTGGCATGGCGATCCATTCTAGTTCCTTTCTTCGCTCCTGAAATTCCTTGTTCCATCACCTCTTTGGCCGCTCAACTGTCTACTCTGTCTCTATTGTTATGGGACAAATAGACGGCGTCTTTAATAATTGCAAGCCCCAAAAATCTACCCAGTGCACTGTTCTATCTACCAAGAATAACTCTTGCTGAATTTCCCTCCATTTTGCTGTAACAGGTAGACAGGCACGAGGACACTTAGTTAATTTATGAAATTCCTCTCCTTTTGTCTAGGAAGCAACAGAGGATGACACTTGGCCGCTTTCGCTTTCTTTATACTTCGCTGAGGGACGCTCCGCCTTCGACAACTATCGCAGCCCGCTTCCTTGATAATTTGCAGTTTTATTAAAAACAAAACTCAATGCGTTGTTTGCCTTGGCTGCATCCTTAAGAAAGGATGGGTGCACGTGGCAGTCTTCACTTGTTGACACTCGGCGCTTCATCTGTACTTTGAAATATCATCCGGGACCCACCATAATCTTCATTCGGTGATTAGGCTCGAAGGTGGTCTCTCGAAAGTTAATAAGTGGTGACCTCCGCTGCTCCTGGGAAGGTACGTGGCATCTTCCGCTTCCTTTGAGGATGGAGTAGAAAGGGACCCGGAAGGTGACACTTGGCAGCCTCCGCTGCACTTCGATACTTAGCAAAATGAATGATTCCTTTATGCGTTGAATGGAAAGCATTGGACCCATGCATTTGAAACAAAGGCTCTTGGCAGTCGACACGTGGTGGCTTCCGCTGCTTCTTCAAAAAGGTAATTCAGGGCCTCCGCAACTGCCACTTGGCGCTTTCCGCTCTCTCTCTTGCTTAGCTCGTTGGAAGTCTTTGTCAAAATAGAAAACACGGGTGCCTCTTATGATCGCGAATGCTGACACGTGGTGCGTTCTGTGGCTCTCTGGAAAGCTACAACAAGGTCCTCGAAAGTCGCCGGCTGTCCATCTTCGTCTCCCGGAGGCTGACACGTGGTCGCTTCCGCTTGAATCCAATACTTAGGCCAAAATTGAAATGGAAAGAACAAAAGAGGCAAAAAGGGACTGTGCTTTGAGGACGACACTTGGCAGCTTCCGCTGCACTTCGACACTTAGGCAAAACGAACCCATCCTTTGCTCCAAAACTCTGCGGCTTCGCTCAATGTGGGCAGGAACCAAAATTGCAGTGGTCGAATAAAAAATAATTGAATACGACGTAGAGTAGGAAATTACTCTACAATCTCCTCCCCCATTTCTTCCAAAAATAAAGGTGATAAAAGTGTTCATTAATTGACTATTTTTATTTTCATTTTTTATTTTATTCCTTATCCAATCCCTCATAATACATGGTCCTTACAAAGTTTGTCATTGTAATTATATTATATATAATTTATTTATATTATATCTTATTTTTACTAAGTCAAAAATTATATATTACAATTTTAATTCATTTTTTTACTAACAAATATTTATATTTTTTATATATTAAATAATTTAATTTTTTTAATTATTATTTTTTATTTTTAAAAAATTATAATAATTAATATAAAAAATAATGGCCATACAATTAAATTTTGAACGTCAAAATAATGGCCATACAATTTTCGAATCGTCGCCTAATTTTCTTTTGCAATGTATAATATCGCGAATAAAATCCATATATATATATATATATATATAATTCGAACAAAAAGGTTAATAATAATTTTAAATAAATATCCATATATATGAGAATCATAACGGCAAAGTGATCCTTCCAATTTCCAAACCCGAAAAAAAGAAGACGACACGAAAACGAACACCCCTTTTTGTCCGTTTCAGATGAATCATCATCCTCTGAAGCCCGGAAAATTGTGCAGCGCGGATAACTCTGTCCTGTACGCCGGGAGTGAATTTGACAGTCGAAACTGTTTGTAATATTATTTTGAACGAGAGTTATTTATGTAACATTGTTATTTTGTTTCAAAATAATTTAAAGTAACTCTCCATCGCGGATTTGACAGAGTTATTGGTGGTGGGGATTAAGATTTTGTAATTAAATAATAAGATGTTATTAAAGATAATCAGTGTATTGATGGTTGGGATTTTATGTTGGTATATGAAGGCCTTTTATTCAAAAAAGATAGGGATAGGGAGGAAACCTGCAGGATTTTTTATTTTTCCTACTTCAGCTTACAGCTATGTTTGTTAATGATATTTAATATGTTTAGTATTGTTAGTGTTTTTATTTTTTTATTTTTGGTTGATGTGTACTTAATTTAAATTATTTTTTGATTATATTGGTAGTGTGATAACTTTTAGTAAACTTTAATTTTCTTCCAAAACTTTTTTTAACTCGATTATTTATGGAACATGACTTTTTCACTCATCAATAATATACTATATATTATTTTAATAATGAAAATGCAGTTTTCAATTAAAAATAATTCATGACAAATACTATTAAATTTATATATAATTTTAAATAGTTTGTTTGAAATTTAAATATGATCATATAATCAACAGATTTAGTTTTTAAATATATAAATATGTTTAAGCTTTTGAATTGTATGAAGACAAATAAGAAAAAGGAATAAATTTCAAGTGAATTGTCAAATTTTTAATAAATTTAATTTCAAAAAAGTATGACAAATATATATTTAATTTTTTTTAATAAGATAAAATCTTCTAGGATAATGTTGAATGAATAATTCTCATAAATAATTTTTTAGTGTTAAAATTGACCATTTTAATTATTATATTTTAATATGAATTTAAAAATTATATAATTTTTATTTAATGTTTAAGTTGACATTTTAATAAACCAGGTTAAAGGATTTGTAAAAAAATATAATTATTTTTATTTTATATTTTATATAATTCATTAATTTTTTTAAAAACAATATTATATAATTTATAAATGTATTTGAGAAAATTATAAAAATAATATAAATTATATAAAATAAGTTTGAAATAAATTACTTTAAAAAAAAAAGGCTGAACAAAATTAAAAACTTCCAATTTGATTAAGAAAAAAATATAATGGATGAATGTTAAAAATTATAAAATGATAACTTACTAAGGATGAATTTGATAACCATATAAATCTATTTAAACTTTTTAATAAATGGCCATATAAATGTTTTAAAAAAAAGAGTATAATAGATAAATGCTAAAAAAATATAAAGTAGTGATAACTTAGCAGGGGTAAAATTTGATGTCCATATAAATTTATTTAAGGGTTTTAATAGATGGTCATATAAATATTATTCAATGGAAGGAGAAATTTTAGGAGAAGAATGTTAAATATAAATTTAATTTTCAAATATTTATAATTAATATATGTTTGATTTTTAATGTTCCTTTCTTTTAAGCCAAATTTTTGAACCCTATAACTTTTGATCCGTAGTTTTATTAGGCCTATTTTTGTGTCAAAATGACCGTTCAAAAAGTTCAAAGTAGTCATGACCCATCCTTTCAGTTATGGGACGTTTTTGATATTTTTTCAGAGGTCATACATGACCATTTGAGGGTCTAAAATTGGCATTTAATTTTTTTATGGTTTTTTTTTTTTTTTAAATTTAGAAATTATCTATTTTTATAATCAAACTTGCACTTCAATTGATATTCGTCGGATAGGTTAATTTAAGATTTTAGTTTGTTTTTGAATATTTTTAGAGTTGTGCATACTTGCATGCGAAACTTACTAAAAATAGCAAGTCAAATTTTATTTATTTTTAGAGTTTTAAATTTTAAATGTCAACTCCAATTCTGAGTTGAAACTTATTTATGCATAGTTTATAATTATTTGATTCATTTAAGATGAATAAATACTAGTTATTATTTAGAATCTTTGTCTATTGATAATTTTATTATCTTCTTAGTAGTGTTGAAAGAATATGTAGATATTATACTTGATGAGTTACTATATGGCTTACCACCAAAGAGAGATATTCGTCATTATATTGATTTGATTCTAAGATCATCTCTACCCAATCAAGTGGCTTATAGGATGAGTCCAATAGAACATGTAGAATTGAATAAACATGGTATTGAATTGGTGAGGAAAAATGTAATAAGAGAGAGCATGAGTCTATATGCAACACCAACATTGATAACTCCAAATAAAAATGAAGGGTGGAGGATGTGTGTGGATAGTAGAGAAATTAATAAACTCATAATCAAGTACAGTTTTCATATACCTCATTTAGATGATATGATGAATATTATTACACACAAACTAATTATTTTACCAAGATTGATCTAAGAAGTGGTTACTATCATATTTGAATTCATGAAAGAGATGAATGAAAAATAACATTCAAGACTAGAGATGGTTTATATGAGTGGATGGTGATGTCATTCAGATTATCTAATGCACCTAACACATTTATAAATGTGATGAACACAATGTTACGAGAATTATACAGTGACGGTTTGACTGGACATTTTATAAAGACAAAGATAATAGCTTTGGTGGAGGAGAAGTAATTTTGGTCAAAGATGAAAATAGATGTGACAAGATATGTTTTAAGGTGTAGGATATGTCAGGTGGCAAAAGGATATGTACAAAATATAGAGTTGTACATGCTATTATTGGTTCCAAGAGGACCATAGACAAATTTGAGTATGGATTTTGTGTTGGGATTACCAAACATAGAGAGAGATAACGATTCAATTTTTTTTGTTGTAGATAGGTCTTATAAGATGGTTTGCTTTATTGCATGTAAGAAAATTGATGATGCCACTAGAATTGCAAAACTATTTTTAAAGGATATTGTGAGATTGCATGGTGTTTTAAAAATTATTAGATTAGATAAGGAAACATAATTTCTAAGTCATTTTTGAAGGATTTTATGGAGGAAGATGTGGACTAAGCTACTATTTAGTAGTGCATACCATCCTCAAATAGATAGATAGACAAAAGTTGTAAATAGGAGTTTGAAAAATTTGTTGAGATGAATAGTTAGAGAGAATCCCAAACAATGGGACTTGACTTTACCATAAGCTAAGTTTACGTATAATAGTCTGATGAATAGATCAATAAGAAAATAAATATTTTAGATTTTTATGGGATAAATCATATGAATATTTTAGATTTGGTACAGTTACCAATTACAAGACAAGTTAGTGATGATGCATAAGTGTTTGTCGAACATATACAATAGTTATAAGAATAAGTAAGGATAAATTTTCAGGAAAGTAATGAAATGTATAAAACAACAACAAATATCAAAAGGTCAAAAATATTTGAATAAGGAGATTTAGTGATGGTTTACTTGAGAAAAAATAGATTTTCGAAGGGCACATAAAAATTTAAAGTACAAAAAAATTGGACCATGCAGAATTATGAAGAAAATCAATGACAATGCTTATGAGGTGAATTTACCACATAATTTTAATATTTGTCTAGTATTTAATGTTTCAAATTTATATGATTTCTATGGAGAAGATGATGAAGGTGAAGAAGATGAATAAGTAGATTGGAAGTAATAGGTGCCAAAGAGGAAGAAAGAAAATATAGTGCAAGTTCTAGATAAAAAGATAGTAAACACAAGGCAAAAAAGTTATGACGTGTTTATTACAGTGGGAAGGATTACAACAGGGAGACAACACTTAAATTTCAAACTAGGAGCTGAAAAAGATTGATAAGAACAAATGGATGAAGTATAATTATATTAAGTTACAGATGTTGAGTTGTTTTCAACCAAAGGAGAATGATGTAGAAAAAGAGGTTGAACTTCTGGAGGCCATAACTTTTGGTTTGTAACTCCGTTTTAGCCCATTTTCATACCAAAATAATCGGCTCAAATTTTTTAAATAAACTATAACCCACTCTTTCAGTTATGAGACATTTTTAATATTTTTTAGAGGCCATATGTGACCATCTAAGTGTCTAAAATTACTGTTTCAAATTTTTGTGAGTTTTTTACTAAATTTAGAAATTATCTATTTTTGTAACTAGACTTGAACATCAATTAAAATTTCATTCAATAGGTTAATTTTATATTTTAATTTTTTTAAATATTTTTAGAGTTACATGTATTTATATGCAAAACTTGTTAAAAATAATAGCTTTTAAAAATAACAGGTCAAATTTTATTTATTTTTAAAGTTCTAAATTTTGTATGTCAACTCCAATTTTAAGTTTAAGTGTATTTATGCATGATTTGTAATTATTTGATTCACTCAATACGAATCAACACTAGTTATTACTCAGAATATTTACCTATTGATAATTTTATTATCTTAATAATATTATGGATCATTAACCTTATTTTTAGAAGGGCAATGTTGAATGGATATTTTTCATAAATTTTTTAATTTTAAAATTAAATTTTTTATAAATTTTTTTGTCAATATAATTTTTTTACGAAATAATTTTAATTCTTTTAAAATACTTTTCCACACAACCTTTAACACAATCCCATTTTATTAAAGACAAATGACATAATAAATCATGAAATGTGATTCTAAATGTTGATAAAATTGTTTTATGAGAAATTATCTTTTCATCTTATTACATCTTATTGTGATTTATTTGGACTCTAAAAATATTAGATTCAGGGTTGGAATTTCAATTTAACCTTTTTTTTTTTTTTTAAAAAATTCAAGTTTTGTGTTTTTAATAATTATCTTTTGGTTTTTTATTTTGTTATTAAGATGTATTTATGTTTTGATTTATGTAGACTCTAAAGAATATTAGATTTATTAACTTATTTTTTAAAAGAATTGTGAAATGTATTTTATTTTATTTTTATTTCAAGTTTTATGTTCTTAGTAATTATTTTATCGATTTTTATTTTTCAATATACCATCAAAATCATCAAGTATACCATTTTGATTTTATATAGAAGGATTTATACCTTGATAAATGGATATAAACAACTATCGACATCACTAATTAAATTATAATCCTTTTTAATTTTTCGATTAAGAAGCATCACACCATCAAAATCACCTAAGACACACATTATATAAAGAGATTTATACATTGATAAATAGATATAAACAACCATAGTTATTACCAATTAAACTACAACTCTTTCCATAATTTACTAATTTTTAACTTACACCTAAAAAAAACTTTATCCGTCATTGTATACATTCTAAAACCCTAAAAACTTTCTATCGTATGAAATATGACTCTAAATACTGATAAAACTGTTTTTTGAGAAATTATTTTTTCTTCTTATCATGATTTATGTGTACTCTATAAAAACATTAAATTCAAAGTTGGAATTTCAATTTAACCTATTTTTAAAAAATATTATGAAATACAATTTTTTTAATTTAAAGTTTTATGTTCTTAATAATTATGTTCCAAATTTTTATTTTTTAATTAAAAAGTAACCATTCCATTTTTTACTATCTTAATTTATGTAAACTTTAAAAACTTTAAATTCAAATTTATGATTTACTATTTTTAAACTGCACCCTGAAAAACTTTATCCGTCCATACAATCGCCATCTCGCCCATCCCCCATCCCCACCGAATTAAAAAACAAAAACAAGCTGTAGCATGTCAATTTCCAGGCCTGATTGAGGTCTCGAACAGGTATGTGTTGTTTATTCATGCTACCTCACAGTGACGTTGGAGGCCAGTAAATAAAAACAAAAAGATTATTCTGTATTACAAATTCCAATGGTTAGTGTTATTTTATCCAGTACACTGCAGCGAAGCTTAAATTGAAGAGCTTAATCGTCTCGTGAACAGGGCCCTTCTTCTGGCAAGCTGTCATAGGGTTTTGGTCTGTTTCATGGCAAATTAATACGGGCGTACATTCACATAAATCCAGATTTCCTGTTGTACAAGCGGGAACTTCATTTCAAATTCAAGTCAAACAAGAACACGTGAATGAATGCTGTTTAAAAAATGGCTTTGCTGTTGGATTTAGAGAGCTAATCTCACCCTGAATGCTCAGACCGATCCAATCGTGTTATTCTTACAAGACGTGGCTGCCAAAATCCGGACAAATTTCTCACGTAAATACGGCTTGGAACGTCTTTTTCATGAATCTGGAGTTTAAATCATTCTGCTATATTTTCACGCATCTTTTAAAATCCTTCCTTTTTTTGGAATTTATAGACAGTGTCCTTTTCAGTGGTATATTAACATACATGCCAGTTTCTACACTGCATTTCCACTTAAATGATGGTTGTCTGTGCCAAAAAGCCTGGCTGCTGCTTAAATATGCATTGTCCTTGCCTCCATTAAAGCTTTCTCTGGAAGCAGATACATCATAGTTATGGAAGGCATGGTTGGTAATGATTCCTGAGTGCCTTTATTCAAAATAAATAATGGCGGTCATGGTCTGACCTGCATTTCAAATTCGTTTTTTTGGAGAAAGTTTTAATGATGCCCCTCATTGCTTTTGGATGAAACATTTTAGAGCACTGATATATACTTTGACCTAAAAGGAAGGCTATAATGCCTGCGGTTTGGTTGTCACTGAAGAAATCACTGCACTGCAAGTCAGATCGTAGGGAGGTGGAGGAGCCACAGAGCATGAGGAATGGATCATTATCATCGTCTTCCAGGTCCTTAGCAAATCACTTGAAGGATGTCTTTCGCCATGGGAGCAAAAGAAGCATGCACAATGGTAACTGCAGCCCTTGTTCTATAGCTAGCACTGAATTCTTGAACAATAATAACATGCCACAAGAGGCCATGATTCTCAAGGATTGTCCTGCTTTGGTAACAAAGAACATGAAAGGGGGCAGTTTTAGACAGTGCATGGGTTCTATGGTCAGTAAGGATGTGGTGACCAGGCCAAGAAATAATGGTGCAGGTTTTCTCAGCCCTCCGAAAGCAAAACATATTCAACACTCTGTTGGATTAAATACAAAGCTAACAACTTCATTTGTTCATAACTGTGAAATTCATGGAGCAGTCAATGAAGCTTGCACCTGTGTCAAGTCTGGAAGCCGACGCTATACAAATACTAGAGTCTTGCAGATCCATCACCTCAGAAGCCATGCAGGCAAGAAATTTTGCAATTTCATACTGTTATCTATAATTTGTTCTTATTTCGA
This sequence comes from Torreya grandis, assembly GCA_037957365.1. Lineage (NCBI taxonomy): Eukaryota > Viridiplantae > Streptophyta > Pinopsida > Cupressales > Taxaceae > Torreya > Torreya grandis. The sequence continues at coordinate 358,675 of JARHVA010008197.1, read as the reverse complement.
ATTTAGCTCAACCATCTTGTGTCGACGATTCATATATATATTTTCCATAGATTTTGTTTTCACTGTAACGTGTTGATGATTCATTCATATATTTTCTTTAATTATTTTGTTTTGCCGCTTCAAGAAACATGGTCAGAAAGAGGGTTTTTTAATGGACTATTTTTCACCATTATGCTCATTTTTTGATAAAATTTTCAAATTTAAAATTCATCAATCAGAGTTTTATTATTTATTTATAGTAAAATAAATATAAAATTATTAAATTTGACAAATAAATTTAATGTTCAGTAGAATTTATTAATCAAAATTTTATTATTTATTTTCAATAAAATAAATATAAATTTATTAAATTTGGCAAGTAAATTTAATGATAAAATTTTTTCGACCTAAAATTATTATTGTCTTACTCTTAGGTCCATCTTTAAAAAAATGAAACCAATACTTTATTTTTTATATATTTTATAGGTTTTTACCTGCAAACATTTGGCAAAAAAAAAACGCATTCCTTAAAATCTTTTAGTAAGAAAGCTAATTAGTAGTTACCACCAACCTTATCTTTTGGTTTGACATAATGCAAATTATATATAACTAGCAAGAGCCAAGTCCATTTTACCAGTTAATGTGAGGCAAACTTCCAGTCCAACTCACCCATTATTGTCAATCAAACTTTGGGCCTTAAGCGCTTGCACTCAACTTTTTTTCTTCTCCTTTTTTTGATGTGCTTGAAAGTAAATTGCTGGCATGTTGTCGAATATTTGACCTTATGCACTTGCACTCAACTTTTTTTCTTCTTTTTTGATTTGTTTGAAAGTAAATTGTTGGCATGTTGCCAAATATTTGGCTTTATGTGTTAGCAATTAATTTTTTTTCTTCTTCTTTTAATTTGCTTGAAAGTAAATTGCTTGGATGTTTTTAAATATTTGGTTTGATTGACGACGGTTTAACACTCAATCACGTGCAAAAATGCTAAACATGCAGTGTTTAACTGTTAACTGTTAAATTCAATGGTAACATACCAATAACTTATAGTTCTCACTTTAATTTTTTCGAAGGAAAAGTGCATCACATCCCTTTATTTCATCTTAAGCAACTAACTTACACCCAACCTTATCTTCCTTTATTTTGCATTCTATTTATACTATGAAACTGATGCCATATAATAACAGTGAGCCAACCAACTGATGCCATATAATAACAGTGAACCAACCAAATATTAACATTCTAAACCAAAACTCTCCAATCTCATCCTTCTTTATTTTGCTTTACTTATATCATAAAACTCATGTCATGTAATAACCGTGAACCAACCAGACATTAACATTCTGAACCAAAACTCCCCAGCCTCATCCTCGTCTATTTTACTTTACTTTTATACCATGAAATTCATACCATATAATAACTGTAAACCAACTAGACATTAACATTCTGAACCAAACCTCCCCAACGTCATCCTTCTCTATTTTGCTTTACTTATGACATAAATGCATGGTATAAATTCATGACATGTAATATTACATGTAAACCAACCAGACATTAACATTCTGAACCAAAACTAAAATTAATTATGCAAAATATAGGATCCACTTCAATGACATTTTAAAAGATTTGCTTGTTTTTGTTCCTTCAGTCAATGTGCTCAAGGAAGGTGATTCTACAAGAAATGTTGTGGAGATCATCTTCAAATCAAGCTGGCTTGAATCGAAAATTGATTGTGGTGTAATTGAAAGAGTTTTCAAGGTGAATCACACCCACAACACACTAGTCCGATTTGAGGAGTACAGAGACACAGTGATAACGAAGGCTAACAAGCTACCAAAGAAACATTCAAGATGCTTGGCTGATGGTAATGAAGTTCTGAGCTTCCATGGCACCACAATTATGTGTTCTCTAGGAACTGACGAATTCTCTACCCTGTGCAATTTTGTGGGGTGCAATGTTTGCAACATCATTAGAACAGGATTCTCAACCAAGCAAGTAAAAGGGAGAGGAATATACACTGCGGCCACCAGCATCAGAGCTCACAATTCCATCAATATGTGCGAGGACGGTTTGATGTATCCTGTAAAAAGAGCCATGATAGTTTGCAGGGTCATTGCAGGACGTGTTCACAAGCCTATGAATGCAAGTAGTGATGACAAGTTTTCCATTCCTGATGGGTTTGATTCAGTTGCAGGAGAACTTGGCAACTGTTCAAAACTAGAGGAAATATATGTGTCCAATCCCAGAGGTGTTTTGCCCTGTTTCTTTGTGGTCTATTCCTAAAAGACTCTAGTCTTAAACTTCTTAAATTTTAAAGTATTGTTGTTTGCTGAAGAAAAAAATGGGAGAGTACAACTACACTGCAATGTTTCTGGGTTGTAGTGTATTAGAAAAAATTGTTTCAGCAGTACATGTTCTGAATAGGGTGAACCTTGAAGTTCTATCCATTGTCAGAAACTGAGAACTAAGAATTTATTGTATCAGATAAATACTTATTAATATAAAAAATGTAATGTTTCTGAGTTGTATTAGAAAAAATTGTTTCAGTAGTACATGTTCTGAATAGTGTGAGCTTTGAAGTTTGATTTATTGGGAGAAATTGAAAACTAAGAATTCATTATATTAGATGAATACTTATTAATATAGAAAATACAGTATTTCTGAGTTATATTAAAAAAATTATTTCAACAGTGCATGTTTTGAATGAGATGAATCTTGAAGTTTGATCCATTATGAAAAACTAAAATCTAAGAAGTCATTGTACCAAATAAAAAATACAATATTTCTAAATTATAATGTATTATTATTATTATTGTTTCAGCAGTACATATTTAAAATAAGGTAAACCTTAAATTTCATCCAGTGCGAGAAACTGAGATTCAAAAATTCATTGTACCAGATGAATAGCTATTAGTATAGAAAAGTCTAAGAATAAGTTGGTAGCGTTTAAAATAGACCCTGATATAGAATAATCTATGGTACTTGGTCAAAATAGAGGTTACTATACTCTCGGACTTCAAAAGTCGATGCTAACTTATTTTCATTCCACGTAAATGCCAGGTCGCTGACGTTTCACTCTGACATTGTCTCTTCTGTTGAGTGTATGTTATTTTTTATTTTTTTCCTCATATTAGTTAAAAATTTCAGAATGTACAAAATTATATATATTAAAAATTTTGTAAAAAAAAATTGGGGGAATTTGTCTTATAGCTCTATTCAAGTATTTATAAGTTTAAGTTTTGTGTGGAATTTTTATTTAAATTTAATAAGTTTATAAATATATGTATATTCGTGTATTTAGAAGATTATATTTAAAGGAAATTTGAAAAAACATTTAAAACTAATGTTATAATATTATATTTAATATTTATAAATAATTTTAAAAATATTTATTGTAAGACTAAAATTTATAATAAAATATATTGTATCATATTAAATTTTGTAATTTCATATTGTTATTTATAATTTATTCTTATATATATTTTTTTCATAGATTTTATTTTCACTGTAATGTGTTGATGATTCATTCATATATTTTCTTTAATTGTTTTGTTTTGATGTTTCAAGAAACATTCTTAGAATCAGGTTTTTTTAATGGACTATTTTTCACTATTATGTTAGTTTTTGATAAAATTTTCAAATTTAAAACTTATCAATCAGAGTTTTATTATTTATTTATAGTAAAATAAATATAAAATTATTAAATTTGACAAATAAATTTAATGTTTAATAAAATTTATCAATCAGAATTTTATTATTTATTTTCAGTAAAATAAATATAAAATTATTAAAATTAGATAGCAAATTTAATTATAAGATTCTTTAGACCTAAAATTATTATTATGTTACGATTAAATCCATCTTTAAAAAAAAGAATGAAACCAATACTTTATTTTCTATATATTTTATATTTTTTTACCTGCAAACATTTGGAAAAAAAAATTCAATCCTTAAAATCATTTCGTAAGAAAGCTCTTTAAGAATTACCACCAACCTCATCTCTTGGTTTGATATAGTGCAAATTATATATAACTAACAAGAGCCAAGTCTAGTTTACCATTTAATGTGAGACAAACTTCAAGTCCAACTCACCCATTATTGTCAAGCAAACTTTGGGCCTTAAACGCTTGCACTCAACTTTTTTTCTCCTCCTTCCTTTGATTTACTTGAAAGTAAATTGTTGGCATGTTGCCAAGTATTTAACCCTAAGCACTTGCACTCAACTTTTTTTCTTCTTTGTTTTTTTTGTTTGAAAGTAAATTGCTGGCATGTTGCCGAATATTTGACCTTATGCATTTGCACTCAACATTTTTTCTTCTTCTTCCTTTGATTTGCTTGAAAGTAAATCGTTGGCATGTTGCCAAATATTTGGTTTGATTAATGACAATTTAACATTCAACCACGTGCAAAAGTGCTAAACATGCAGTGTTTAACTGTTAACTATTAAATTCAATGGCAACATACCAATAACTTATAGTTCTCACTTTAATTTTCCCTGAGGAAAAGTGCATCACATCCCTTTATTTCGTCTTAAACACTAACTTGCACCCAACCTCATCCTACTCTATTGTGCTTTTTATTTATACTATGAAACTCATGCCATATAATAACACTGAACCAACCAACTCATGCCATATAATAACAATGAACCAACCAAAAATTAACATTCTAAACCAAAACTTTCCAACCTCATATTTCTCTATTTTGCTTTACGTATACCATGAAACTCATGCCATATAATAACAGTAAACCAACCAAACATTAACATTCTGAACTAAAACTCCCCAACCTCATCTTCCTCTATTTTACTTTACTTTTATACCATAAAACTCATGTCATATAATAACTGTGAACCAACCGGACAATAACACTTTGAACCAAAACTCCCCAGCCTCAGCCTCATCCTCCTCTATTTTGCTTTACTTATAACATGAATGCATGGTACAAATTCATGCCATGTAATATTACATGTAAACCAACCAGACATTAACATTCTAAACCAAAACTCCAAAAGATTTAATTATGCAAATTATAGAATCCACTTCAGTGACATTTTAAAAGATTTGCTTGTTTTTGTTCCTTCAGTCAATGTGCTCAAGGAATGTGATTCTACAAGAAATGTTGTGAAGATCATCTTCAAATCAAGCTGGCTTGAATCTAAAATTGATTGTGGTGTAATTGAAAGAGTTTTCAAGGTGAATCACACCCACAACACACTAGTCAGATTTGAGGAGTACAGAGACACAGTGATAACGAAGTCTAACAAGCTACCAAAGAAACATTCAAGATGCTTGGCTAATGGTAATGAAGTTCTGAGCTTCCATGGCACCACAATTATGTGTTCTCTAGGAACTGACGAATTATCTACCCTGTGTAATTTTGTGGGGTGCAATGTTTGCAACATCATTAGAACAGGATTCTCAACCAAGCAAGTAAAAGGGAGAGGAAAATACACTGCGGCCACCAGCATCAGAGCTCACAATTCCATCAATATGTGCGAGGACGGTTTGATGTATCCTGCAAAAAGAGCCATGATGGTTTGCAGGGTCATTGCAGGACGTGTTCACAAGCGTATGAATGCAAGTAGTGATGACAAGTTTTCCATTCCTGATGGGTTTGATTCAGTTGCAGGAGAACTTGGCAACTGTTCGAAACTAGAGGAAATATATGTGTCCAATCCCAGAGGAGTTTTGCCCTGTTTCTTTGTGGTCTATTCCTAAAAGACTCTGGTCTTAAACTTCTTAAATTTCATATGTACTTTAAAGTATAAATTGATTGTTGTTTGCTGAAGAAAAAAATGGGAGAGTACAACTACACTGCAATGTTTCTGGGTTGTAGTGTATTAGAAAAATTTGTTTCAGCAGTATATGTTTTGAATAGGGTGAACTTTAAAGTTCCATCTATTGCCACAAACAGAGAATTGAGAATTCATTGTACCAGATGAATACTTATTAATATAGAAAATGCAATGTTTCTGAGTTATAATGTATTAGAAAAAAATGTTTCAATAGTACATGTTTTGAATAGGGTGAACCTTGAAGTTTGATTTATTGGGAAAAACTGAGAACCAAAAATTCATTAATACCTATTAATATGGAAAATACAATATTTCTGAGTTATATTAAAAATATATATTTTAACAATACATATTTTGAATAGGGTGAACTTTGAAGTTTGATCCATTATAAAAAACTGAGATCCAAAAATTCATTATATCAAATAAATAACTATTACCATAAAAAATACAATATTTTTTATTTATAATATATTAATTTTTTTTTCCAACAATACATATTTGGAATAAAATGAACCTTACAAATTTCATCCATTACGAAAAACTAAGATCCAAAAATTCATTGTACCAGATGAATACCTATTTAAAATAGACCCTCAATAAGTTGGGAGCGTTTAAAATAGACCCTGATATAGAATAATCTATCGTACTTGGTCAAAATAGAGGTTACTATACTCGCGAACTTCAAAATAGATGCTAACTTTTTTCAATCTACGTAAATGCCAGGTCGCTGACGTTTCACTCTGACATTGTCTCTTCTGTTGAGTGTTGCTATATTTTATTTTTTCCCTCATAATAGTTAAAAATTTCAGCAGGTACAAAAATACTTATATATTAAAATTTCTAAAAAAATATGGGCGAGTTTGTCTAATAGCTTTATTTAAGTATTTTTAAAATTGATGTGTATTTTCTTTGTTTGTGTTGAATGGGTTTTTATTTAAATTCAATAAGTTTATATATATATAAGATTATATTTAGAAGGTATTTAAAGGAAATATGAAAAAATATTTAGAATTAATGTTATAATATTATATTTAATATTTATATATAAGTTTTTAAAGTATTTATAATAAAATTGAAAATTATAATAGAAATGTATTGTATCACATTAAATTGTTTGGTTGAATTATTAGTATGTTTAATTAATATTGTTTTTAATGTTGTATATAATTAAAAGACTTAATAAATAATTTGTACTTAAAACTCTTATAACAAACTTCCAATATAAATCTTTTTTCCTAATTTTAGTTGATCAATATAAAATAATAATATTCACTAAAATGTTTTCGTTTATATATATATATATATATATATATATATATATATATATATATATAGTTATAACTATCTTATATTTCATTTTAAATGATTGATTTATTTTTCTTACAATACTTTCAAACCCTAATATGTTTTTATAATATACTTATTATATGAATGAATTATCTTATGATAAGTACATAATTTTATTGCAAATTTTAATTACCACATTCTTTTTTAATTAAATATAAGTTAAGCTTACATAAAAAAAATTTACATTCTAGAATTGCAAAATTTTAATTTAAAATTGTAATTTGATGAAGAAGTGAACTCCAAAAAGAACTTGAAATATTTATAAAGATTTAAGATTTGACAAGACTTGTGTGCATAAGTTGAGTTGTTTAATGTCTTACAAAAGATAAGTTATATAACCTTCAACAAAGTTGATTTTCATTTTTTATTTTTTAAAAATATTTAATAAATGTAAAGTTTGATAGATAATTTGATTGATTGAATATATATATAAATGGTATTTATTTTATATTTTATAAGTTGAAAAATAATTTTTTAACTATATAAAATTATTTTAAATTAATGAATATATATATATATATATATATATATATATATATATATATATATATATATATATATATATATATTAAAATATCTAATCAAAATTTATCACCTAATTTTTTGAGTTGGTATATGTATGTATGTGTATGTGTATATAGATGTGTGTGTGTGTGTGTGTGTGTGTGTGTGTACATATATATATGTGTGTGTGTACACACACACACACACACACACACACATGTATATGTATATGTATATGTGTGTGTGTGTGTGTATGTGTGTGTGTGTATATATATATATATGTGTGTGTGTGTGTGTATATATATGTGTGTGTGTGTGTGTGTGTGTGTGTGTGTGTGTGTGTGTGTGTGTGTATGTGTGTGTGTGTATATATATGTGTGTGTGTGTGTGTGTGTATATATGTATGTGTATATATATGTGTATGTGTGTGTGTGTGTGTGTGTGTGTGTAAAGTTGGTACAAAATATATTTTATAGATTTTGATGAATGCATCTCATGTTTTGGCATTGATAGGATTTAAAAATAAAAGACAATTGTTGAACTAATCGAAACGATTGTAATTAATTTTATTACATTATTATGAGCCATGTGTTTTCTTATGATATCAAAACTTTATTAAAAAAAATATGTACTTTGTTAATTTTTTTGAATGTGTTCGTGGTACATTTAATTATTTTTTAGGAAAATGTGTGAATGCAAAATAAATATAGAGTGAAGATTAAAGTGTATTGAGAATTACATGATTTTGTGACTCCATCGATTTGTTTTTACTAACATGTGTTTTTTATTTATACTGCAAACTCTGATTCATGTTCTAGGAATCTCTATAATATCATGACCTTATAACTATGTTATGCGTATCACATGTCTTATTTTTCGCCGAAAAGACTAAAATATGTTTTGAAAGCTAATAAATATGCTATGACCTTTTTGTTCTCATCATTGTATTCTAATTGGCATTTGTTTGCTTTTGATATCATAGGTTTTATTAAAGTATTATGAGTGCATTATTTAATTTGTGAGATATGATCATGCTACTTTGTATGCATTGTGTGTAGCAAAAATTGGATGCGTATGAATATAAATTGAATGCAATGTTCAATGGATCCTTAGATTTCATTGAGGGCACCGTAAGAATAATAGACACACTCCATGACTCCTTGACCCCACAATGATTTCCACATATTTTTTTAATATCACAAGTTTATTAAAAGTGATATGTGTGTTTTATTAATGTTTTTGAATATTCTCGCAATATGTTTATTTATTATGTAGGAAAAAGGTGCAGACATAAAATAAATATAGATTGAGGATTAGAGTTCAACACATAGGTATATTACATAAAGACATTCCAAAGTGTGAGGGACTTCATGGCCCCATGACTATGTGACAATAAGAACATTCCATGTACATTACTTGGAGTTGACATGGTAAAGGTAAAAGACAATGAAGACTTGCAGATCGACAAATAGATACTCCATAGGATTTCACCACATGATCACAATACACACAAAGATAAAAAGTTATTTAGATCTAGACCATGATTAAAGTTGATTTTAAAGATGTAACACATCTCTATATTCCACAAGGGGAAGTGAACACCAAACATTGAACATCATGACTTCTTGACCTTGAGATTATTGATTGTGACATGTGGATGGTTGAAATTATTAGATGTGACTAAGGCCAAAAACTCAAAAATCATTAAAGCTATAACATTCAAAATTTTAAGACTGATTTATAGTAAAATTTTAGGTCACCTACCATTAATTCATAAATTTAAAGGGTGAATTAGATGTAAGAGCATTTTGAAGTCCAAGAGAGTGGAGCAAGAAAAATTTATAGGCAATTATTATAAATTTTATCAAGAAGCAACAAAATTGCCATAATGGTCAAGCATGGATTACTTCCTAACACCAAGATTATGCAAATGTTGATTATCAATTTATTTGATTTTTTCATTACTAACAATACAACTTCGATTGGAGAAATACTACATCAACTCACAACCACCATGTCATAAATAAATAGTTTTTACAAAGAAATTTATTTATTTATTTTTAGATGCTAACATGCCACAAGTGTCATCATCACGCAGTCTCAGAGTCATCAAGTTGTAATATTTAATTTCGATGTTCACTTTTTCCCATGGAGTTCATAGATGAATTAGATCTTTAAATTGCTTAATATTGTTATTAGGTCCTAGTGAATTTTAACTTTACATCTATCATGGCCACATGTTTAAATCCTATGTAGTGTGTCCTCATTGAGTTTCAAGTATTTATTGTCTTTCACCTTTATAGTGTCCGCTTAGAGTGAAACACATGGCAATTTCTCATTGCCTCATAGTAATGGAGTCATAAAGTGTTTCTTAACTTTGAAATGTATATGTTTGAATTATGCAAGTTTGTTATATTTTAAAATCACTTTTATTTTTTGTTCATAGCCTTTTCCTTTAGTGTCCATGTCTTCTTTATGGATCACACAAATGCATCAGATATTAGACTTATCTTAATATATACTCAAATCTAGTTGTGTTCCATCTTTACATCTATCGGGGCCATGTGGTGAAATATATGTAGCGTGACCTTGCTGAGCTTAATTTTTCATTCTATTTGAGTTTTATATGCATGGGAAAAAAATTATTCTTTTGTAGTCATGGGGTCATTGAGTGTCTCCAAGGTTCCCAAAAAAATGATGTCAAATGTGCAAATTCTTCTAATTCATAATTCATTGTATATTTCTCTTACATCCACAACATTTCATACACACAATGTGTAAATAAACTATGATAATATCTTGAGAAGTTAATGTTGCATACATAATACTTTAATAAAATTTGTGATATGAAATGACAACACATGTCAATCATCATGGGATCATGGAGTTAAGGAGACACAAAATGCATCTTTATCATTAATGTGGCTTGGTGAACTCCACAAATCCGTTAAAACTCTGAATCCATTTTTATTAATATGCATCCACTTTGTCCTACACATAATAAATAAATAAATATTTGCTCACATATTTTAAATAAATAAGAGTAAATATATGCAAACACTATAAAATTAAAATATTAATAAAAAAACATTTGGCATATGAGTGGAGTCATAGGACCATAGGTTGTCTTAAAGTACAATTTTATGTTATCTATCATGGCTACATGTTGAAATCCTATATCATTTTTCTTCTCCAAGTTTCAAGTCTTTATTATCTTTCAAATTTATTGTGTCCACTTAGAGTGAAACATGTGGTAGTTTCTTAGTTCCTCATAATCACTAGGTGTCTCTTAGGGTTGAAATGCCTTTGTTTGAAGTCTACCAATCTGTTATATTTTCAAATAGATTTTATATTTCTTTTTATTCTACATCCTTTTACTTTAGTGTCCATGCCTTATTTATGGAGTCTAAAAATGTGTTGGATATTATATGTACCTTCATATATGTTCAAATTTGGATGATTTCTATTTTTACATCTATAGAGGCCATGCAATGAAATTTACATAATGTGACCTTGCTCAGTGCCAAGTCTTCACTCACTTTGACCTTTAATATCTCCACTCAAAGCGTTACACATGTCATATTCTTATTGCTTCACAGTCACGAGGTCATAGATTGTCTCCAAGGTTCTAAATGACTTTATATAAATTTTGTGGATACTTTGAATTCATAATTCACTATATATTTCTCTTGCATTCTCAACTTTTCCTACACATAATGTGAAATCACATTGTGGTCATATCTTGAAAAGTTGATAATACACACATGATTCTTTAATAAAACCCAAGTTATAAGAAGAGAACCGATGGAAATGATCATGAGATCATGGAGTCACAGATACATGAAATGCCTATGTTATTATCAATGTGGATTGGTAAACTCTATAGATCCATTCAAACTTTGAATCTGATTTATATTCATATGCATCTAATTTCCCATGTACATAATAAATAAAAATATCCATGATCGCATACTGAAATAAATAAAATCCAATATATTCAAACACCGTAAAAAGTGAATTTTTAATCAAAGGACACTTGGCATGCCCAACAAGGTTAAAAATTATAGGGTGCTCTGAAGTGTAACTTAATATTATATATCATGGCCATGTGTTGAAATATTATGTAGTGTGCCCTTGTCTAGTTTTAAATCTTAATTGTTTTTCACCTTTATTGTGTTTAGTCAAATCGAAGCATGTGGAATTTTCTTGTTGCCTTATGGTCACATCTAGCCACATATCATCTCTTTGTTTTGAAATGCCTTTGTTTGAATTCTGTAGATGTGTTAGATTTTTAAATTTATTTTATATTTATTTTTCCTCCACATCCTTTTATTTTAGTTTCCATTTCTTCTTTAAGGATTCCACCAAGGCATTGGATATTAGATTTTCCTTCATATCTACTCAAGTTTGGATATTTTCCATGCTTATATTTGTTGGGGCCACATGGTGAAATTTACGTAGTGTGACCTTGTTGAGTTACACATCTTTGTTCTCTTTAACCTTTACCATGTCCACTCAAAGTGAAACACGTGGAAGCTTCTTATTATTTTGTATTCAAAGGGTTACACAATATCTTCAAGGTTCCAAATGTCTTGATATCAAATATGTGGATTTGTTGAATTCATAATTTGGTATATATTTATCTTACATCCATAACTTTTCCTACACAAAACACACAAAGACATTGTGGCCATATCTTGATGCATGCATGCATGCGTACACACACACACACACACACACACACACACACACACACACACACACACACACACACACACACACACACACACACAGAATTTTTTTTTTGATATCTAAGGTTTTGAAGAGGACCCCACATTAACAAAGGGTAACCTGCCCCTTAGTCCTCGATCTTTGCATCTGCTCCTAAGCCTCAACACATCATAAGGTACTTAGTAGGAATTGAACTCTTGACCTAGGTGACCAAAGTCATTGATCCTATCCACTCGAACTAACCCTTGGGGCTTTGATGCACATATATTAATTCAAATAAAACTTTCAATATAATAAGAGAACACTTGACAATCATCACAAGATCACGGAGGCACAAAGCCATGAAACTCTTTTATTATCAATGTGTTTTGGTGAACTCTATGGATATGTTAAAAATTTGAATCCATTTTATATAAAAATTCATCTGCTTTCTCCTACACATAATAAATAAATATACATGTGATCACATATCTTAAATAAAAAAAAGCTAATGCATGTGGACATTGTAAAAGTGAAAATTTAATCAAAGGACACTAGGCATGCCTAGTGGAGTTACTGGATCACAATGTGTCCTAAAGTGCAATTTAATATTTGAAGTAATAGAAGCCTTTGTAGATGTGTTAGCATATAAATTTCACTTTAAACTATTGTCATGTCCTTAAGTCATGAAGATGTGTATGTGACATAGAACTAAGTGCAGTGTGAACCTTTAACTTAGGATATGCAAATGTGTCTATGAAGTGATTTAATTATTTCAAACGAGTACATATGGGACATTTTCATAGCTAATCAATCTTTTTAATATTGGTTTAGGAAGGGAGACATTATAATTTATCTTCTTTGACCTTATAACTTGATTCAAAACTTGACCTTCAAAATTGAGATAAAAAATAGATTTTTCATATTAAAGGGTGTATCTCAATTTAATATAAAATAAGTCTCCACTTCTAAAATGAAATGAAAGTGCATTGGTCAGAACAGGTCCCTTAATAAACCATGCACAAGTGATCCCTAAAATTAAGATGGACTATATGAATAATTGTACATGAATCCAATTATTGATTCCAACAAATATTTCAAAGTTAAATATTTTGTAAGTGTTTAGGTTTCATTTATGTTTTTAGCCCTTTAATGTGCCACAAGATTGATAAGAAATGTTCATTTCAAGGATTATATATGTTTCATTTATGTTTTTAGCTCTTTAATGTGCCACAAGATTGATAAAAAAGTTCATTTCAAGGATTATATATGCTTCATAAAATTTGCAAATCAATACTACTTTTTTGATCCTGCTTTAAAGATGGATAAATTTAAAAAAAAAGAACTAAGAGTATGTGGTAGATTTCACCACATGGCCCTAATTGCTGCAAATAAAACAGAGTAGTGGGTAGACGGTGGATTTTTTCATAGGTGCAGTGAAAAGGATTATGAAAGCCACTACAATTATGGCATATTTCAATGGTCCTCTACTTAATCATGCACATGATGTCTCTTGATAGTGATATAATTGTGTAGGGGTAAAAGTTTAAATTTAGAACCGTTAGTCTATTTTTAATAAACATGTTTCAACATATAAACACTTTCGAGATGTTGTTCCATCCCATATTTGCATCAAAAATATGTTGTGTTGGCCTCTTTTTTAAATGGGAAGATTGGAAGACAATTTGAATTGGTAATCCTTAGAATTGTTTGTTGTGTTTGTTCAAATTTGAGTGAATACTAGCCAAGGCTTTAAGAATAATCTAATATTTTTGTTGCAACTTTTGACTTTGACATATATGTATATCTGATCATATATATATGGATTTAATTGTAGTAATATCTGAATTTATAGAGTATGGAGTGTGGAACATATTTATAATCATAACTATCATTCATTTTCTTAGTAAATATATTATTGTTAAATTATCTTTATCAATACTATTTATACTTTGATTGTTAAAAAATTTATTTGCAAATATTTTTTTGTATAAACATACTAATTACTTTACAATAATTTCTACCTTACATTATCTTTCTAAGATGTTCTTTGACTTACTAATATACACCAATTTTGACATTATTTATCATTTCATTACCTTCTTTTGATATAACTATTACACATAAACATATATTTACTAATAATTATAAGATGATAAATAAATTTGAAAATAAAATTAATACCACTTAACTAAATATAATTAATAAACTTATTAACATATACTAATATCATTACAAAAGTATATTTATAAATAAACATATCTATACATATACACATTCGTATTAAAACTTTAAGTTCACATAATTTTAATATAAAATATATATTTTTTATTTTATTTTATTTATTTATTTCACATAATGTTTTTACTAACAAAATTTTCAAAATATCTTCAAATCATTTGCAGGTTTTTTCTGCATATGTTTTTAAAGTTGAATTGTGGAATTAAAATGGATATTATGATTTTATGTTAGTTTGTTTTTCAGATATAAGATATATTGATGTGTTTAAAATAATATGGAAGTGTCACTATGATGATTCGCTTGAAAACACATCAATCTCACTTTTACACGCGGTTGGGACTATAATAAACTTGTACACATGTAAATTATGTATAAGTAATAAAATATTCATATATTTTAAAAATAAATAAACGCATAATAGGTTTTATTAATTTTAACATTGGTTGATAGTAAATTATTAATTTATATAATATTTAAATTATTTGATTATAAATTTATAAAATATAATATATAAAATTAAATTTATTAAATATATAAATAAAAATATTTTTGTTGGTCAGTTGTATGGGTTTTTTTATGAAAATTGATGATAGATATTTGGGAAGTAGATTTATAAAAACTTGTGTTGTTGATCTTTTCAAGCTGCTCTTTTACTCGATCAAGTTGGTGGTCTTTTTTCGTAGATCTTAGACGTAACTCATCAACTTCTAAGTCTATCCTTCAAATGCTTTCATTGTAATCTTCTTGGATATTGAGCTAATGGGTGCTCCTCAAAAGATTTTCATAGTTTGTATTCTTGCTCTCGACTGGTTTAGAAGAAGGGGTGGGAGGGTGCGAAAAGGGAGGGGAGAGGTCCCTATCAAGATTTCCTTTGGCATAATCATGGTAAAATGTATCAATTTTCAAGTCCTCTTTATTCGCCTAGCACTGTCTCAATCTCTCTTAGGAGTGAGGTTTCCCCGAGGTAGGTGCCAATATCTAATGTGGAGACTTCTCTTCAAGGTGTTACTATCATTTCCCTTCCCTGCTCTTCTAGGTTGAAGACTAAAGCTATTGCAGACTCGACAATCAAAAGGAAGGGATGGAGATCAGAGATAGAAAGATTAAGATCTAACGCAAAGGATATGGTGAAAAAAGGGCCTCAATGGACAATGGAGGGCATTCTCTCCCAACAAGGGGGAATATTGGCCTTGGCCAATGGTTAATCCCATTGTCCAATCTCCTTTCATTTGTTATTCCTATTTCTAATCATATTCAATTGTCAATTTATTTGGGCGGTCTTGATGTGGTTGATTATTATTCTTTGGATTATATGATTTTGTGGATGATTCTTCTTGCTCCCTGTTAGCTACCTTCTTCTTATAATTGAAGTTTGGATGACTTTTGATTGTTGGTTTAGGAGTGATTATTTTTGTTGGTCTACAGACTATTTATTTCTCTAACAAATATACTGGTAATTCTTTGTATTAACTTTTTTGACCGATCTTTCTTAATTTTATTTTAGATTGAATGATCCCATCAAAATCCTTCTGTTTTACCTACATTCAATTAAAAAACATCTTTAAATATTACAACTTATAAAAATTTAAACAAAGAAAAATGGTTATATAATTATATAATTATAATGAAAAATAATTTTTATTATATTACCAAATAAAATATATATTGAAAAAAGTAATTTCAATACATTAAAATTAAGAATAATCTACATATTCATATATGGGAAATTGATTTAGAAAAAATAGGCCAACTTTCTGGAGGTCATAACTTTTGACCTGTAATTTTGTTTGATCTCTTCCACACATCAAAATGACTGTATCAAAAAGTTTGATTCTACTTTAAGTCGCTCTCATCGTTTAGATTTGATTTTGATATTTTTTGGAGGCCAAATCTGATCATCTGAAGGTCCGAAATTAACGTTTAATGATTTTTTCAAGAATTTTCTATTTTAGAAATTATATATTTTTAGAACCGGAAGTCAATTTCAATTGAATTTCATTCTATAGGCTAATTTTAGTATTTAGGTTATTTCAAGAAATTTTTAGAGCTATGCATGTTTGCATGTGAACTATAATATAAATAACAGTTGCTAAAAATAGACATTTTTTTTAGATTTTTATTTTTTTCATATTTTTGCATGTCAAACTCTAAATTTTGAATTGAAACTCATTTAAACATGGTTTGGATTTGCAATTCTTTCAAACAATAAATAAAAATCAATTATAAACTCTCATATAAATATAATATATTTTAAATTATGTAAATTTAAGTGTAATAAAATTTGTCAATATCTCATTTAAAAGTCCCAAACATCACTATATTCATAAAATTAATATCATAAGTATTTTCACACTACAATCCTACAATCCTTTATTATTAGTATTTAATTTTATATTTTTATTTGCAGAACATAAAACTTTAGAAATTCTTATAACATGATATAAAAAGTGAGATATAAGGAAACAATATGTAGATAGTTGCACATAAAAACGGAATGGACATTCATACATTTAATGTTTATTTATTTTGAAAAATTTATGATTTTAATTATATTTTAATTTTAATTTTTTAAATTAAATATTTTTAATATTATTATAATTTTTTTAAGTATAAATATATCAACTATTCGATTTAATTATAGAAGTATTTTTGAATAAATGTGAAATCTTAATGTGCTTATAATTTAAAATATTATATTTATAAATTTCAAAATAAATATTAAATAAAATTTAAATACGAAGAAAGTTGAATACAATTAAACCATTTAACCAATATACTTAATTTTTTCATTCTACATTATCTTTTTTATTTTATATAAATTATATTAATAAAAAAAATTATTCTTAATAAAATATTTCACCAAATAATTAAAATATATTAAATTTTTTTAAAACAATAAAAAATAATTATGTTTTACCTTCAAAATTACACATTGTTATGCTCTTAATGTCAAATTACTATATTTGAAAAAACAAATTGAATGAAAATGTTTGAGAGTTCCACTCTGAAACATGACAAGGATTAAAAGTTGAAAAAAAAATGTTCAATTTATTTTACTTGCTATATGTATATGTGTAAAATATATATTATTAAAATTGTAAAATTTATTATGTATAAATTTGAAAAAAATTTGTTTACTTAATTTTCAAATCTTTTATCTTATTAATTGTAATGGTTATGCCGCTCTCATTTTCAAAACATAGTGGCACTGTTAATGGTAATGGTTTGCTGGCAATAGAAATTCATCAATTTTTTTTATTACCTACGCTGCCACCGTTATTTATAGTTAATGTGATAACCAACTCAATAATAATAATAATAATAATAATAATAATAATAATAATAATAATAATAATAATAATAATAATAATAATAATAATAATAATAATACGATGATATGCATAAACATTGTAGAAATATTGTCTTGCTTCTCTCTACCTAAATGTTAAGTATTGTATGTGGTAAGATATTCTCATTCATATAGATATAATTATTATTTTTTAATGAAAAAGATATCATCTTTATTGGTGGAGAGGAAGAAATTTCTGAAATTGTAAGATTTATAGGGATTTTTTATTCATTCAAATCAATTATTATTTTATAAAGTTTGAAGGGTTTTATTTCTACTAAAACCCATCATCCACTTACAATATTTATTGTTGTTGTAGAAATTATTTTATATTAGAGAATTTATTTATTGTATAGGAGTCAAAAGTTGGATATGCACAATACAAAAGAGAGATCAATCAACTTCTATTTATTATTCATATGAAAGTATTATTTATATATATATATATATATATATATATATATATATATATATATATATATATATATATATAAATATAATACATCTCTTACAAATAAGTAGATCTTTCTCATCCGCTTATCTCTAGTAAATATTTTTAAATCATTCTCAAACTTATTTCTTACAAACTCTCATCTAATATCTCTCTTAAAGACTATATAGGTAAGTTATGACAATCACAACTCAATCCTTTACATGTAAACACTAAATATTAAATACATAACATTCCCTCCTTTAATACTCACATGGATTAAAAACTTTATACCATCCCTCAAATTTTGACATGTGAACATCATGTTCACTCCATAATACATCCAATTTTACAAAAACAAGATTTATAAATTTTATTAAAAATAACAACTTCAACACCTATTGACTATGAACACTAATATTAATAACTAAATAAACTATTACTACTAAAATATACAAAATATAAAAATAATCATTAACCATAATAACCTAATAAAAATGATTATTTAACTATAACACATAACAACTATTATTAATAATTGAAACTATTAAACTAGAATTCTATACACTAAATTAAAAATAATATATTAAAAATATCAATTACTTGGGAGTTTGTTGTTACCGAGTTGAGACCAAAATTGAATATATCTAGCCATCTTACATTCAAAACTCATCGATATGCAATCTTGCAAGAAGACTAGATCAAGATTTGAGATAATTGTAGTAGGAGTTCAAATGGGGATACAACTCGCATGTCACTGAGAGAGCTCAACCGAAGGGGAGCTCACTATGGAAAATGCTAAGGATTTGGATGTAAGGTGTGAAAACATAGTTGAGTTGAAGTAAGATATGTTTGTGGATGCTCAATGCCAAAGCAAGTTTCTATGTCCAATGCAAATTATTTGATCCCATAGATGGATGCAAATCAGAGCTTATCATATACTTAATGAAATATAAAATGATTCAATACAAAACATGATATGTCTTGAATAAAAGAAATATCAAACCCTCCAAAGAGGAGTTGCATCCAACAAAGTCCGTGATTGCACTTTAAGATTGATTTTCTCTTCTACAACTCTTAATTTCTTGCAAAAACTTTTCAAACCTTCAATCAAGGAACCATATAGCAGTGTACAGCCTACATAGATTATTTTTTAAAATATTTTGGGTATGCAAACAGTGTACAAAATGGAATGTAAGCAGTAAATAAATTAAACAATATAGAAGAAGAAAAGAGAATGATGGGAATGGCATATGTCAACAAATGTGCATATGGTCTTTACTACAATTTGTTGATAATGTGCAAGTAAGGTGGATAGTAAAAAATGGCATTTGCATGTGAACTACATTACATAACCATTGTGTCATTTTGATGTAAAAATCAAATGAATGGAAGGCAAAAGAGAGGCCCAAGGGAACCTACTAGTAGAAATTAATCCATATTGGTTAATTAATTTGTTTTGAAAGAACCAAAAATTCAGATATATACAACACAAAAAGGGAGTCAATCAACTTCCATTTATTATTCATATGAAATTAATACATATATATACAAGATATTTCCTATAAACAAGGAGATCTTCCTCATCCTCTTAGCTCTAATAAAATTCCTTAAATAGCTCTCAAACATATCTCTTACAAACTCTCACCTAATATCTTTCCTAAAGACTAGAAAAATGAGTTATGACAATCACAACTCCCATACATATATTTTCACACAACTCACATACATATATTTTCACACAACAATAAATTAAATAATTTAGTTACTCACACACATATTTAGACTACTCTTTACATGTAAATACTAAACATGAAATACCTAACAATTGCCATGTCAATTTTGTTAAAAATTTATAATCTATAATTGAATCAAGAGAAAAATTGTATACTTATATGAAATTTTGTTTGTATTTATATTAAAAATTTGGTGTTTCAAACCCAACTAAAAGTTTCCTCCTAAAATAATTTGACTTTAACTAGTGGAGCTTTTGGTACTGTGTAGTTTTGGTTTTGAAATATATTATTTACATTGTGTTGGTTTTTTTACATGATAAGTTGCTATCATCCACAACTAATTCGGAGTTAAGGTATAAAAACACTTTACTTCTATTTATAAATTTGGTTTGTTGATTTATAAATAAATATAAATTAAATTTATTAATTTTTAAACAAATATAAATTAGATTTATTGATTTTTAATTAAATATAAACTAAATTTATTCATTTTTAATAGTAGATGGATAAAAATAATAGAATTAAAAAAAAAAAACCGGGGGGTTTTTTTTAAAGCTTGAAAGTCTTGGCTGGATTTAGTTTTCCCCTTTAGCAAGATATAGTCTTGCTAAAAATTTCAACTATATTTTACGTTTTAGAAATGAAAAACATTTATTTATACGGTAATACATGTTGCAAAGTTGATTCATTATTATACGAAGTCCTTTTTTTAAAAATTTAATGGAGTAGATTCCGTATTGTTTCCTGTGATTAATAGACTTTTTATAGAGAAAAAATAGAGTTTCATGTGAGAAGATTGGTTTCCAAATGGGCAGGTAATTGAAATTAGAAACAAAAAATCTAGTTTATCAAGTGGTCATACATATAAAGTATTAAGACTCAATAAATATTTATATTTATTTATTTTAAGATTTATTGTTTTTAATACAATTTATTAATTATAATTTAATAAAATCATTGATAGGATAGGTATGATGTTTTTAATGTAAAATAAATATAATTTTTTTGGTGTTATTTTGTACTTCTATTTTGATTGATGGTCTCACTATTAAAAAAACAATGAAGAATCTTTTGGAGGTGAAAACATGCGGGGCCACCTAAATAAATTTAATTTTGTGAGTAAATATTCAAATTTTTAGTGTGTTGTAACTCATGATAATATTATGGGTTTAGGTATTCAAATATGTTTTTGATTACAGGGTAAGTGCACAAAGTTGGGGGACAAAAAAAGGCCTACATGTATATATATTTCTCTTGAAAATTGGAAAATCTCAATTTTCGTAAATTATTTGAGATGACTATACTTAAAATTTGAAGATGGTATAAAAATATGAATTATAGCATTTGAGTCTAATTTACAAAACACTATTTGTCATTAAAAAATGGTTAAGTGTAAGTAGGTCAAACATTTAAAATTTAAGTAGGAACACCTATTTTTTTATGAGGAAAACATAGTAGATAGTCGTCCGTACAATAAAACATTTTAATATAAAAATACAATAGTTTTTGAGACCCTTTGTAAAAAGTTAGATAATATCATCTAGTTTGTGACCTATATTTTATTAATTTTTTTTATTGAATATATATATTTTTTATTAATTTTACAAGTAAGTAGATCTTGAAAATTGAAAAAAAAATGGATAGATGGTCGTACGACCTCCATAACTACCTTAAAAAATAAAAATTAGTTTTTTTTGAATGCATATAAAATCAACCCTAGTTTATCACCATATAATATTTTTTTGTATTTGGATCAACAAAAACAAAAACACCTAAACATATATAAACATGTATATTTGTGGCATGTAGTGGCCTAAAAAAGCCATAGGTATAAATCAACATAGATAAAAACCATAAAATTATCTAGAAATAATTTTTTTTTATATGTTTGGAAAGAAGATAACATGCTTGCCATCGTGGTAATAATTTTGTGAATTTTCTTATTGAAATTTAGAGTGTATTTGGTGATGACATTTATAAGACAAATTGGTGTGATTGGGGTAGCATAGGTCACAATGATGACCTATGCACATCAAATGACCACTTCATGTTAATTTTACTTGATCATCATCTCTCCTTCATCCCTAATCATTTCCTTTTCATCTCTCATCACCCCTACTCACTCTCTCCTCATTCCTAGTTTTCCTTAATCACTCTCTCATTGACCCTCATCATCCCTCATCATCTCTAATCACTCTTTCATCATTCCTACTCACTCCCTCATTAACCATCACCATCCCTCATCATCCTTAATCACTCAATCATCCCTCATCATCCCTAATCACTCTTTCCTCATCCCTAATAATCCCTAATCAGTCCATCCTCATCCCTCATTATCCCCAATCACTCCTTTATTGACCCTCACCTTCCCTCATCATCCCTAATCACTCCATCATCCTTAATCACTCCCTTATCATCCCTAATCACTCATTCATCATCTTTCATCATCCCTAATCACTCCCCCATTGTCCCTCATAATCCTTAATCATTTCCTGCTCATCCTCATTGACCCTGACCATCCCTCATCACGTCTAATAACTTACTTATCATCCCTAATCACTCCCTTATTTACCCTCACCATCTCTCATCATCCCTAATTATTCCCTCATAATACCTCATCATCCCTCTTCACTTCCTCCTCATCCCTAATCACTCCTTCCAATACCTTTATGATGGATGTAGTGGTTTCCTGCTTGTGCCTAATTGTCATATGATTTGATTCTAAATTTTGATCACTCAAATAAGGCCTAATGAAACTCTTATTTCATTCATCATATTTCAATCAAATAAAGAACTCAAAAATATCGTTTGATTATCTAGTGAAACTCATATATATATATATATATATATATATATACATACACACACACACACACACACACACACACACACACACACACACACACACACACACACACACACACACACACAAACACACAGATATATAGACACACACACACACACACACACACACACACACACACACACACACACACACACACATATATATACACACATACACACACACACACACACACATACACACACACACACACACACACACACACACACACACACATGTATACATACATATATATATATATATATATATATATATATATATATATATATATATATATATATATATATATATATATATATATATATATATATATATATATATATATATATATATGTATACATACATACACACACACACACACACACACACACACACACACACACACACACACACACACACACACACACACACACACACACACACACACACACACACACACACACACACATGCCCAAACCATGGAAAGTGTGTGTCCAGAGCCATGAGCTAGAATAAATAGGTAGGAAAGAGAGCAAAGGGTGGAATGAAATTGTATTACTTACATATATAGATTAGGATTTGAGAATATAAGATACCCTTTCATGTTAATTTACTTGTGATTAGGTCCCTTATAAGCCAAAAGTGACACAAAAATACCATATCCACTTATGAACAAGGTAAATGCAAACAATGGGCCCACCACACTAATACAACCCATACATATTGAAGTCCATTAAATAATACCAAATAGTTAAAACTAACTATTATATTAACTGGGTAGGAATTAAACATCACATCATAACACCCCTATGGCTAAGGGAAAATTGACCCCTGTTAGCATGCCTCTATGGAGGAATACCTTCTCTTTGTTGATTATTATTATGATGCCTCCAATTATTTACATATGAATGGTGTGAATGAGGGGGAGTCCAACTAGACATCTTTATACTAAAATATAGGACCATAAATTCAAAATCAAAACTTTGGTTACATTTCAAATCTTGATTTATCAATGTATAATGCAAATATATCAATCTATAAATTGTCAACCATTTTATTAAATAAACAAATGAAAATAATCTCTTGAAAAATATTTCATCAAAAATTTCAAAAAGAGGAGACTCAAAATTTGTATTTCTTGAAAATTTTATTACAACAATGAATTTAAATCCATATAACCTTATTTCCAATGAACATGATATATTTTTCAAACAAAACTTTTTGTTTCAAATAACCTCCACAAAACTAACTTCAATCCTCATAACATCCATGTTATCAATAATTTTCAAAATTACCATAAAGACCAATCATGATTGAAAATTTAATCTTTTGAGCCAAATAATATATTTGACTATGTCATTATGTCAAATTATCCTTTTTCAACTATTTGAAACTAGAAATACATTCATCATTTCAATACCATTATACATTCTTAAAACAACAAATAGATCCAAATTAGTGCCACATACCAATATTATTTTAAAAAATAACAACACCGATCAATTTCAACCTTACTCTGCTTATGCTATCTAAAATGTATGTGTATAACTTAATAAAACATGTTTTGTATTCTTCAAGACTGCCCAATAGTTTTCTCTTTGACACTAAATTAAACCCTTCAACCATAATTTTGTAATATCCATAATATCAAACAATTTATATCATCAAAGAAAAGTAAAGAGTCTTTGAATGAATATATTCTTTGGAAATGTCTTCAACAATAATTGATTATGCATGACCGAATACCATTATACAAAATCAAAACCTCAAATTTTATTCAACACAAAAAGTCTTACAAGAAGAGCTCACTAAAAACATCATTGAAATTATTCAACATATATCCATTGTACATTGTCAAGCCCTAAAACATTTTGATGGATGAACAAAATGAGTTTAAACATAAAGTCAAATCAAAACAACTTTTGACTACCTAGATGTAAATATAACCAAGTGTTGATAGGATAAACATTCATTCCCTCTCAAATTAACTTAATCTACATCCATCTAAAACTTCATCTAAACCTTCATAAGATAGAGTGACTTGAAATAATAAAATAAAAATTTTAACATGGCCATTCATAAATTATTTGAACCATCATAAACAATAAAAGAGAAACCATGTCTTCATAAAGTAATCAAATTTTGCCTAGCATAATCTATGCTAAAACACCAAACAAATTATGTTCAAATGAACTCTCTCATGAACTAAAATATATGCATTCCGAAGGAAAGACAAATATATTATACTAAAACATACATCCTTATGATCAAAAGAAAGAAAAAATAAAAAACTACTCTTTCTATCATACCATCTCATATATTTCCACACCGATAACTATATTTGTTCATCTCATAATCAGTTTAGTAGGCAAATCATATATTTTTAATATTAACCTCAAAATATTAATACATAGGAAAATGTTTGAATAAAACCATTAGAAAAAACATGCTCATGCAGAACTCCACCATAAACCAAAAAATTCATGAACTTTTCATAAAATACCATCAACTATAGAAAGAAATATCATCAACCTAAAACTAATATCCCTGAAGGCTTTGAATTTCAAAATATTATCCAACTAAATACAAGCTACTCAAAATGCACAATTTTCATGAAATCAAAGTTTAAAACTATACTAAAATGAAGTTATAGTTGTTTTGAAAACAAAGTCAAGATTTCACAATTTCCTTCCATAATGCCATATAAACAAAAAAATATATATATTTTGATATTTTAATTTGAGCATTGAAACAAAAATTCAATTTTCATGATAATATCTACTACAAAGGTGATCAACATACCTTGCCTGTAATTAAAACTAGATGCACAAAACCTTGTAATCTCAATATTCTCCTTGTTTCACTTGCAGAGCTTCATTTCACCTATATGCTTTATAAATGAATAACAAATGTGAAATAACTACACTTTGTATATGCCAAAGTTTGCATTAATCATTCATATTGACATGTCCATTCACCATTTGCTATTAACTCTATCATTTATTAGCTAATGGTTCAACTAAATTTACCACCTTTCTACCAAATATAGAAAATACCAAACTTCTTTTCAAAAGCCTCACCAATTAAAAAAAAAAGATGTATGCACATTGATAATCAATACAATAAAATCTCTTAACTTCAAACAAATCCCTAGGAAATATTCACATAAAAGCTATACCAATATATTAACATTATCTCTTTTGAATGTATTTGGTGGCACCTTCAGTATACTAAGGTTAAGTTCAACCCTGAATTATAATCAAATCCCATTCACAACTTATATGCATTGTTATATACTACAAATGTTTTGATCCACCACCTTATCAATCCCATGTCATGATGACCATATCACTTAGCAACTTAATCCTTATATTTATCACTTAGGTTTAGGTATTCACATAAAATTTTAGGCATACATTATAAATAAAGTTTAATATATATGTTAGATTTAAATCAAACATATAACCCTATTACCTTAGTCACAATAATCACTATTCCATATATGAAATGGAATGATATCAAGATCATATATCATTTTCAATCTCAACTAGTAACCTTATGAGTTCAAAAACTAGGCCAATGAATCATAAGATAAATTTGAATAATCATCATATCAAACCTTCACTAATCAATCTATTCATGTAAAGTAGATAAAATAATATAATCTCTTCATATATATCAACATAAATGGATACAACTACATTATTTATAACTGCAATAGAAAAAGTGAAACCAACAAGTATCACTTCTCAAATGACTGAGTCAAACTATAAATAACTACCATTCTACACATCTCAATCATATAAATATTGAATGTGTTTTCATTAATCACTATTATGATTTTAAACACACTTGTTAACATTCAAGTAAAAATATTTCATCAATGCAACACTCATAAATGATTGTTGAACATAAAAATGCATATTCAAAATGAAAGAAAATGACTTAGACCACCATAATTAGTTTTAAAATTTATGACCCAAGTCATTAGTATAGAAAAATGTATAAGTAAATTTGAGTTTTCTAAAAAATAAAGGGGTACCAAAAATAGGCATAACACTGATGACCTTGCTAGTTAGTTTCAACAATGAAATGGGGTAACAATAATAAATTACCTATTTGAAAGATAAATAATCTGAGAGTGTGATCTATGTTCAATCATTTCTTAGGAATATATACACAAACCCTTTAATATTGATAAATTTTTAAAGGATGAAGTGTTTAGCTAGTGTACCATAGAGAATAAGATAGATTAGACAAGGGAATTTAGGCTATATATACAATCAAATACAAAAAGACTCTAGTATAAATTCTAAAAACTAGTAATGCTTACAAATAATTTATAACCATAAAGAAATAATTAAAACTTATTATATTAAATATCTTAAACATAACTGATATACTATTTTAACTTTTTAAGACTTACTGAATATAAATCCTAGGTTGTTAAAGTCTAAATATAGTAAATCAGATTAGAAATATGCAATAAATATAGCCGATAATTTGTAATATAATTTACTTATTTTGACCTTTTTAAAAAGAGAAATAATGTAAACAACTAATTAGCTATAAATTGACTAAAACAAGAGATCTAGATAGTAAAAACTGAGATAGAGGTTAATCTGAGTGTTATAGATATGATCTAGGGGTCAAAACCCTTCATGGAGAGTAGTGACCTAATTGAATAGTAGCACCATGTGATGCTATTGTCCCTATTTTCATTCAAGTGTCCTTTATGTAGAACTATTCTAAGCTTCTATGTGTACCTATGTTTGGGTTTGCCAAGCATGTTCCTATGTTCACAAAATATGGATCTTTGTAGATGACCTATTATGACTAATTTTATATGTAAACCTTAAACCTACATATTACTAAGGCATCCAATTGGCACAACTAGTAAATTGTGTTTTTTATTGGGTAGGATTGACATTATCAACACCCCACTATATTGAGAGTTGCCTACATACTAATGCTTCGAAGAGGGATCAATCTTGATGTAGTTCTCCCCACCTAAGTGTTGGTGCAAGTACAAGTGAAGCTAGTATGAATGTTGGCTGGAGTGATTTTAATGTGTTTGAGATTAGAAACATGAGTAATCTAAGCTTAGGAATGTTGTAAATGGTTGTATGTAGAAGTAGGGAAAAATAAGGATTGACAACCTTGATAGTTCACAACTTGTTTTAATTTTGTTTGTGTAATTTGAATCTATTGAATAAAGGTATAAAATTCATGTATATATATTTTTATAGTGCTTGTTTAGGTCTTAAAAGAGGCCTAATCCAACCCTGGGGGGTTTAAAATTTGAAAAGATATCCACTGGTAAAAAAAGGAGGGGAAAGAACAATAGTGTCAAAAATGGGACAATAGTACCATGGGGTACTATTGTCCCTATTATGGTGCTAGTGTCCAGGCATAAAACCATGAGGCACTATGGGCCAAGATGTAAAAGTGAGTATCTGAGACTGCTTTAGGGATGTTTAGGGACACGTGTGGCCCACATGAATGTTGGATATGTGTCTAAATAATCCATAAAATAGGTTTAGGCTAAGCTAGGGATGGGTGGTCTCAAATAACACTCTTGGAACCCTAGCAACACCCCCCCTCACTTATTCTACAAAACAACAAAGCAAAATGACTAGGATAAAGGAAAAAGAGGTGAACCTAGTGTGATTGAGATTTTGAGAAAATGAATAAAAACTACTAAAACTTAAGAATTTTACCCAAAATGCATAATACACTCAATAGAAGAGATTATGGAAGTAAATAAAAAAAGATGAAGATGTTATTACCAATGCCTTTATCAACTAGCCTCTCTCTAAGATCTTCAATCATATTGTTGATTGTAGATTACCATGGACTCAAAATTTTGACATGATGATAGCTTGATCGATGATTATGGATTCATAGATTTGACATGGAGATTGTATGGCTTTCTTATATTTCTAGTTGGTCTAAATGGAGGATTGACTTGTATAAATAATCTAAGAAGGAAAGATCTATGGCTCATGTTCAAAGTTGAGCTATGAAGATCAAGGGTAGAAGAATTTCCAAGGAATTTTTTTTTTAAACCTTTAGAATAGAGGCTTCTAGAGAGAAGGGGCCAAGTTAGAGGATATTCTAGAATTAGAGAATTTTAGAATCTCCTTTGGGATTAATTAGTATTAGTGAGGATTATGATAGGGATTAGGTGGTTGATTAGTGACTAGAGGTGTAGGAGAGCCTATGGTGGTAAGGTATCTAGGGGGTAGGTGAATAAAAAAGAATTTTAAGTTTTCAAGTGGGCTAGTGGGTAGATTAATAGATAAGTAGGCTAGTTAGTGGGTTAAAGGGGTAATTAATTGGTTATAAAGATATGGTAAGGTTCATGAGATGTAGGTAATTTTGTGTAAGAATTAGGATATTAGTTATTTGGCTAGATCTATGATTAGGGGTTAAATTAGCATTTTTAATAGGATTATTAGGGTGAGTAGATTTCAATGCATATATTTTCCCCTCTTTGAAATGATATTGTGAATGAAGTGAAGTGGAGTGAGTAATGGATTTTAAAAGAAAACCATTATGTGGATGGAGATGTTGTTAGTAGGTGTGATGCCCCCTCGAGGGAACATGTAGGGAGAAAGGACTCAGATGGTCACTTGAACAAAAATATTGAGGTGGGAGAGGACTAAGATGATGATAAGGGGTGGGATGACCCAAGTATTGATATAGCTATGATTGAGATGTCCCAAGTATAAGTGATATGTGATAAAGTTTCTTCACTATGAGAGATGAGTTCTAGACAAATGACCAATTTCTAAAAGGGAGGTGGATTGATTAAGATGATAAGACTTGAATTCTCAAGACATAGACATTGTTTAGGAAATAAAGAGAGAGTATATGCCATAAGCTAATGATAATTATCATAGTAAAGACACATGCTATGGATGGTTATAATCCTATAGGGAACATTGGATGAGTTATTATGAATAATAATCCACTTTATGTTGGATGTGTAGCTTAAAATGATATAATAATGTTGAGTGATCCATTTGGGATGAGACATGATTGGAGGTTAATAGTGGCCGAGCTATCCTTAGTTACAAAACCATGGCTAGGTGTTTCCTACATAATCTTAGGAGACCTCATGTCGATGTAGTTCTGACTAGAGGATAAACAATAATGATTGATTAGAATATAATGATGATGATTAGACTTGTTAGTGATTAGATAGAGGATGACATATGATAAATGATGAGAGGTTAGATTGTTGATGATTAGATATTAGATTTTAGATGAATGGATTTAGATGATTAGAGAAATGATGAGGGTTTATATGATCAAGCCATCATGAATGTCATAAGGCTCATCATAGTTTAAGTAATCTGATAGATATGGTACTTGGTAGTATGCCCCATGATATAAGTATGAAAAGGGGCAAATAATGAACTCTACATCATCAAGGGCACCTAAGAACATCATGGTAGTGTTTGGTGTCATCATAGCATCCTCATAGACATGATGCAAGACTAAAAAGAAACATAAACAAAAAAAAAAAATGTAAGAAAATCATATAGACATGATGTGAATAAGTCAAACAACATAGAGCATACAAGCCATACAAATTGCACAATACACTCAATAAAAGAGATTATGGAAGCAAACAAAAAATATTTAAATGATATTACTAATTCCTTGCTTCAACTAGCCTCTCTCCAATATCTTCAAGTGGATTATTAATTGTATATTGCCATGGACTCAGAATTTTGACATGGTGAGAGCTTGATCGATGATTATGGATTCATAGATTTGACATGGATATTATATGGTTTTGTTAGATTTATAGTTGGTTTCAATGTAGGATTGGCTTATATAAATAATCCAAGGAGGGAATATCTATGGTTCATGTTCAAATTTGATCCATTAAGATCAAGGGTGTAGGAATTTCCAAGGAATTAAAAATTCCTTGGAAGCCTCTAGAATAGAGCCTTCTAGAGAGAAGGGGTCATGCTAAAGGAGGTTCTCAAATTGGAGAATTCTAAAATCTTCTTAGTCATAAATTAGGATTATTGAGGGATTATGATAGGGATTAGGTGGGTGATTAGGGACTAGGGGTGTAAGAGAGCCTAGGGTGGTAAGGTAGCTAGGGGGTAACTGAATAAAAAAAGAATTTTAAATTGTTAAGTGGGCTAGTGGGTAGATTAGTAGCTAAGTAGGCTAGTTAGTGGGTTAATGGGTAAATTAATTGGTTATAAGGGTATGGTAAGGTTCATGGGATGTATGTAATTTTGTATAGGAATTAAGATATTAGTTATTTGGTTAGAACTATGAATATGGGTTAAATTAGCAAGGTTAATAAGATTATTAGGGTGAACAGATTTAGGTGCATACATTTTCCCCTTGTTTTAAATGGTATTACGAGTGAAGATAAGTGGAGTGATTAATGGATTTTCAAATAAAACTATTTTATGGGTGGAGAAATTTTTATTAGGTATGATTCCCCCTTGAGGGAACATGCAAAGAGAAATGAGCTAGATGGTCACTCGAATAGAAATCTTAGGGTGGGAGAGGACCAAGATGATGATAAGGGGTGAGATGACTCGAGTGTTGATGTAGTTATGATTGAGATGCCCCAAGCATAAGTAATATGGGATAAAGTGGCTTCACCTCAAGATATGAATTATAGACAAATGACCAATGTCTAAAAGGGAGGTGGGTTGATTAAGATGATAAGACTTGAATTATCAAGACATAGATGTTGTTTTGGAAATAAATATAGAGGATATGCCATAAGCTGATGATAATTATTGTAGTAAAGACACATTCTAGGATGGTTGGAATCCTATAGGGAACATTGGACGAGTGATTATGAATAATAAGCCACTTTATGTTAGATGTGTAGCTTAAATGATATAATAATGTTGAGTGATCTATTTGGGATGGGTTAGGATTGGAAGTTAATAGTGTTCAAGTTATCCCTAGGCACAAAACCATGGCTAGGGGCTACCTACATAGTCTTAGGAGATCTCAAGCTAATGTAGTTATGAATATAAGGTTAATAACAATGATTGATTAGAAGGTAATGATGATTATGATGATGATGATGATGATGATGATGATGATGATGATGATGATGATGATGATGATGATGATGACTAAACCTGTTAGTGATAAGATAGAGGATGGACTATGATAAATGATGAGATGTTAGATTGTTGATGATTAGAGAATAGATGTTATGTGAATGGATTTAGATGATTAGAGTAATAATGAGGGTGTAGATGATCAATCCATCATGATTACCATAAGTCTCATCATAGTTTAATAAATATGATATATATGGAACTTGGGAGTATGCCCCATGATATAAGTATGAAAAAGGGGGAAAAAATGAACTCTACATCATTAAGGGCACCTAAAAGCTTCATGGTAGCCTTTGGTGTCATCATAACATCCTCATTCATTGCCCAATAGACAAAAAGAGACATGATGCAAGACTAAAAATAAACATAGACAAACAAAAAAATGTAAGATAATCATATATACATGATGAAAATAAGTCAAAAAACACATATCATACAAGTAGCACATATAAGTATCTATATATAGTATCATTGTGTCTTGTCTAATGGTCCTGATGATAGTCAATGAGATGATTGACTAGGTGATCAATTGGACTAAGTGGGTCATGAAGAAGATGTGATTTTAGATTGAGGATAGGAATTTGGTATAAGGTAATGGCTTGGATGAGGATAAGGATTTGGATAAGGATATGGATGTGGACTACATGATGGACTAGGATTAGGATAAGGTTGCTGAAGATAATATGATAAGATGACTAGGATGATAAGATGATCAAGATATAAGACAAGACAAGATGATAAGATGGATAAGACATTAGGTAGGATAACTAATATATGTAGGACATAAGACACAATCGAATAAAAAAGACAACTTAGATGTTTTTTGGATTTTGTGGATTTTATAAATTTTAGGGTTTTTTTGGAATACTTCAACTTATATGAAATAATGGATGGTATGATAAAAAGATGAGGATGATGGTGAAAGGGAGTGGATGACATCATCATGTAGGAACCATATATTTATTGACCCTAGTGTTCATTAGAGGATATGCCAAGATGATTTTAGGACATTTCTCAAGACATATTCATCTCTCTTACAAAGTTCAAGATGTGAAGGAACGATTGACATAATAAGATGCAGAAAATGGTGGAAGATGATGTGTAATAATAATGGATAGAGGGATATGACATGGATGAGATGGAGGGGATTTACAAGAGACATGAAATGGATGGATTTTTTCCTCAAGTGTTAAGGTGCAATATGAACAATAGACTATTTTACCATGACATCAGAAATTGGTTTTCATCATGGTACTTGCCCAAGGTACCAAAAGATTGGTTTTCACCATTGGATGAATGATTTTTATTTTTTTTAATTTTGACATTTTGATTTTTTCATTTTTTGTTTTTTTTTGACTTTTTTACAGCATCTTGATTCATTAGATATGGGTATGAGATGAAAAAATGATGACACCTTCTTGATCTTCAACCAACACATGTTTTGTAGACATGTAATTCTAGGCTCATATTGTCACTACCAGATGTATTAATGTCTTAGTGCCTTTCATTGAATCTTGATTGTGATCCCTCTAGACATCTAGGCAAGGTATCTTCATCACACTTATGAGAGATGATGCTACCTAGGAAGGTGATCTAAGGCATGGACTAGATTAGATCTTGATGTTAATGGGGGTGTATGGGACATGAATAGATGATAGGGTCATGATTGGGAGGTGTGATGGGTTGGTGAGGAGTGGGAATAACATTCACACACACACACACATCATTGGAGATGTTGGACATTCCATATTTATTTGGTGCCATGTGATAAAAGACTTTAAGAGATCCAAGACACATTGAATTTGTAGTTCATATTTGATTCGATAATTTGAAGGATTATCAACCATATGGATAGTGCCTTTGACATTATTTTGATTTTATGATTATATTTGAATTTGATTTCCCCATGGTGCTTGATTTTGGGCTTCACCAAAGGAGATTGATTTTTGACTTGATATATGCTGATTATTTTAACTTTGATAGTCCCTTAGTACCTAATTTTGGGCTTCACTAGGGGAAGACACTTTTGGATTAGGCCAATAATTTGATTTTTTTAATTGTGATTTATGAGATCAAAGTTGAGTTGATCATGATTTATGATTTTTGGAATATAGCCTTAGACCTTTATATTTATGGCACATGTTATATTACTTAGGGAAGAGTCTAGTGATGTGTGTTCATGTTTGTCCCTATAGAGAAAGGTGATTAAATTATCATTGATGAGAAGGAAAGGATATATGATGGATGAAGATAATGAGGATGGTATGATGAGGTCAATGAGGGGTGATATGGCAACATGATCTTCATAGGGGTTACTAAGAGACCTAATTTTGACATTGAAGAAGATCTCAAGATCAACAAAAGGATCACTAAGACTAGATATAAGATATACATCAGTAGTAGATCAGATCCATTTTGATGATATTCAATAGATAAATATTGTAAGAACTCAGTTATGACTTCATCATCTTGATTGAGATCAAAATATATGCTTGGTGATTGATTCTCATCCCAATTAGAGGTATCTTAAAAAGAGCAGGCATGGACATCATCTACTATAACATCTCTAAAGGATGATGTTTTTGATGAGGGATCTAATTTATATATTAGTGTTCAGCATGAGCCTGATATAGATAATGATTGTATTGACTCCAATGTTGACTCTATCATGGTGTTGCTAGTAGAAGATTTACTATTCACAAATGACCTCTCAACATGGCATCTTTGAAATGATAGATAATGGGGAGATGATGGAAGAACAATGGATTTTCCTAAGATAGGCCCATGGAGGAAAGACTCATGAGAAGATGGGGCACTAGATTTATGGGGAATAGGATCATCTTCGAGGGAGGATTTGTCACAGATGGGGGGATCATAAAAGATGGATTTGGTGTCTTGGCCTTGCCTTAGAAAGGAAAGAGGTTGATTATGATCTAGAATGGAATCTTGGCATTCCTCTTCTTGTTTACCTAGGGATGTAGAATCATCTTATTCATTCTTGATTTCAATGTCACCATGGTCAATGAGGTCTTGGACCTAGTTTTATAAATTATGAAATTGATTAACCGTATGACCCTAGGTTTGGTGATATGCATAATATTGGTTATATTTATACCAAGAGGGCTTAGGCTTGGTGGGATTAAGATATTGTATGGGTAGGTAGACCATCATGTTAGTGGCAATAAGTTGGTTTAATAGGGATTTTAAGGATATAGGAAGAGAAGTATAGGGTCTCTCTCCACTTCGTGATGTAGATGTGGAAGCATTGGAATTTAGATTATATGTTTGTTGATGTGATTGGGTTGGTGGACTAGTAATAGTTAAGGTGTCTTGGATTAGATTCCCTTTGCTAATGTAGGATGGTGTAGAGGATTGGCTATGACAAGTGGATGGAGGATTGGAATGGGAATCATATGGATGAGTATAAACTAGAGGCAAGGTTAGATGGATAGGGTCAAAGTCTATAGGACATGAAGTGCTCAGCTCAAGGTGTGAAAGGAACATATCCCTATTGGTGATGAGGCATTGTTAAATCAAAGTGTTGACCAAATTTGTTTTGGATGTCATGGATGAAGATAAGATAAAGTACAAATGATGTGATTTGCCAGCCCAAATCAATAGGTATAAGGGATTGAATGGAAAGATTAAGAGATGAAGATGGGACGTGTGGAGCAAATTTGGACAAAGGCTTGATTTAGTCTAATTTTAAGTTTTACTCGATGATAAGAGATGTTAGATGGGATAAGATAATATTAAATTATACTAATTAGGATGTGAGTTAGATGTTTTATGATTAGGATTAGATTTGACTAAGTGAGATATGACAAGATATAAGATTGGATGAGGGGATAAATTGACATGAGAGACTAATTTTGATTGGATTGATTAGATTAGGACTAGTTCAAGATTAATATGATCGATTCAAATAAGATATAATGATTAGATTAATATGTTTATGGGATTGGGATAATGTGTAGGAATCAAACTTGATTAGACACCAATAAGTTAATGTTGATCGAGAGTTGTTTGTCAACATGGATGAAGACCAAATTATGACTACAGACTTGATGAGGGGATTAGTAAAGACAAGGGGATGAATTGGATTGGACTATGATTAGGACTAGGTTGATTAGGTGACTAGGTAAGACAAGATCAAGATAAATTATCGGTTATGGATAAAGTAGACTTAGGAAAACATGTGGATGACTAGACATGATTAGGATATGTAGGTGATGGGGGTGTGACTAGAGCTATATGGATGAGACTAGGATAGGATGTGACCAAGATGAGATGTCAAACAAGATGCAAGATGAGACAACATGTAAAAGGATGTAGAAAGAAAATTTGTGTAAGAGGATGACATGATGATGAAAAGATGTACAAGATGATGCAATAAAATGCATAGATCATTGTGTAAAGGTTTTGGTAAAATGTTGACTTGGATCATAAATAACACTGGTTGAGCACAACACTCACCAAATCAAACAAACCACAAACCTAAGACTAGTAAACTGATTATGGGTGTGTAATCCAATGAATGTACCATCTAACAACTTCACAAGTGAGGTTATAGGATGGTGACCTAATACAAAATTTAACAAACCCTCTCAACCCTATCTACACATGATGGTCACTTGGGAGTGGATACTGACTCAAGTAGAAAGTCACCTGTTATGGCCACAAGATCTTAAAATAGGCTAAATAGGCTCTCTAAGGGTGTCCCTAATATATACTAGGTAGGGTAGGGACCAAGTCTGTATAAGGTGCTATCTATTTCTTAATTTAGAGATTAAAATCTTCCCCTTCACAAATGACATACATGGGGTCAACCACTTATCCTAACAATAATTATCTCTAATATTTATACTCCATCAAAACATGGAGTGTGGATTAGTGTGTGGTGGTGAAATCCATGATCACTATCCCTCTAAGACTATGACAAGTGCATGGTGTCAATTACACATCATGTTGCCCCTAGAAAAGAAACATGGGAGGGTTTTTGGGTGGGTTTTTATCCTCTATAAATCATCACAAGGACATAAAAAGGAGAGCATACACCATTATAACCCTTAGGTGATAGACAAGTAGACCAAAAAGAGATTAATTAACTGGTTAGTTAGATGTGAGATATATATAAGAATATACAAGATATATACAAAGGAATTTAGAAAACATGATTGAAACAAAATGATTAAAATCTTAGATAAAATGATTTTCAATATGCCAAAATGTCTTTGACAGGTATCCTATAAGAAAATGATTAGTAGTTTTAGTTGGCAATATTGAGGGGTAACCTACAAGACAAGATGTTAGACCAAAATATAACCTACAAGATAAGATGTTATCAAGTCAAAATTTCCACTAATTTCACCCTACAAGAAATAAAATTTTAGTGAAATAAGCCTTAATAAAAAAATTATGATTTGGCTCTTTAACTTCTTTGGGTGAGGGGGCAATACCCCTTATAGGGTTAAGGGGTAACACCCCTTAATAGATACTTACATCGAAATATGACACATGCCTTGATGTAGGTGTTTTCCTAGGATGCAAGTGTCCAAGGATCAAGAAAATAGGTACATGCTTAGAACTTGCACTGACATAATATAAGCATGCTTTAAGCATTCTAGGAAAGATCAAAGGTTAGATCCCCTTGCAGGGTCTGAGATGCCAAATGAAATTTGGGCCTTGTGGAACCCTTGGAATTACTTGAAATTCATCAAAAATGACTCTAAAAAATGCACTAAAAAAGGATAATTTGAATGTAAAAAATGAGTGCAAAATTGCAACTATACAAGGCAATATCGTAAATACGCAGTCAGTGTAACATGAAATTGATTCTAAAAAGTACAAAATTATGAATTTTATATAATATCATGAATACAATCATGATTTTGTATAAAGTGGCTAACCACTAATGGTTACTATTCAATTTTGTATAAAATTATGAGAGTTTTGGTGATATAATGATTTTTATTTTGAAATCACAATTTCACAATTAGTGATATTTCAAGATGAAGAAAAAGGATAGGATTTTGATAGTTAGACTTGAAATTGAATAATAATATGGGATGGTATCTATAGGATATATATAGGGATTAAAAATATTTTTAGGAGATCAAAAAGGATCTGATATGTTTTTTGACTAATTCCTATTTTTCTAAAAAAATGTGATTAGGATAATATCACTTTTTAACAGGCAATATCACTTAAATTACTAAAAAACCACTAGTTCACAAATAGTGATATTATAGAAAGTGACCAAATGGGTAAGGATGGAATTTGGTTTTCTTCAGATGGGTTATGCTCTTCTCCTATGAATAGATAACACAAAATAGAATCTGTCAGCTTGAAATGCCCTAATGCTTTGGATCTCTATTATTTTAAACAAATTTTCAAAAAGCTTTTTTTAAGACCAAGATTTTACTTATTCCTTCACATAGAATGCAAATTCCTACCCATACAATATATAAAAAATTGATATAGGCCTATAGAAGGTGAAAATTTAGGCAAAAACTAATTATGTTTGATTTAGAACAACCTATAAAACCAAAAATCTGACAAAATCATAGATTTTAACACAAAATCATATTTCAAAAATTAATGATATTGAAAAAGAGTAAAAAAACTACCAAAATTTAAACTGTTAGTGGTCAATGTGGCAGTTATGAAAATATCACTATTTTTAGACAAAGTTGCATCTTTTAGAATAATATCACCATTTATAAATTCACAATTTTGTAGAATAGTAACAACTTGTAAGAGATTTTAGCCGCTAGTGGTTAAGATTAGATAGTTAGTGAAAAAATGAAACTCCCAAAGATAAAACCATGACCGTGTATTAGTGGTTTTTCAAGGCAAAATCATAGTCGACCTAGGCATGATAATTTGTTAAAATCTAGTAATTGTTCTCCACCTAGTCATCCGTGCAAGCTATCTAAAACACATCTAGGATGAAAAATGGTTAAATTGGGAGGGTTTTTCCAATCATGGTCACCAAAATGTGGTTGAAATTTTGAGAAAATGAATAAAAACTACCAAAACATATGAATTTTACCCAAAATGCATAATACACTCAATAAAAGAGATTATGGAAGAAAATAAAAAAATATGAAGATGATATTACCAATTCTTTGATTCAACTACCCTCTCTCCAAGATATTAAAGTGGACTTTTGATTTTAGATTACCATGGACTCATAATTTTGACATGGTGATATCTTGATTAGTGATTATGGATTCATAGATTTGACATGGAGATTGTATGGCTTTCTTAAATTTCTAGTTAGATTCAATGGAGGGTTAGATTGTATAAATAAACCAAGGAGGGAATATCTATGGCTTATATTTAAAGTTGACCCATGAATATCAAGGGTAGAGGAATTTATAGGGAATTAAAAATTCTTTGAAAGCCTCTAGATTAAAGGCTTCTAGAGAGAAGGAGCCAAGTTAAAGGAGGTTCTAGAATTAAAAAATTCTAGAATCTCCTTAGGGATTAATTAGGATTAGTGAATGATTAGGATAGGGATTAACGTGGGTGATTAGGGACTAGGGGTGTAAGAGATCCTAGGGTGGTAGGGTAGATAGGGGTAGTTGAATAAAAATGAATTTTAAATTGTCAAGTGGGCTAGCGGATAGATTAGTAGTTAAGTAGGCTAGTTAGTGGGTTAATGAGGTAATTAATGGGTTATAAGTGTATGGTAAGATTCATGGGATGTAAGTAATTTTTTATAGGAATTAGGATATTATTTATTTTCCTAGAGCTATTATTATGGGTTAAATTAGTGGGTTTAATAAGATTATTAAGGCGAGTAGATTTAGGTGCATACACCTAGACTTACCTAAAATGTGAAGCCCATGAGCTTGGATATAAGTATGTGAAGCATGATCCATTGTGTGACCTAAAAATGAAATGTTCATATACTATTATTTACATAAGAGATATCAATATTAAAAGACAAAATTGAGTAAATATATAATAGATAGGAAAGGAATGGATACACCTCACTGGGTATGCAACTAGTACATAAACCTGGTGATAACTTGTGTATGTGTAGATAGTGATCAATTAGTGAATGGCTTCCTCAATCCCCATGTATGGGGGGATCCATAACTCAGTCTAGTTTTTAATCCATCATTTCCCACCCTTGCTAGGTGGATTATGACCTATTATTAGATTGGATTGGACTAATGGTGTATCCAACCCTCTCATGTAAGTGGATCAATAACTCAAGTAGACAATGAATCCATAATTACCTACCCATGTGTATTAGATGCATCTAAAACTAAAATTAAAAAATATAACTGGAGATGTGTAACTATGTATGTCAACTCTACAACCACTCAACATTATTAGGTGGCTTTGGGCCACTCAAGAATGCTAACCATTGTAGTTGGAGTAAGGAATGAATATAGTATGTAACCTAGAACATGGTTTTTGATGTGTAAAACATAGAGGAAGACATGTATTTTGTCATTCCATCTAATCAATTGGTGTATAAGTGAGCATATAGAAATAATATATCACTCACATACCCCCAAATTTGATATCTAAGTATATAGATTTTGGACTGAGTTGTAATAATCTATATTTGAGCATCTGAATTGAAATGGGAATGATAATTCCATGCATGATGCCACCAATCTAAGTAAATTGGTATAAATATGAGCTAAACTAAGCCAAAATTGGTAATCTATAATTGAACCTATGCAAGCCTAGATTGTACCTAATATAATTTTTTGGCTAATATAAAATTTTCTAAAATTGAGGCTACTAGATAGTAGTGACATATCTTGTATAATATTGCCATGTGGTGTTAGTGTCATAATTTGGGTGCTAATGTCTAACTATTCATATTTATATGCAACTATAATTGATCTTTGTATCACTATTTCCCACTATTTTTTCTTGAATGTAATTTCTATCACTGAGTCTGTGTATTGAAAACTATACTCTAAATGCATTTGGATAGTGTGATCTCTATAATAAACCCATATGAATACCCCTTATTTTGAGGGGAGTTATTTAACTTATGAAAGAACTATCCTTAAAATAAAAATCTCTAATAAATGTGTGTTAGCTATAGCATATCTGATATCTACATAAGTAACCAATATAATTTGCATACATAACATCAAAATGTAAGATAATCTGAGCATAAGTTTGTAGTGTGATATGTATCTTAGATATATAATTCACAAGGTTGTCAAGATATATATAACAATGTATATGAGCAATATATTTGAGTAATAACTA
Source organism: Torreya grandis (assembly GCA_037957365.1). Lineage (NCBI taxonomy): Eukaryota > Viridiplantae > Streptophyta > Pinopsida > Cupressales > Taxaceae > Torreya > Torreya grandis. Next base: position 317,369 of record JARHVA010008197.1, on the reverse strand, counting down.
ATTAACTACCTAGGGGGATGGCACATGATTTCCATCACAACACTCATGCAGGAAGGGGATATACATGAGGTCCCTTGTGGCATCTAAAAATGGAGTGTGTAAAAAATAATAGACAAGATTCACAACCATGAAATATACAATAAATCATACATACAATATACATGAGGCACATAAAGTAGGCCAAGTGTCCAAAATACAAGGGACATGGGCACATGTCACTAAATTTGAGAATGTAAGATATATAAGGACATGTTCAAATGTCCACATATGCAAACATTAAGCAAGTTGGATTGTAACCATATAGAAGGACATGTTCAAATGTCTACGTACATAATCAGGAAGGCACAAACAAAGACATGGGTACATGTCCAAAGCATACATATAATGAAAATAATTGGTATAGATCCATAGAGCAAAGGCATATTCAAATGATGTCGAAAATAAGAAGCATAGATACACAATCATGTCTAAACTAAGAAATCTAGAAATGAAAGTATATATGAACATGTGGTATAAATATGTATAAGAGATAAGATATACATAGGTTGATCTAAAGTAGTAGTAATCGAGAAAAAAACTAAGTAGGTGTATGATGATCAATATCAAGATATAATAATGCTAAATATGTGAATAATTTTGAAAGATAGAACTTGGAAATAAAAACTATGTATAAGATACCCCAAAATGGGTGAATGTATCAAATAAGGAACCTATGTATCTATGTATATGACCCTAGTGGGTAGATAGTATCAAATTTAGATCTGTGTAATGGACCTAAGTCCTGTAGTAATCTACAAGCACTCAAAAATAACAAGTGAATCATGTATGTATGATATAAATTGACCATACTAAGATAGATACCATATGTACTATCTAGAAAATAGAAGAAGTGTAATCATGGCAATGCCTATAATCTAAAATTTGTATTTTAAATCAAATATTTGAATGTTTTTATGTTTTGACATATTATATTATTTTTTAAATAAAATTTATGTACAAGAAACATGAAAATGAACTATATACAAGGATCAAGAGATAAGGAAAGTATGTATAAGAAGGGAGGAACATACTAATTGGTGAGTCTTATAGGAGACTCACTCTCAATGTGGCATGTGTCATATAAAATAATAGTGATTGTGCATGCTGTATAAAATGGTAACTAAGGTCCCAAAACCTACTATACTAAGTGATCTATAGTTGGCACTACCTATAAAGTGGTGCTATAAATACATGAAATTGACTGGGGTGTCTTGTGAATTATAGGGGTCTTAGGGACCCATCTGGTAGAAGATGTTATACTTGGTATTTGTACCCTATGCTGATAACCCTAAGAACTTAATAACATTGATCTTAGAAGGAAAGGGGTATAGTGAGGCCCTCTAGAATATATGACATATATCTAACATAGGGGTCTCTATAATAATGGTCTCCATGGGAGAGTATGTGTACATGGTAATATTGTAGGAGTGGACCTCACTTGCACTGATGGATCCACTAAACTCTGTGGGGTCAAAGGATAATATTGTGTCCCACTAGCTAGATATAAAAATAGTAGAAAGTAAATTAAAAAATAAATCCTAAAAAATACTTAATGATTTTTAGAAAAAATGGAAAAATGTATATGCACTACACATTTATATATATAGTCTAAAACATATTTGTTGATTAATTTCAATGACCCAAACTCAAGATATTTTGAGGAGAAGATGAAAGTGTATGTGGCATCTTTATTCCAAACATTGGGATAGACTATTATGCTTTGACCCTATGGTGTATCGATATGAACTGTGCTCAAAACTATAATTGATAGTTATGTGACTTTCTATGGGATAGGTAAAGGATACTCATATGAAATACCCTCAACTATGATCACCTGATTAACATTTATATATTTTATGCATTTGTGCATAGTGGATGGAATGGATCATAGATGTTGTATCCATAGCCTACCTAATAACATGTTAAATGTGCCTGCACTAGGTACTACTAAGAATCTAGTGGCCACATGTGTTGGTCTAATATGTAATGGAAGTACAATATCCCCAATGGAACTATGAACATGGCCACATAAACCATTATTAACTATGTTGGTAGTAAAAATGTTTGATTCTAAATAACCCAAATGTTGTAAAAGTGTGATAAAACACATGTTAATACTTGACCCATTGTCAACCATAACACTTTGAATTGTATGATGATCAATGTAGACTTATACAAAGAGTGTATATAAATCCAAATCATCATCTACAATCTCCTACTCTAAGAAAGTGATGAGTGGTCTATTTTGTGTTGTAGTATGATACACACCAATGATATTATATAGGGGGTGTACATCTTCTATAGTAGTGTGATGTGATGTTAGTGGTGGATTTCCTAATACATATAATAAACACCTGAAGTACCCCCTACCTCATTATTTTTATGATTTGGAAATATATATGAGAATATTTTTAATGCCTTATCTTCCATTTGTTGAACTTTGGGTGCCTCTATGGGTGTGCCCACATCAATTATGTTGGCCTCTATCAAATCTTGTATCTTATGTTTCAAGGTGATGCATCTATTTTTAGTATGGCTTGGTGCCCTGTGATAGTTGTATAATGCATTGGAATCATAGATTTTTGGAAGAGGCCATGTATTATTAATTTATTTGATGGGATAAAGAGATATGACATTGCATTCCAAGATCTAATGTAAAACATGTGTCGGTGATTCTGAAAGGTTGGCAAAAAATCTTCATAGAGGATCTGATAAAACCAAGTGAAGAGATGGCTCTATAGCTACATTAACTATAGCCTTTGGATCACTCTTATTTTTAGTGGCTCTTAATTTGTATGGAGGATTATTATAACTCTTAGTAGTTGATTCTGATCCACTTGTATATTTTAATTTGATCATAGAGAGAATTTTGACTTTCATGTCATTGTGTGGCATAAATATGTGAAGGTTGAAAACTTCTTGAATAAAATATCTTCATGCAATGCTAGTAGTAGGCTCTATTTGAATATGTCTTGGGGCTCTCTATCTACCATGGGGCTAGTCATCTTTGCCAATATAGTTTTATATCGCAAGATATATTATACAATAGGATCATTGGATTTTTGCTTCAATTGTGCTACTTGAGCATATGAGATATTATCACCGAAGTTAATTGGAAAGTGTGTTAAAAACATATCTACCAATGAATTTAATGCAGTGATAAACTAATTCAGAAGACCATAGAACCATTGTAAGGCATAGTCCTTTAAACTACATGGGAACAACTTAGTATGGAGCCAATCATTGAACACATCATCGAAACATGTTATGTGGAAAGCTCATAGATGATGGACTGGGTCATCCTTACCATCATGCAAGGTAATATTAGGTGCCATGAATTTGTATAGAAAAGGAGTTATCACTATGTGATGTGTTAAAGGTGTAGGTCAAAGAACATGAAAATCCAAGGCATGTGATGGCCTAGTATCTTCCTAATTAAGATGCAACACCTTAGTATGTAGAGAATGAATCTCATGCATAAGAGATTATACATTTGGAGAGGAGAAACTAGACATAGGAGGTGTAGATACTACTGAATGTTGTTGCGTTAAGATAGGGTGATGTACAAGCTAAGTTGCCCCTAAATTAGGTGTAACAATGTTGTTATCTAGGGGAGTATAAGATTGACCATTATTTTATTTATAATGTTCTTCATGGATAATATTAATTAGGTCATATTGCATATCTAAATGTTTAAAATGAAAACTTACAATTGTCTCTTATCAGTTTCATTGAATAGGTTATTGAGTTATTCCATTATAGGTTGGGAAGTAGGAAAATAAACAATTATATATTTTGAACCTTTAAAGGAATTTAATTTATGAAACATTTCATAAATTACATATTTAATTAAATCTAAGATTTTATAACTAATATATGAGCATATAAAAAAAAAGGATACAAACACTAAGGCATCTAGTGTTAGGGTTTGAGTACTATTCGAAGTAAGTCAGGTTCAAAAATGTTTGAACTTCTTAGGACTTAGTGAATGTAAATCCTAGGTCGCTAAAGGTATGAGTATAGTAAATCAAGATAGAAATATGAAATAAATATAACCATTGATTTGTAACAAAAATGACTTAGTTTGACCTTTTTAAAAATATTAATAAATAATGTAAATAAGTACTTAGCTAAAAATTGACTAAAATGGGATAACTAAAGGTTGAAAACTGAGATAGAGTTTAATTTGAGTGTTACAGACTTGATCCGGGTGTCAAAACTCTTCCTATATAGTAGCACCTTAATTGGATAGTAGTTCTAGGTGGTGCTAGTGTCCTTTTTTTAGTGCTAGTGTCCTTTGTGCAAAATTGTTTAAAGCTTCTAGGTACACCTATATCTAGGTTTGTCAAGCCTATTCCTATGCCCATAAATTTTGGATCTTTTTAAAATACCTATTATGACTCATTTTATATGCAAACCCTAAATATCCATGTTTTTAGGGCATCTGATTGGCATAAGTAGTAAAGTGTGTTTATTAGTAGGGTAGTTTGGACATCCTTAACATCCCACTATGATGAAATTTTCCTACATACCAATACTCTAAAGAGGGATGAAGCATGATGTAGTTCTCCCCACCTAAGTTATGATGCAAGTGCAAGTGAAACTAGTATGAATGTTGAATTGAGTGATTTAAATGTGATTAATACTAGAAACCTGAGTAATTTGAGCTGAAAAATATTATAGATGGTTTTATGCATAATTAGGGAATAATAAGGATTTATAACCTTGATTGTGCATAACTTGTTTTGAATTTTTTTTTTAATTTGCATCTAGTTTCCATCTAGTGGATAAAGGGATAAAATTCATGTATATATATAATTATAGTGCTTGTGTGGGTCTTAAAAGAGGTCTACGATGACACTAGGGGTTATTCATTTGAAAATATATTTGTTGGTATCAAAATGATGGAAAATGACATTAGCACCAAAACTGGGACACTAACACCATGGGGTGTTACTATCCCTATTATAGAGCTAGTGTTCAGGGGGAAAAACCTAAGGCACTAAGGTCTAAGATGTCAAAGTGAGCATTTGGGACTAATTTAGGGATGTTCAGTGATGTGTGTAGCTTTCATGAAATTTGGATAAGTGTCTAAATAAGCCTTGAGATAGATCTAGAGTTGAACTAGGTATGGGTGGTCTCAAGTATCACTCAAGTGTCATTTTTAGGTGATTACATATATTTATAGTGATATGGAAGCTTCCTTGTACTCTACCTTCAACATAATGAATGATTCCACCAGTGTAACCAATATAGATCCAATCAAAAGGAGAATAAAAAAAATAAACAATAAAAATAAAATAAACCAAAATGAAAAGAAAAAAAAATCAAAATTTAAAAAATAAATGAAAAAGGAGCTATTGGTAAAATAATTTTAAATATTATCCATTGACCAAATAAACAAATCAATTTCCATCCATATCCTACAAATGAAAAGCATTTTCCCCAAGTTTAGATGTAATTTTTTATGGACCCAACCAAAGAAAATCAAATTTATGGTGTTTACCTGAATCTTCATGTGTTTTGTCCCAATATAGGACAAAATCACTTAATTTAAAACTTTTACTAGATACTTTTTTTTAAAGAACTTATTTAATTTTTATTTAGCCTTCTCTAAATTTTGTAATGTAATAACTTTAGTTACATCTAAGGCTATCAAATCATTAAGTCTTTGTTCAATTAAATTAGTATCACCTAATAAATATTATAAATTAGTATGAGTAGAATAAATTTGAAGTTCATCAGTAATATAACTTCAGATTCATAAGCCAACATGAATGGTGAATATCAAGTAGTTGATTTAAAAATAGTACAATTAGCCCATAATACTTAAAAAATATTAAGATGCCAATTCCTTTTATTTTCATAAATTATTTTTTCATAATGAAAATTAAATATTTATTTGTTGATTTAGCCTATGTATTCCCTTGAGGAATGAATTGAAATAATAGAATAACATGTTAAAAACTCTAAATATTTGTTCAAAATAAATTGAGGACTGCTATCTAAATTAATATTGTATGGAACACCAAATTTAGAGAAAATTTTATTTTCAAATAATGAAATGAATACAGTTGTAATAGAACTTTTAAGCGCTTTAGCCGTAGGCCACTTCATAAAATAATCTATGGCAGCTAGAATATATCGATGAACAATAAAAGAATATGAATGAATATTAAAAATAAAATCAATTCCTCATTTGGTAAATGGTTTCTCAATAATTACAAGATTTAAAGACATTAATGGTGATCTATCTCTACTAATAAATAATTGACAAGACATGCATGCTTAAATCAACTTATAAGCATATTAAAATACCATAGGCCACTAATAACCTACTTGTAAAATTTTATAAGAAATAGTTTTTTCCACATAATGACCACCATAAATTCATTCATGAAATCCTCTAAGAAATTTTTGAGTTTAATCATGGGGTAAACATCTTAATAAAACACCATATTTGTTCTTATAAAACAAAAAGTTTTCTAACAAACAGATTTTTAAATCTTAGACTATCAAAAATTATCTTTGTTTATTGTATAAATTATTAGGACAAACTTGATTCCAGAAGTAATAATCCAAGTCATGATACCAATCATCTTAAATCAATAGACAATCAAAATCATTCATTTTATGTCAAAATTTAATATTTTATAAAAATAAACAACTTTCATAGACTAAAAATGAGTTTTAATGTTTAAAGAATCATCAATATATAAAACCAAACATTTATAGTAGAAGAAAAAATGCAGGTATCTACGGCCTTTTTAGTTCTCTCAATATGAAAGTGAGGTCAATTTATTTGGTAATTGATTAAACACAATGACTCTTCATAATTACATCATATAGCTCGAGGCTGAGACTTTACTTATAGTTTATGCACCATTAATTCATAATGGCTAGGGGTTTTATTTAATTTACTTCAATTTGAATTTTTTCACTTTACTTTGGTAGGTAAGCTACACAGGTTTCACATATGCTAAGAGGATTTCTCTACTATCATCCATATGCCAAGTGTCATTCTGTTTCTAATTTTATAAAGAGGATAGTTATGTTACATGGCATTTTCTTAGACAATCGAGTGTTAGGTATTTTGTTGAATTCATCACCTAACATTTTGTATGAAAACAAAATTAGTGAAAGCTAAATGTACTAAACAAAAGTTACGAATAGTCCATGTCACATGAAAGTATTGAAGGCCAAAAGTTTTCTTAGTACCATGGTGAACAAAAATTGTTGATTAAGCACCATGCCAAACAAAAGTTTTGAAGACAAAGTTTTTTTAGGCTTTAAATTTGTGAATTTGCCAAAGTCTTGAAGTGCTAAAGTACTGATGAACAAAAATGTTGAAGACCAAAAATGTAAAAAAAAGGTTTATTAAGTACCAGGCCAAATAAAAATGCTGATTAAGAACCATAAATAATAAAAGTTGTGAAGAAAAAATCTTGCATAAACTTAGAAAACCTACACACATTCAAAAACTTTTGAAAGCCATTAATAGGATAGTCTGAATAAAATAAACAATGAAAAATTGGGTAATCAATAAGATGGAAATTTAATTAACATTAGGATAAGTATACTTTAAAAATAAACCTAGACATAAGAATTTTGGGAAATATTATCTTGTTAAGTATACACATGAGTGTCAATAAATGATTTTCTCATCAAAATGAGCCCCTTTCAAGCTATAGTGGGTCCCTATTTTCAAAAAATTTGAGAGTGGGATATGTTGACTAAAAAAATTGGTGACTTGTAAGGGAAATAATCCTGAGTATTCAAGAATTTAGATCCTTTGGTTAGCACCTAGAAACTAATCATGAACACTACCATAAGGGAATAATCAAATCAGAAACATAAAGGAGACTCATAAATTTAATGCAAAATATTGGCTTTTCTCATACCTTGAAACTATGTGTGATGCAGTGATTTCATTTTTACCTTGTTTTGATACTTTTATAAAAGACTTGGAGTAAACCATATGATTCACAATGGTTTATTGAAGTGCACAAATAAAAACTTGGGAAGCTTAGGTATTACTCTATTACCAACTAGACATTCATATCCCCAACATAGATACCTCTTGATTGCCCCCTTTTTCCCTTTCACAAATTTACATTATGCATGATAAATTGATCTTATTTCATCATGTGAGTCTTTCATTACCTTTAAATTTTTATTTGAGGGTTATTTGATCACCCTTTCAGGATGCATTGATCCTCTTCTTCTCCCTTTAAAAAAAATATATGAATAAAAAAGATGGTCAAGAATCATTATGAGCTAGTGTAGGTATAAAAGAAAAATTTAATTTACTAGAATGCCCCTTTCAGTATCATTTTTATCAATGGTTAGTATCCTAAACTAGTATTAGCATGGAAAGTGTGCTAGATCCAAAAAATGAGAAAATTTTCTCAATTTTCATGAAGTAATGAGATCAAATTTTACATACCTGATAAGAGTATTTAAGTGTGATATAATTATGATCCATTCCTATTTACATAATTGAATCCTGAAATCTCAAACCTAAGGATGTAAAAAATCCTATAGACAAACCCAATTAGTGTACTCCATTTAGGCTCTTCCTATCCAGGTTCTCTCTTTTGGGTATGAATTCATGGACCTCAGTGCATAAGATTAAGTATACATACAAATCACATTGATCAAATATAAATTTTATCATTCAAAGAAGAGTCAATTAGGTTGTTCTAAAATATAAGACATCTAACCTAGAAAATAGGGAACTAATCTAGAGAAATAAAATGTTGAAATCCAAGAAATTTAATTTAAAAAACATGAAAACTATTCTAACAAGAACCAGAGATAGAAAAGAGGAAAACTAACTATGAGAAATAAAACCTAATCTAAATTTACCTTTACCACAATCCATTATTATTTAGAAACATCCTCAGTGGGAGTAACCTTGAAGTAGTGCTTCAATAACTACCCATTAACTGGGAAGGATAAATCATTGCCTTTAAGGTCTTTTAGGTAGAAGGAATTATTTTCCCAAAATTTCAAAGACTTGATACGGTCTAATCCATAGGGGAGTGAACTTGTCTTGATGGCCTTTTTTCATGTGCTTTGTGTCACAAGAGTACTAGGTTTGATGTTTGAAATGCTTTTACCTTGGATATATTGTTCAACCATCTTTTAACAATGTCTTAATGTTTTGCAAGGATTCAGTCCATGCATCTTCTAGTTGGAATATATCTAATAGTTTATACTAGACCCTTGGATCTTCCTCCATATAATATTATATAAACTAATAGGTTGGTAGATTAAGAGAAATGGCGAAAACACACTACCATCCATATATCATTAGGAAATGAGAAGTCTTGGTGGCCAATTTCTATTGTGTGATATCTACCCATAATGCATATTTTAACAATAGGTATCATTCTCTATTTGTCTCAAGCTAAATTTTGATGGCATCCATCAAATTTTTGCTGCTATACTAAGCTACCCCATTCTCTTGGGGCAATAATTTGAAGAGGGCTTAATTGTAATCTGATTTTTTTAGGCCCATTTAGTGAATTTAGTAGATTAAAAAGATGGGCCATTATTATTGATTAGATAGATGGGGGTACCAAACCTAGTTAATATATACTCCTCTAAAAAATTAATAACATCTTGAGCTATGGAGTTCTTGGTGGAAACAAACTATGTCCACCTAGTGAAATAATCTATGGCTATGAGGATGAACCTATGTTCTATCAAATAATTGGGATTGATTACCCCAATGAAGTTGAAACCCCATTATATAAATGGTCGACCTTCAATGACTATGTGTAATGACATGTCAGCATTAACCTCCATCTTGCCTAAGACTTGTAATTTATGGTAGAATTTGACATGGTTGTAAGAATACATGAAAATATTAGGCTAATAATATCTCATTCTCAAGATCTTATGGGTTGTTGTAATCCCAAAAGAGTGTCCATTCCCAACTTATGGTGTAGGTTAGGGCTGCAACATCAACCCTTTTGGAATTTTTATGGCTTGACCACCATGAGAATGAATTTCTTGGCACTAATCAGGGAGACAAATGTAGAAGGTGGTACCTTTGGTACCCTATAGCACCATGTTCCAAGATTGAGGGTGATCCTTCAAGTTTTTGATTCATAGATGCCATGTCGATCATACATGAATGGCTGACCAAAGAGTACATCACAAACATCCAGATTGACCACATCACATAAGACATCATCATGGAGAAATTTTATTGCATATGAGAGAAGACATTGGTGGGTGATATGGAGATTTCTCCCTAGACTCAACCATCTAATACTGTATGGCTTTGAGTGAGGCTTCATAGACAAATTTAGACTTTTCACAATATTAACAGAGATAAAATTCTTTTGACTCCCACTATCAAGAATAAAATGTAGAAGCTTACCTTTCACCCATAACTTAGAGTGAAATAACCTTTCTTTGTCATCTGACCTCTCCTCATGGGTTTGTGATGAAGCAACGATGGCATCAAGATAAACATCTATAATATTTTATTCCTCCTCTTTGATGATAGGGTGTGTATGAGGTAGAGCAGTAGATGTTGAGGATTGTGACTCAAAAAGTAGGGACTTGATGGCTCCACAATCTTCTTTAGAGTGCATTCTAGATTTTTGGTAATCACACTATTTCCTAGTTTTCTCTTCCTTTTGCTTCCAATTTTGGCCTTGTGTTTGACTTTATTTGTCACTTTTCTATTTTGAAGGTTTACTTTTCATATTCATTCATCCATGCTTCTACTCAATCTTCACCATGAACATGTATGCCTCATTGAGGGTTTATAAATTGAAGAGTTCCATCTCCCCATGTATATACCATTTTACTCCACCATGGTAATTGATAACCTTGTGTTTTTCACTTTCCTAGATGCCCAATGTCATAGATAGAGAATGAAAAATGTCAATGTAATCTTGAATAGACTATTCCTTACCTTGGTAAAGTTGTTTCTACTCTATATACAGATCATCATATGCTCCAATGGGGTAGTATTCTTTCTTTAAAGCTTCTATGAAATCATCCCAGGTAGGTTCTACCTCAAGGCTAATGTCATTCATACTAAATCTCTTCTTTTACACTTTTCACCAATTTATAATAGGCAATGATGCTTTCAAAATAGCAATGTGATCTTCTCTTTATCAGTGAATATATTTATATAAAAATAGGAAGATAATTGATCCAAAAAAATTTCTACTACATCAATGTTTACTTTGCCTTCAAATGTAGGGATATCAAAATTCACCTGAACCTTGAAAGGTGTTGGGGCACTAAAAGGATGTGGGGGTATAAATGAGGAGCTAGAATTTTCCATCAAATTTTGAAGGAGAATTTAGGTGAATTGTTGTAGAATTTACGCTTGATGCTATTAAAGGGATTCATTCACCATTTCTTTGAAAGGATCAAATATCTTAGTTTTGTCTACCATTTGAGGTCATTTGAAGTGAAAAGATGGATAGTCTACTGGTTATATAATTTTCCACCCAAGATTCTTGTAATCTGACCTCATCCATGAGATCATACACTCTAAAGACAAACTACTCTAATACCACTGATCCAAAACTCAAAAAGATTTGGTTGAAGAATATTTCAAGAACACACAAATAATAATGCTTTCTCTAAGAAGAGATGTTTTATTACTCATAATTACAAATACAACATATGCCTATCTCTAAGAAGAGATGTTTGCTTTGATTTTTGGGTTAAATCTTAATTTATACATATATTTAAGGTGGGAAGAGGATGTGTAAGGTCACCAATCTATAATTAGAGATTAAGTGGTTCAAATTCTATGATTTACAATAATACAAAATTTGAAGAATTATGATTTTTTAAAAACTTACTATTTTTAAACAACACTACTAAAATTTAAATTTATGGTACTTTTATTTGGTTTTGGGGGGTAAAAACCCTTCAATCAGATCTTTATGTCATCTCATGGTGTTCCACTCATTCTTAACTTTCTAATGGTTCAAACGGGAAGTCAAATGAAGCTTTAGTACAAATTTTATGGCTCCTAAAAGTTCTACCACCAATTGGGGTAGAAATATCACTTAAATTGTCACCTAAGATGTTGATTAGATCATTCTTTCCTTCTTGAGAATTAATGGTCCCCATTCCATCAATATTTGTTGTCAATTGTGGTAGTTGTGTTTTGATTTGATTCATGATGCATACTTAGAATGGACTATGTTTTGTAGAGCTATGCTTTATGGAGCTGTATAGGGCTTGATTATTCACCATTTCTATCTGACCATCAGTTTATGGATGGAAGGCTATGAACTTCTTCATCTTTATATCTATTTTCTTTTATTATTATTTTTTTTGTGTTGTCAAGGCTATAATATCAACTGTTTTGAATTTCTGTGGCTTTACCACCATGAGAACAAATTTCTTGACACTAATCAAGGAGACAGATGTAGAAGGTGGTACCTCTAATACCCTACAACATTGTGTTCTAAGAGTGAGGGTGATCTTTTGAGTTCTTGATTCATAGATTCCATGTTGATCATACATGAAGGATTGAACAAAGAGTATATCATAAATATCTAGATTTAACACATCACATAAGACCTCATCTTGAAAATGTTTTATTGCATATGAGAGAAGACGTTGATGGGTGACACAAAGATTTCTCCCTAGACTCAACCATCCAATACTATATGGCTTTGGGTGAGGTTTCATGAGAAATTTAGACTTTTCACAACATTAGTAGAGATTAATTTTTTTTGACTCCCACTATCAAGAATAAGATACAGAGGCTTACCTTTCACCCATAACTTAGAGTAAAACAACCTTTCCTTGTTATCTGGCCTCTCCTCATTAGTCTATGATGAAGCAATGATGGTATCAGGCTCAACATCTATAATCTTTGCTTCTTCCTTTTTGACTATAGGGTGTGTATGAGGTAGAGCAGTGGATGTTGAGGATTATGACTCAGAAAGTAGGGACTTGATGGCTTGAAATTTTTCTTTGGAGTGTGTTTTAGATTTTTGGTAATCACACCTTTTCCCAGTCTACCCTTCCTTTTGCTTCCAATTTTAACCTCATGTTTGCCCTTCTTTATCACTTTTATATTTTGAATGTTGACTTTTCATATTTATTATTTCATAAACTTTCTCAATCTTCACTGCAAACTTGTACGTCTCACCAAGGGTTTTCAAATTGAAGAGTTCCATCTCTCCCCATATATACCATTGTAGTCCATGATGATATTTGAGAACCTTATATTTCTCACTTTCCTATATACCTAATCTCATAGATAGAGAATGAAAAATGTCCATATAATCTTGAACAAATTATTCCTTACCTTGGTGAAGTTGTTGCCACTTTATATATATAGATCATCATATCATCTAATGGGGTAGTATTCATCTTTTACAGCTTCTATGAAATCATCCCACTTAGGTTCCACCTCAAGGCCAATATTATCCATATTGAATCTCTTCTTGTACACTTCCCAATAATTTTTGATAGGCAATGATTCTTTCAAAAGAGCAAAAATGATCTTCTCTTTATCGATGAATTTATTTATGGAAAAATAGGAAGGTAATTGATCCAACCAATTTTCTACTACATCAGCATTGATTTTGCCTTCAAATGTATGGATATCAAAATTCACATAAACCTTGAAGGGTGTTGGGGTATTGAAAGGATGTGGGGGTGTAGATGAGGAGGAAAAATTTCCCATCGAGATTTGTTATAGAATTTAGGAAAATTATTGTATCATTTTCACTTGCTATTATTAGAGGGCTTCTTTCACCATTTCCTTAAAAAGATCAGATGTCTCGATGCTGTCCACCATTTGAATTCATTTGGAGTGAACACATGGATAGTCTACTGGTTCTATTATTTGACACCCAAGCTTCTTATAATCTAACCTCATCTTTGGGATCATACACTCTAAAGACAAACCACTCTAATACCATTGATAAAAAACTTGGAAAGTCTTTGCTGAATAATATATCAAGAACACAAAAATAATAATTCTATCTCTAAGAAAAGATGTTTTATTGCTCAAAATTGCAGATACAACATATGCCTATCTCTAAGAAGAGATGTTTGATTTCATTTTTTGGTTACATATTAATTTATACATATTTTTAAGGTATAAGGAGGATGTGGAAGGTCACCAATCTTGAGGGAGATTAAGTGGTTAAACTTCCATGATTTACAACAATACATAATTTAAGGAATTACTATTTTTAGATTGCACTACTCAAATTGAAATTTAGGGCACTTCTATTTGGTTTTTTAGGGTCAAAACCTATCAATAAAATCTTTGTGCCATCTCATAGCATTCCCCTCATTTTTAGCTTTCGAATGGTTCAAATGGGAAGTCAAACAGAACTAGATTGCAAAAGTTATGGCTCTTGGAAGTTCTACCACCAATTGGGGTAGAACCATTCCCTAAATTTTCACATAAGATGTTGCTCAGATCATTCGTCCCTCCTTGAGAATCAATGGTCCCCATTGCATCAATATTTTTCATAAATTATGGTAGATGTGTTTTGATTTGATTCCTGATGCATACTTAGAATGGGCTATATTTTATGGAGCTATGTTTTGTGGAGCTATACAGGGCTTGATTATTCACCATTTCTATTTGACCATCAGTCTATGGATGGAAGGTTGTGAACTTCTTCAACTTGGTATCTATTTTCTTCTATTATTGTGTTGTTTATGTAGTTAGGGCTACAACATCAGCACTTTTAGATTTTTGTGTCTTGACCACCATGAGAATGAATTTCTTGGCACTAATTAGGGAGATAGATATAGAAGGTGATACCTCTAGTAATCTGTAACACTATGTTCCAAGAGTGAGGGTGATCCTTTGAGTTCTTGATTCATATATGCGATATCAATCATACATGAATGAATGACCAAAGAGTACATCACAAACATCTAGATTGACCACATCACATAAGACCTCATCTTCGAAAGGTTTTATTACATATGAGAGAAGATATTTGTGGGTGACATAGAGGTTTTTTTTGGGAATCAACCATCCAATATTTAATGGCTTTAAGTGAGGCTTCATGGAAAAATTTAGGCTTTTCACAACATTAGTAGAGATTAAATTCTTTTGACTCCCACTATCAAGAATAAAATGTTGAGGCTTATCTTTCACCCATAACATAAAATAAAACAAACTTTCCTTGTTGTCTAGCCTCTCCTCATGGGTCTATGATGAAGAAATGATGGCATCAAGCTTAGCATCTACAATCTCTTATTCCTCCTCTTTGATTATATGGTGTGAATGAGATAGATCAATAGATGTTGAAGATTATGACTTAGAAAGCAAGGACTTGATGGCTCAACATTCTTCTTTGGAGTGCATTCTAGATTTGTGGTAATCACACCATTTTCTAGTCTTCCCTTCTTTTTGCTTCCAATTTTGACCTCATGTTTGACCTTCTTTGTCACTTTTCCATTTTGAAGGCTGACTCTTCATTTTCATTCTTCTATGCTTTTACTCAATCTTCATCATAAACTTGTACACATCATCGAGGGTTTTCAAATTAAAGAGTTCCATCTCCCCCCATATATACCATTGTAGTCCACCATGATGTATGAGAACCTTTTATTTCTCACATTTATGGATGCCTAATCTCACAAATAGAGAATAAAAATGTTAGTGTAATCTTGAACAGATTGTTCCTTATCTTGGTGAAGTTATTTTCACTCTATATATATATCATCATATGCTATAATGGGGTAGTATTTTTCCTTTATAGCTTCTATGAAATCATCTTAAGTAGGTTCCACCTCAAGGCCAATATAATCCATATTGAATCTCTTCTTATACACTTCCCACCAATTTTTGACAGGTAATGATGCTTTCAAAAGATCAAAAGTTATCTTCTCTTTATCAATGAATTTTTTTATATAAAAATATGAAGACAATTAATCCAACCAATTTTCTACTACATCATCATTGATTTTGCCTTCAAATGTAGGGATATCCAAATTCACCTAAACCTTGAAGGGTGTTGGGGCACTAAAAAGATGTAGGAGTGCAGATGAGGAGCTAGAATTTCTCATCAAAATTTGTTGGAGAATTTAGGTGAATTATTGTAAAATTTGTGCTTATTGATAGTGGAGGGCTTCATTCATTATTTCATTAAAAGGATCAGATGTATCGATGTTGTTTTCCATTTGGGGTCATTTAGAATAAATAGGTTGATAGTATGTTGGTTCTATTATTTTACACCCAAGATTCTTGTAATCTGACCTCGTCCATGGGATCATACACTCTAAAGACAAAGTACTCTGATATGAATGATCCAAAACTCAAAAAGTCTTAGTTGAATAATACTTCAAGAATACACAAATAATAATGCTATCTCTAAGAAGAGATGTTTTATTGCTCAAAATTGTAGATACAACATATGTCTATCTATGAGAAGAGATGTTTGATTTCCTTTTTGGGTTACCTCTTCATTTATACATATTTTTAAGGTAAGATGAGGATAAATAAGGTCACTAATGTCAAGGGAGATTAAGTGGTTTGACTTCTACAATTTAAAACAATACAAAATTGAAGGAATTACTATTTTTAGAAACTTACTATTTTTATATTACACTACTAAATTTAAAATTTAGGGCACTTCTATTTAGTTTTTGAGGGTCAAAACACACCAAGTAGATATTTGTACCATCTCATGTCATTCACCTCATTCTTAGCTTTCAAATGGTTCAAACAGGAAGTCAAATAGAGCTATGGTGTAAAAGTTATGGCTCCCAAAAGTTTTCCCATCAATTGGGATAGAACCATCACTTGAATTATCACCTGAGATGTTTTTCATATCATTCCTCCCTCCTTGAGAAGTAATAGTCCCCATTTCATAAATATTTGTCATCAAATGTGGTAGTTGTATTTTTATTTGATTCCTAATGCATACTTAAAATGAAATATGTTTTGTGAAGCTGTACTTTATGGAGTTGTGGAGAGCTTGATTATTCACTATTTCTATTTAACCATCATTCTATGGATGGAAAGATGTGAAATTATTTAGCTTGGTATCTATTTACTTTTATTATTGTGTTGTTTGTGTATTTATGGATTCAATATTAGCCCTTCTAGATTTTTATGGCTTGACCACCATGAGAATGAAGTTCTTGGCACTAATCAGGGAGATGGATGTATAAGGTGGTACCTTTGGTACCCTTTAGTGTCGTGTTCCATGAGTGAGGGTGATCCTTTTAGTTCTTGATTTATAGATTCCATGCCAATCATACATGAATGGTTAACCAAAGAGTACATCACAAACATCCAGATTGACCACATCAAATAAGACCTCATCTTGGAAAGGTTTTATTGCATATGAGAGAAGACATTGGTGGGTGACACAAAGGTTTCTCCCTAGACTCAACTAGCCAATACTGTATGGATTTAGGTGAGGCTTCATGGATAAATTTAGTCTTTTCACAATATTATTAGAGATTAAATTATTTTGACTCCCACTATCAAGAATGAAATATAGAGGCTTACATTTCACTCATAACTTAGAGTGAAACAACCTTTCCTTATTATTTGTCCTCTTCTCATGGGTCTATGATGAAGCAATGATGGCATCAGGCTTAGCATCTATAATCTATTCTTCTTCCTCTTAGACTATAAGGTGTATATGAAGTAGTAGTAGATGTTGAGTATTATGACTTCAAAAATAGGGACTTGATGGCTAGACATTCTTCTTTGGAGTGCATTATAAATTTTTGGTCATCAGACCATTTCTCAGTCTTCCCTTTCTTTTGCTTCCAATTTTGGCATTGTGTTTGACCTTCTTTATCACTTTTCCATTTTGAAGGATGATTCTTCATATTCATTCTTCCATGCTTCCACTCAATATTCACCATGAACTTGTATACCTCATCGAGGGTTTCCAAATTGAAGAGTTAAAACTCCCCCCATTTAAACCATTATAGTCTACCATGATATTTGAGAACCTTGTGTTTTTTACTTTTCTGGATGCCCAATCTTGCAGATAGAAAATAAAAAAATTTAGTGTAATCTCAAACAGACTATTCCTTACCTTGGTAAATTTTTTTCCCACTCTATATACAAATCATCATATGCTCTAATGAGGTAGTATTCTTCCTTTATAGCTTCTATGAAATTTTTCCAGGTGGGTTCCACCTCAAGGCTAATATCATCTATATTGAATCTCTTCTTGTACACTTCCCACCAATTTTTGATAGGCATGATGCTTTCAAAAGAGAAAAAGTGATATTCTCTTTATCAGTGAATTTATTTATAAAAAATAGGAATATAATTGATCCAACCAATTTTATACTACATCAACATTGATTTCGCCTTCAAATATAGGGATATTAAAATTCACCTGAACCTTGAATGGTGTTGAGGCACTGAAAGGATGTGGGAGTGAAAATGAAGAGCTAAAATCTCCCATCAAGATTTTATAAAGAATTTGTGTGAATTATTTTAGAATTTTTACTTGTTACTATTAGAGGGATTCATTCATCATTTTCTTAAAAGGATCAAATTTATGTGTTGTCTGCCATTTGAGGTCATTTGAAGCAAATAGGTGGATAGTCTACTAGTTGTATTATTTTTCACCCAAGCTTCTTATAATCTGACCTCATCCTTGGGATCATACACTCTAAAGACAAATCAATTTGATACCACTGATCTAAAACTCAAAAATTCTTGGTTGAAGAATATTTCAAGAACAAACAAATAATAATGCTATCTCTAAAAAGAGATATTTTATTACTCAAAATTGTAGATACAACATATGCCTATCTCTAAGAAGAGATGTCTAACTTACTTTTTAAGTTTCATTTTGATTTATACATATTTTTAATTTAAAATGAGGATGTGTAGGGTCACCAATCTTAAGGGATATTATGTGGTTTGACTTCCATGATTTACAACAATATAGAATTCAAAGAATTACTATTTTTAGAAACTTATTATTTTTAGACTGCACTACTAAAATTTAAATTTGGGGTACTTTCATTTGGTTTGAAAGGTTCAAAACCCACCAATTGGAGCTTTGTGCCATCTCATGGTGTTCCCCTCATTCTTAATTTTTTAATGGTTCAAATGAGAAGTCAAACGGAGCTATGGTGCAAAAGTTAAGGGTCCCTAAATTTTTTCCACCAATTGGGGTAGAACCATTGCCTGAATTGTCACCTAAGATGTTGCTCAGATCATTCCTCCCTAATTAAGAAGAAATGGTCCCCATTAAATCAATATTTTTCATTAAGTGTGGCAATTGTATTTTGATTTAATTCCTAATGCATACTTGGAATGGACTATGTTTTGTGGGGATGTGTAGGGCCTAATTGTTCACCATTTCTATCTGACTATCAGTATGTGAATGGAAGGCTATGAAATTATTTAGATTGGTATCTATTTAATTTTATTTTTGTGTTGTTTGTGTATTTAGGGCTGCAATATCATCCCTTTTATATTTTTGTGGCTTGACCACCATGAGAATTAATTTCTTGGCACTAATCAGGGAGACATATGTAGAAGGTGGTACCTCTGGTACATTGTAACACTATGTTCCAATAGTGAGGGTGATCCTTTGAGTTCTTGATTCATATATTTTATGTCAATAATACATGAATGGTTGACCAAAGAGTACATCATAAACATCTAGATTGACTATATCACATAAGACCTCATCTTGGAAAGGTTTTATTGCATATGAGAGAAGACATTGGTGGGTGACATGGAGGTTTCTCTCTGGACTCAACCATCCAATACTGTATGGTTTTGGGTGAGGCTTTATGGATAAATTTATGCTTTTCACAACATTAACAAAAATTAAATTCTTTTAACTCCCACTATCAAGTATGAAATATAGAGGCTTACCTTTCACCCATAACTTAGAGTAAAACATTCTTTTCTTGTTGTTTGGCTTCTCCTCATGGGTATGTGATTAAGAAATGATGGCATTAAGCTTAGTATCTACAATATTTTCTTCCTCCTCTTCAACTGTAGGGTGTGTATGAGGTAGAGCATTAGATGTTGAGGATTGTGACTCAAAAAGTAGGGACTTGATGACTCAATATTCTTATTTGGAGTATGTTCTAGATTTGTAGTAAGCACAACATTTCCCAATCTTCTCTTCCTTTTTCTTCCAATTTTGGCCTCATGTTTTACCTTATTTTTCACTTTTATATTTTGAAGGTTGACTCTTCATATTCATTCTTCCATACTTCTGCTCAATCTTCACCGTGAACTTGTACACCTCACTAAGGGTTTATAAATTGAAGATTTCCATCTCCCCCCATATATACCATTGTAGTCCACCATGATATTTGAGAACCTTGTATTTCTCACTTTCCTAAGTGCCCAATCTCATAGATAGAGAATGAAAAATGTCATTGTAATCTTGAATAGACTATTCCTTACCTTAGAAAAGTTGTTGCCACTCTATATATAGATCATCATATGCTTCAATGGGGTAGTATTCTTCCTTTACAACTTCTATAAAATCATCCCAGGTAGGTTCTACCTCAAGGCCAATATAATCCATACTGAATCTCTTCTTGTACACTTCCCACCAATTTTTGATATGCAGTGATACTTTCAAAAGAGGAAAAATTATTTTCTCTTTATCAATGAATTTATTTACAAAAAAATAGGAAGATAATTGATCCAACCAATTTTTTATTACATCAGCATTGATTTTTCCTTCAAATGTAGGGATGTCAAAATTCACCTAAACCTTGAAGGGTGTTGGGGCACTGAAAGGATGTGGGGGTGTAGATGAGGAGCTAGAATTTACCATCAAGATTTGTTGAAGAATTTGGGTAAATTATTGTAGAATTTGTGCTTGTTACTGTTGGAAGGCTTAAGTCACCATTTCCTTAAAAGGATCAGATGTCTCAGTATTTTCTACCATTTGAGGTCGTTTGGAGTGATCAAGTGGATAGTATGTTGGTTCTATTATTTTCCACCTAAGCTTCTTATAATCTGACCTTATCCTTAGGATCATACACTCTAAAGACAAACCACTATGATACCACTAATCTAAAAATTGAAAAGTCTTGGTTGAATAATATTTCAAGAACACATAAATAATATTGCTATCTCTAAGAAGATATATTTTATTGCTCAAAATGATAGATACAACATATGCCTATCTCTAAGAAGAGATGTCTGATTTCCTTTTTGGGTTACATAATTTATACATATTTTTAAGGTATGAGGAAGATGTGTAAGGTCACAAATATCGAGGGAGATTAATTGGTTTGACTTCCATGATTTACAACAATATAGAATTCAAGGAATTATTATTTTTAGAAATTACTATTTTTAGACTAAACTACTATAATTAAAATTTGGGGCACTTTAATTTGGTTTTCAAGGGCCAAAACCCATTGAGAAAATATTCATGCCATTTCAAGACATTACCATCATTATTATCTTTCAAATTGTTCAAATGGGAAGTCAAACGGAGCTATGGTGCAAATGTTATTTCTCCCAAAAGTTTTGCCACCAATTGAGGCAGAACTGTCCCCTGAATTGTCACCTAAGATGTTGCTCAGATCATAATCTAAGCATATAACTTCAATAAGACATCTTCCATATCTTTCTTTCTTTTTTACTTTCATGAGAAAGTCTTGATTATTTCTCGATGATTGTAGATGGTAATATCACCTTGGTTTACAAGTTTCTCAAAGTTTGCATATCCTTATTCTTATGACTGGTATGCTCCATATAGTCCTTGCATTTTCCTTATAGTGGATTCATGAGATGGAGATGTATGGAAGGAGGGATGATAGGAAATAAAGATGGAAAACCATGAATGGAGGTTGGAAAGGAGCATGATCACTATGAGAATGGTAGTGAAGGATAGTGATAATGGAGATGAACCAAGATGGAATGATAAGAGCATTAAAGGGGGATCTAATAACCACTTTGAAGGTCCTATATAGACATAGGGTTATCTTCTACAATATATATCAATTTTAAGGCCCTTAAAGGAGGATAAGAGGGTGAAATTGAAACATAGGTGTATGCAAAAACCTTAATAAATGCTAAAAAACTTAACATTTGCTAAACAGTGACTTTTAAAGATTCTTGAGAGCCATTAATGATCTTATTATCTATAAAACTTCATGAAACCTTTGATAATATTTCATGAGGAAAAAATGAACATGAAGGAAACCTTATCAAAAAAGAATTCAACAAAACTTAAAACCCTTTCTCTCTCTCAGGTTGTATAATTCTTCTTCCTTTACTTGTAGACTACATAATTTCAATTCTTTATCTTATTGAGATCTATTTGGCCCTCATATGTGCGGAACAAAAATAATGAATTCCATGGAAAGGTGATTTTTTCTCTTGAGAAGCTTCATGATCTATAATGTTTCTATTGTGATGTCTTGATGAAGAGAAAATCAAGAAAATTGACTACATGCTTGGATGAAAGAGCCATAATGAGTGCCTTGAATTCAAAGGGATGGTTCATGAAGGTTGGAAAACCAATTTGAGAACCACTTAATTGAGGTAGAATCTCTCTAATAGTACTTTTTTTGACCAAATTTGTAGATCTTGATTTCCTCTTTGATGGTTGTACCTCCTATAAACTTGAAGGGCTCTATCTATGTGCAAATAGGTAAGATGAAGGATGTGAACTAATTTTGGGCCTATTTTGAATCCTTTTTCCATATTTTTTTTATAAAACACATAATATTCCCTCTTCTTCCTTCTCTTGGCCTCAACTATATATAAAAGTTATACAATTATGTACTTTAGATGAAAACACATTGAAATATCTCCTTTCTTTACCTTTTATTCACACTTAAGTCATGAAGTGACAATAGTAGAGCATAAATAGGAAACTAAGAGTCAAAAATTATTTTAGATATTTTTTAAAGTATTTTTACATGCTTTTGGGCACAAAATTGGCATGTGGGAGCTCAAAAGGACCTTTTTAGGCTTAAACTTGCATTAAATAAATTATCAAGGCATGAAACTTTATGAATAATGTTAACTCACGTGTATGAGTGTATCTAAAGGTAATTTATACATTTTAATAGCCTTTAAACTCATAATTTATCATTTAAATACCAAAAATCCTCCTTTTAGGCAAAAATACATAGTTTTACAAGGAAATTTATCACTAATAAAGGATTATAATGGTACCATGGAAAGTTATGAATTATAAGGGGTGGAATTTGGCCTTGACAAGCCAAATTGACAAAATTACCCTCTTATATATGATATTTACATGGTTAAACATCCTAGACATAGAAGGCTTGAACATCTTCAATTTGGTCCATGTCATTATAGATGATCAAGCTAGAGACTGTATACACATAATATTTTCAAACTTTTATCACTTACTGATACTTTGTATCTTGAAGAAACCTATCTAGTCTCAATCTCTTTGAGTGCATGCCTTAAGGGGTGCACTGGGAAAGGGGTGGGTAGACCATCAATTCTTTATAAGATTATTTTTCCTTTTGTCACTTGCCATCTACACACTAGCCTCCTGAAATTATTGAACCCCAAGATTATTATTCTAAGTTATACCTATTCCTGTCACTTTCTCTATTTTATCCTTTAAATTTTGCCTTATTATCCTTTTAACCTATCAGTTGTACTAGGTCAACTAGGTCAACCTAGTATAGTTTAAGCACTTTTTCTCTCTTTTGGTTTATTGGCCTCTCATCCAACCTAACACAAACCTAGTGAGTTAGACCCAAAAATGTGCTAGGTCGACTGGGTCAACCTAGCATAGTTGACATATCTGAATGACTTTATGGTAAGATAGAACTATATATATAAGGTCATTTACCACCATTTGATATAGATAATAATTAAGTGAATAAGTATGAATGAACATCTACCTATTGATCATTACACTTGGGGAATAAAGTTTAAGGTTTTAATGCTTTCTTTGGAGCTCTGATCTCATCTTATGGATAAGTATTTTGGATGTTTGGATAGGTTGGGTAGCCTAGAGCTGATTTATCTTAGTTATCCTTACATACCATGACAATCTCTTGTGAAACACCTTGGCCAAGGGGAATATTGAGGCTCAATGGGTTCATCTTCTAAGGTAAGTATTCCTTACTTTATTCCTCCTTTGTAAGAGTAGATAGATAGTGCATTTGTATTTTTATCTTCCATGTATTAGGATTCCATATACATTGATGTGATTATATGTATTCTATATATGTTTATTTTACTTGTTTACCTATTTTGTTTTTAACCCCCACTTTGTACCACAAGATTTAGTGTGCACTAGATTAGATTTACTTTTCTTGTTATTAGATTAGTGAAATATTAAATCATAGGACTCTTTTAGGGTTTTTATACGATTGTGTTAAACTATAGGCTTTGGAACCCTACCTCACATGGTGTGTTTTGACAAGTGATCCCCTAATCAGTTCTAGTGGATCATCACATTGGTCATGCTCCTGATTAACAATTGTATGCCCCCAATTAAAAGTGTAGGTGTGCTCTATCCCATCTGATCCAAGATTGATTTATGGAAATGATGTATTTATGATTGCATACATTCTAGTGAACCCAACATGAAACTAACCCTTTTAGGATTTCTTTCACTTATCTCATTTCTATTCATCATTTTTCTATCATATGTTTACTATTCTAGATCGAACCTATCGACCCTATTATTTATCTCTATGCACAGATTTGTAGGAATAGGTAACTGGATTGACTAGCTCAACCTAGTGTAAGTTTCCAGACTTGTAGACTTTTGTTCAAAGAACTGGATCGATGAACTCAACCTAGTACACATTTCAAACTTCCAATTCAGCCTACTAGGTTGACCAAGTTGATCTAGTGCATTTTAGCACTTTTTTAGCATGTTCTTTCATAACTTATTCGACTAGCTTGACCCAATTTGTAGGTTACTACTAGTTTTTCCAAGGTCTTAGATCAACAATCTTCTCCTTTTCATTCCTAAACCATTCAAGTTAGTTTTTTTTCCTCTACATATTTCTTTTTCTATACTTTCCTTTCAAATCTGTATTCTTCAAAACTACCTCTGCACAATCATCTAGATTGACCCTATGGACCTAGTTTTGTGTTTTTTAAAATAACTAGGTTAATCTAACTGACCTAGTTCACTTTTATACTTTACTTTTGTAGTACAAGTTTGACCCTATCAACCCTATTCTATATGATTATCCATATAGTTTCTCAACTATACCTTGTTTCAAATTTGGAATGAACCATATATGATTTATCACATGTTTCTTTTAAGTTGCTTGCATGCTAAAAATAGTTCACATAGTCTAATTAGGGATTTTTCAATAAATCACTTAGTTGAACTATTTATATTCTTTTGCACACATGAATATACCACATAAGCATCAACAAACATTTAAACATTTGACTACCCAAGTCTATCTACTTGGATTTCATCACCAAGGGGGAAGCTGACTTGATGTTCTGGTTAATTATAAAGAATGGTTAATTGTATATTTCGGCTAAGTAACCATTACCCTTATTGTTTTGTTGTGTGAAGTGAGGGGGTAGGTCCCAATACCAATAATGTATCATTTACACTACTATCCCTTTCATTCTAAACTTACCTAAAACTATCCATAGATTGTTATCTAGTACCTTGCTTATAGCCAATCTCCCTTTTACATTTAAATCATTCTTAATAATCTATTCAACATTATAGGTTGACCAAATAGCTAAATTTACTTTCAATTTATTTGCTTTCTCTTTAATCAATTATGTGTGTAAAACCTTGCATTAGCCAATGTTAGTGCAAGATTTTTCTTTATGTGCATCAATTGGATTGGCTAGAGTCAATTCAATTAACTATTTATTTTTGTTTCAGTACTTACTACTTTCTTACATTAGATGTAATTATCTTACTTCAATTCATAAATTGTTACTATTTTTATTTTTGGCCCCTATACATTGTGCTAGGTCACCCTGATCGACCTTGTACTTTTTGCAACATCATTGCCTCTTTTTATTAGTCACTATTCACTAAATTGGGTTGAATCTATGGATGTTATATAGTTTTAAAACCCTTGTTTTGCTCTAGGTCAACCAGGTCAACCTAGTACTATTTTAGTCACTTTTTGATTCTTTGCTTTCTAATCCTGCATATTTTCCTTTCCTCATAGACTTTATATTTGGTGACAAAACTAAAGTTTAGTCAATATACATGATGGAATTCACCAATCCTAATAGGGGTTCCCATAGACAAAGTAGGGATCCTTTCATAAATGCTAGTAATGTTCATTTTAAAACTTTCATGATGAACTATGGGACCCTTCCTCATACCTCTTTTTGGAAAAACCCTCCTCTTCTCTTAGAGGATCAATTTGAGTTAGATTATACTCCTAAAATGCTCTTCTTTATCACTAAATTCCCTCAACATAGAGGGAAGGATCCTTCCACCATATATAACCTCATGATTAGCCATCAATTTGAAAAGCCTCATTCTCCTACTCCCACTTTCTCAACTTGATTTGGGGATACCAATTTATTTTCTTCTCAACCTCTTCCTTCAATCTTGACTCCTTATGCCATGACATCTTCTTCTTTAACTTATTCTACCTCCATGCCTAGTATCTCAACTAACATGGTATGTTCTACATCTAGTGGGCCTCTCATAAGATCCACTATTCTTAATCCATCCACTAGTGCTTCATTTGCTAGCCAAGGAACTCCTATTTCTAATGCTTCATCTTCTCAACCATTTACTAGTCCATATTTTGCTTCACAAGCAAATTTTGCCACTAGTGCCTCAAATTCTCATATCTCTTCCCAATCTCATATCAACACTAATCATGGTACCTAATCCATTAAATCCAACATAAAATCAGTACTACTTCTCATAACACTAATCAAACTCATCAACTATTGTTGCAAACTCTCAATCAAATGAACACATTCTGGTCTCATAATATGAATCAAATGATGAGAATACAAAACCACCTTCTTAATATTCAATATAATCCTTAAGCAATGACTTGGGGAATAAATAAACAAAGTGTCCCTCCTCCTCCTCTTCAATATTCTAAAGGTAATCTCATTCCTCAACCTCCATTAGTCAACAAATCCATCAAGAATTTATGAAATTAACATCTTACCACCCAAATCGCTAACATTGACATTGGAGGTATAAAACCTACACTTTATTACAATAGATCAACTTATCCTACCCTTCACCTCAAGACATTTGTAAATATTTACAAGGATTGGGTCAAGTTAAATGCCTTTGTCACTACCAAAATCCTAGCCAAAACTCTCATAATTGATGCCTTGGATTGGTATAATCAGCTAAAAACACATTCTATCACTAGTTTGGGAGACTTAATAAATTCTTTAGTATAAGAATTTCAAAATAGTGATCTTTCAAAGAACACTTTGGCCCATTTCATTAATTACAAACAAAATGAAAATGAAACAGCCCAAGCCTTTGTCAAGAGATGGAAGACTTTGTCAAATAAATGTGAACATAGCATGGCAGATGGCAATCTCTTTCATCTCTTTACAAATTATTTCTTTCCTAAATTAAAATATCAAGTCCATACCCTTTCTCCATGTACCTTAGAGGAAGTTATCAATCAATCCAAAAGACAAGATTTCCTCATGCATCAATACAAGCCACCTCAACCCTCCATAGGCCTTTAACTATTAGTAAAGAATAAAAACCACAATATTACCAATGATGGTGTTACCAATTCATTTGACACCATTCACAATGTTCAAGATGCCATTCCTAACCCTTATTTGGAAACAACTCCTTCTCAACAATAAACTAATCCTCATTTATCAACAAATAACATTAATGTCCATAAACATTTATCTTCAATTGAATTTCTTAAACATCTACCTAGGCCTCTTCCTTAAGAAATTGACCCTACTTGACCTAAAAAATCATTGTATGATCCTAATAAATTTTTTTGGTTTTATGATAGGTGGGGTCACTCTTATGAGACTTATAGACAGATCCATAATTTAGCTGTGGAATTTATTTTTAGCCCAAATTTCAATCATGATTCCATTATTTTCAAGTGTCAACAAGCCTATGAGATTGCTTTCAAGTGATATTTAAAAGAACACTTTGGCCCATTTCATTAATTACAAACAAAATGAAAATGAAACGGCCCAAGCCTTTGTCAAGAGATGGAAGACTTTGTCAAATAAATGTGAACATATCATGGTAGATGACAATCTCTTTCATCTCTTTAGAAATTATTTCTTTCCTAAATTAAAATATCAAGTCCATACCCTTTCTCCATGTACCTTAGAGGAAGTTATCAATCAATCCAAAAGACAAGATTTCCTCATGCATCAATACAAGCCACCTCAACCCTCCATAGGCCTTTAACTATTAGTAAAGAACAAAAACCACAATACTACCAATGATGGTGTTACCAATTCATTTGACACCATTCACAATGTTCAAGATGCCATTCCTAACCCTTATTTGGAAACAACTCCTTCTCAACAATAAACTAATCCTCATTTATCAAAAAATAACATTAATGTCCATAAACATTTATCTTCAATTGAATTTCTTAAACATCTACCTAGGCCTCTTCCTTAAGAAATTGACCCTACTTGACCTACAAAATCATTGTATGATCCTAATAATTTTTTTTGGTTTTATGATAGGTGGGGTCACTCTTACAAGACTTATAGACAGATCCATAATTTAGCTGTGGACTTTATTTTTGGCCCAAATTTCAATCATGATTCCATTATTTTCAAGTGCCAACAAGCCTATGAGATTGCTTTCAAGGACTATAAATCACATGATAAAACTCAAGCCTTAAACCAAGTAAATGCTTAATTAGCTATATATAAAGACCCATTGCCTAATCTTCAACCAATCCAAGAAGGTCAAGATAAGCCCACTTCTTCCACAAATAATGTATAAATTCCTATTAAACCAAATTCTGAAGAGAATGTGGTTAGCATGACCAATATGGAAAGAGCGGTGGCTTTCATTCACAACCTATCTACACTCCTCCTTCCCATAAGACATATCATGTTATCCAATATTATTCTCCAACTCATTTGAATTAGTTGAGGTAAGAAGACATTATTTATTTTTATGATTTAATTTATGATTCTCCCTTGGATGACACATCCCATGCTATCTCTACTTCTCTCCCATCATCTTCTAATACTAATGAAAATCTAATTTTTACTAACACTTATTATTCCAAACTTAAAGATCAATCTAAACCAACTACTTCTTCATCACCAAATGATTTACAACCTTCTTATCAACCTTCTCATTCTTATCAACATAAATTTAAATGCTCTTCAGATCCACCTTCTAAAGATCTTCTTAATCATTATGCACCTATATCTAAAAATATCCTTATGGGTTATGATGAGTGGGATCCCATTGTGGAACTCACTAATATTCCATCTCAAATACCTTTCCTTAAACTCATGAGCACATCTCCACATCATAAAAATAATATCATGCAACTCTTATTTGAGATGAATATTCCTCGCCCTCCTCTAGTAGGATGGGAGGTCACTTTATTTCGATCTGAAGATAGTATCTTATAAAAATGTGAAGAGATGTCTATTAACATTGATGTAACTATAGAATTTTCTATTTATTTATGATTTCCTATTGCATCTATGATTCTAGATGATATTATACTTTACACAGACCTCTATTATTTATTAGTTTCCAAATCAATGATATCAAAGTAAAATGAGCCTTGATCGATTAGGGTTCTAGTACCTGTGTCATCATTAAGACTCGGGTATTTGGAATGTAATCTCAAGTCTACACATAACACTTGTCAAGGATATGATAGAAGGTAAATGCCTCCCTTAAGGTATGTGTGGCTTTCCATTACCACCCCACTTGTCACCATCTATGTGAAGGTAATGATCTTCAACTTTCCCCTTTCATATAACATCTTGATTGGTAGGCTATGGACTAATCGTATGCAAGATATCATATCTTTCGCATACCAATGCATTAAATTTTGTCACAATGGAGCCATTTAAAGGAGTTAAGGAGACACTAACACTTGGATTTTTAAATAATTCAAAGATCATGGTGTCTTAAATATTTTTACTCTTGAGCTTTTGCCTAGTGTTCCATTCTATGAGTCACAATGTCTAAAATTTATTGTCAGCTTAACTAGAGGTTATAATGGGCATCCTAAGCTTAGTGGTAATAATCTTCCCAACCTTTTAGACTCTGATAATAATGAACCTAATTAGATTAACTTAAAGATTAAAATTTTTGATCTCTTACCTCATCTCATATTACAACTTCTTGCTTCCTTGTAGCCTCATTCTCGTACGCCTACTTATGATGACATTCCTGTAGTCTTAATAAAGAATAGGCTCTCTATTCACCAAGCTTCCTCTGATGACAAGGTTATCCCAACTTGTGTCATCAATCTTCATAATCTATATTATGATGATGGTTATTATTTAGATGATCCTCTTTTAGGTGGCCTTATCTAGGCCCGTGATGCTAAGATCATTAATTACCACTCTTATTTACTTGAGTATTTTCATGCATCTCATCATTCTCTTTAATTTATAGTTCTTGATTCTTGTATTTTTCCTCTTTATCACAAGGTAGAGATGGCATCGATACCTTTAGTTTTTGAGGATCCATTTAAGGCCATGCTCTTGGATCATGCTATGACTAGATCTTATTGCTTTTCCACATCTAGGGTAGTCCTCCTTAGACCTTCTGTATATCCTACCCCTCCTTTAGTAAGGCCAACTATAGTTAATCCCATTATTTTTTCCACTACAATTTAACCTATTTCTACTCTTAGTGTTGTTGAGTCTCTTCCTGCTTCTCATCCTAGTGATCCTCTTATTGAGCCTAGTTCCACTCCTTCCTCATCATCACCCTATCTTGATGATGTTTTTGTTTCTATTCAAATTTTGATTTCTATTTCAAAGGAAAGAAACTAAAGAAGGAATGGTCAAGGCTTGATGTGTACCTGGATATAGTCTACGCACCGTAATCCAGACGCTGTGAGTACTCCTCTTTGGCTGTGGAGGAATGACACCTGAAAATAAAGGGAGACTTGGACAAAAAGGCATTAGACAGATAGATGGTGGGTTGCCAAGCAAAAGCTTGTTCCCAGAAGTATGAAAACTTCCTTAAGGGAGGTCAACCCACTAGTCAATAGAAAAAGAGTCTGATAAAAGACAGAATGTTAAAAAGATTGAAATGATAACAAACTGAAAAGAAAAGGAAGCAAAAGCTTACCTGAGAGACACTGTCAAACTGGCCATAGTCGCCGATGTCGGTGGTCCTACCGGCATTAGTTTGTAAAGGTTCCGACGTCGGTTAGTCTATCGACGTCGGTGGAGTCAGCAACCGGCGTCGGTCGGGGCAGTACGCTTGGACGGGGTCTGGTCAAGTCTTCAGTCTGTGGACAGGGTCTAGTTGTGCTGAATGGTCTGAGGATGAGTCTGAGACAGAGTTTGGGCCTGGTTGAATGGTTTGGGGTCTGGGTCTGATAGTCTAGGCAAGTTTCTGGACTGTGGATGAGTTTGGTCAGGGAAAATGGTCTGGGTCTGTCTAAAGGTCTAAGAGTCTAGTTTTGAGGTAGTCTGAAAGTCTGAATCTGGTCTGAGGCAAAGGATCTGGTTGAATGGGCAGAGGGATAGAGGAGGCCAACAAAGAGACAGAGGAATCAAACAAAGGCAGAGATACAGGATTCAGGATTGGTTTGGTTTGGTCTGGGAGATAGAAGTGTTAAATCTAATTTAGAAACAAATAACTATAAAGCACAAATGAAAACACAGAATACAACATACCTGTGCCTGCTGATCTCTGTTGTTGTTGTTGCTGCTTGTTGAAGACCTATTACTGATGGAGAATCCCTGTTGTGCTTGCAGAAGCTTGCTTGTACCTAGAAGAGATAGATGCTTGTAATATTGGTAGATTGACCAGAGTTGGATCAGAGTTCATGAGAGAGAAGATTAAGAGCCAAGAGAGAGGGATAACGGTGCCAAAAACCGTTAAGAAGGCCACCGACGCTGGCAATATCGCCGACGTCGATCGACAGGTGGCCGATGTCGGTGGATGAAAGGGCGGAGAAAGGCTAAAAATAGCCTTTCATCCATTTTCCAACTGCCGGGTCAGCTAGTCCGAGGGAGAAACGGTCGAAGGGGATTAAATAGACGAGGGGAGAAGTTGGAATGGGAGTCTAGGTGTTAAATATGGCCATGTGGGGGAATGAGGGGAATCCAAGAAAGGAATCCAAGGGTGGTGAGGTGGCAAGGAGAGGAAAAAGGGATTTTATTAATTTAAAATAGGATATTTATTTCAAATTAATAAAATACAAGTTAGGAGTGGTTAAGTGGATGAAGGGGACCAAGGGGGGAGAAAGGACCAAGGGGTAGACACAATTTCGGTGTCTACATTTGCCCCTTTTTGTCTTGTTGGTTGTTTTAGACGAACTGCAAGACAAAAATAGGAGGTGGTTGCCACAAGGGTGGGATGATGTGGATTGCCCCAAGGTATGGATGAGGTATTCCCCCTCAAAGTAGGAGTCGAGGGAAGGGAAATTGATGTCGGGTGCCAATTTGACAAAAAGTGGATGAGAAGGAGAGTGAGGGTGAACGCTGCAAAAGTCGTGATATCGCGCATACTACTTCACGGGACAGGTAGGTCAAATGGTCGCAGTCAAAAGGTCAAGGAGTACCAAAATTGAAATAACCGGGCCCCAGCATTAGTCGTAGCTGATCGGGTTATTCAATCGAAGCTGTAGCTCCAAATGGTCATCATGTTCCAGGTATCTTCGGCTCAGGAAGTGCTCCCAAAAACACGAAAAAAGTCACAAGTATTGCGGATCAACTGGCTTGCGATCCTATACTTGTGAGGGTCCAAAAAGTAAGGTCTGCGAACAATTTTGCTATCTATTCATGAGGTAGCATGCGTGCAAACAAAAACCAAGATAGAGTTGTCTCGAAAGTGGTCAAGGTCTGCAGAGATAGGCGTGATCTCCATGGTCGTTGGTCGGATTGAGATATAAGTGATCTTAAGTGTGCCCCAGGGGGCTAAAATGATGTGGTCTGAAGGACTGACTGATGTGGGGCATGATTTTGGTCAATTTGAAGAGGTTTGAAGTTTTAAATCCCGCCAACATCAGTTATATAACCGATGTCGATGTCTAAAATAGACCGACATCGGCAGAAATCGGCCGATGCCAGCGAATTAGGGCATGCCAATACCGACGTCGACGGCATGCCAAATCTGACAAAACCAAATTGGCAGCCCACCAAAAGTCATTTGTTAATTTATTGAGAGAGTTAAAAAGAGCTCTGGAATTTGTTGAGTGAAAGTGACCCAGAGCTGACCAAGGAGTGGTGCGAGGTGGCAGAGGAGCATTGGTGAAGAGGAGTTGATTAGACGCTGCAGGGACGCATGTGGGCCAGCAAGAGCGTGTAGAGCCATTGGGATAGAAAAAATGGTATAGGGGAGTAGAGGACCCGCGGGAGGTCCACCACTAGCGGCACCCATCGTGTCACCACGCCGGTGACACCGAGATGAGGTAGGAGAGTCTCTGAACCCTATTTGGACTGTTTGTGCTTTGATTTGTTTTTTGAAATTTTAGTTGTTTTGAGGCAAAAATCGAGGGGGAGGCGTAGCTAGGAGGGTGGGAAGGGTAGGTAGGTCATCCTAGGGTGATTTAGGAAGGTTTTGGGGTGATAAAGGGTGGTTAAAAGGGAAGCCCTAATTTTTAGGGCTCACCCCGTTCGGCCCTAGGGCCGAACCAGTCATCGACGTCGGTGATTCCGTCGGCGTTGGTCGACCAGTGACTGGCGTCGATCACTAACCTGCCGACGTCGGTCACTAAGTGACCGGCGTTGGTTAGGTGAGTGCCGTTGCCAGCACACTAACCAATGTCAGTTGGCTGCCTGGTCAAAAGAAGGATGAAAAACGTTTAAGTCGAGGGGTCGAAGTTACGCCAAGGGCTTCTCGGGTTTTGGGTTAAGCATAAATGGTCAGAGGGGTTTGTAAAATAGGAAGAGTAGGAATAGTGTTAACATGAAATTGTCTGTGGATGCAGGCGAGGTAGACTTTGATGCTGCGGGATTGCCTCCTGACTCTGCTGATGTGGATACGTGAAGGCGTGTCAGTCGAGGAGTGGGCGCAGATGAGTGCAGTCGAGCTAGGCGGGCTGAGACGCTACTGTAGAGTGGCGAAGGACGTGAGCCTTATGGTGGCTTTGATCAAGTGGTGGGACCATGCCACCAACACCTTCCACCTGCCTACAGGCGAGATGATGGTCACAGTTGAGGATGTGTACCAGATTTTATGGCTTCCAGTACACGAAGCAGACCTATATGCGTGCTCAAGAGAGGTGCACGACATTCACATGGTTACACTGTTTGGAGAGCACGCCGTGGAGATGAGCTACCACTTAGCGAGTTTTGCATATGAGCCATTGTACACGGCAGATGAGGACGCACATCAGCTGGTCATTCTGATGATGATTGGCATCACAGTGTATGCGTTGCTAGATGCAGAGGTTGGTAGGTTTCTGGTTGTTATGACTAGAGTTTTGCTGGAGATGATAGAGCAGCGGACAGTGTTTGCCTAGGCACCCATATTTTTGGCCCAGTTGTATAGAGAGTTGTGGGGTATCAGCCGGTGGTGGCGGTACAGTCTATGTGTGGGCCACCTACTACATTGTTGGGCCTATGAGCATATAGTCGTCACACGACCTCTTGGCCTTCTAGTGGCGATTTAGGCTGGCTTTAGAGTTGGATTCAAGCAATGGCATGAGGTTATGGCGCAGACACGGGTGGATGGAGTGGTCAGAGACATTGACCACTACAGAGGGGTACTGGAGGCCCTGATTCCTACAGACATCGTCTGGAGACCATACTTGGTCTATCCAGCATTCAAATACCAGGGAGAGCAACTGGTTGGAGTTCAGAGCAGGCACTGGGTTAGAGGTAGATGAGCCGGTGAGCTCGAGAGGATCCCTACAAAGAGAGTGCAGCGCTAGTACGGGCTGCTATAGGATGTGCTTCCTGCTTTTCCACAGTACAGGTGGGATGACATAGAGGCACCGCTCCCATTGCCAGAGGAGACAAAGGAGCCCAATTTTGAGGAGTTGCTGGCAGGACCTGGGTTAGCCGACCCAGAGTGCACAGAGGCCTACACGGCATGGTGGGCAAGGCAGTATCGAGGCATACAGGTGGGTCCCCAGCCAGATCTATAGGCTATCACGAGGGAGTGGGATACAGCCCGCAAGGAGAGGAACACTACACGGGAGGAGAGAGACGCGGCTCAGGCACAGGTCTCAGTTTTGTAGGGGCAGCTAGCCGAGGTTATAGGGCAGCTGACTGAGATGACAGGTCACATAGCAGTGATGATAGGGCAGATCGTTCTACTACAGGGACAACTGGTGGCAGCCCAGGCACAGGTAGTAGCAGGGCAGAGTTTTGGAGGGCAGGGCCCATGGCAGTAGCCATCTCAGTAGCCAGCATTTTCACAGGGGGCAGGACCGTCAGCGTCAGTGCACCGAGGTCAGGCACAGCCACAGGGGTCTGGACAGGCCACAGGAGCAGGGCAGATGGGTCCACCGCAGACTGTATCTATGGTTAGATACACTGATGCGCTGGATGAGATCGTGTATTATGAGAGGGCTATCAGGGGGTTCCCTCAGATACAGTGATACTTAGAGATGAGGGTAGAGTAGAGCCGACAGAGATCGATGTCGCGAGTGACGGCTTTAGGGTCACGCAGATGGTAGAGATTAGAGGGGGGAGAGGATACAGCCTCTTCTCGGCCACCGCCACCACCACCACAGCCACAGCCTTGAGGGCAGCCCTAGAGATGTATTATTTTTGATGTATATACCGGCCTGCGAGCCGAAGATGAGAGATGTATGATGAGAGAGAGAGACAGACACAGATTGTGTCATTTTGTATAAAACTTATTTTTGATATATATATGATGAGATTTTGGCTATTGATGTGTTATGGAGATGTTATAGATGTTTAATGTTTTGCAGCATTTTTCATGTGTTTCATGATGCATGTTTTGATGTGATATTTATGATGATTATGATGATTATGTTATGATGATGCTAATTATTAATGCGATGATGTTTTATGATGAGGCTAATGTTTAATGATTATATGATGATGATGCTTGATGAAAATGAATGTGATGATGACAATGTTTATGAAATGGTTATATGATGATGACTTTAGATTAGATGATGATAGATGTGATATTGAATGTTTAACTTGTGGATTATATGATGCAAATGTTTAATGAGTTATGATGGATGACTAATGAATTATGTTGTTATAATGAAAATGAGAGTATACTAATGATTATGTGAATATGATATTGATTGTGTTATGATTGACAGGTGACGAGAGAAGGAGATGGAAGAAAGTGATGAAGAAAATGGCCGAGCTAACCCCAGAAGACCCCATGTCAACTGAGTGCTGCCTACATAGCCCCTATCGTTAGGGCCTCAGGCCAATGTAGTTCTCCCTTAGAAGGGAGGAATGGTCAAAGGGATGGAATTGGTCTTGGTCGAGGTCAAGGGGAAGAGAAGATGATGTTACAGCCTTTTCCAAATGGTGTATTCTGTAACATTAGTCAGGGTTCTTTATCCCTAGCAATTTTCCATATTCGTGATGGATGTATGCTAAAAATGAATTGAGGTCTATTTATGCTTCAGCAAGTAATGGTTTATGCTTGACATAAATTGTGTGGTTGATAGTTTCCATGTGTATTGGTGTCCATAGAAACTATGTGAATGGTCTAGGTCATGTCGATGGTCTGAAAATGTTTGATTGGTTTAGTTTGAGTTTGGTTAGAGGCGTGATGACCAAGATGTGTCAAAAGTGAAAGGCGAATTGCTCTTTCATTGACAAGGACCAGAATGAGAGCATGGGTAAGGGGTTGTTTAGAAACAAAATTCCCATTCATGCATTGCGTCATTGACCAGTGGTTATGTTAGGGAAGCAATGGAATCACTTGACGTTAAGTGAGCTCGAAATCCCTTGAGTATGTTGGGGTGATAGGATTGATACTGAGAGATGGAAGGGGGAACCCTTTTGTGGCAGGAATGACATTGCCCCTTTTATAGGTGACCCCGAGAACGACTATAGACAAGTCCATGACTCTAAAGTTTTGTCAGTGATTTTTTTTTTTTTTTTTGAAGGCAGACTGATCAATGCGGGAAGCCTGCAATGGGATATTGTCTTGCTTTGTGTTCATGTTGTGAAGCTGATCGATGCGGGAAGCCTCAGAGATAATCCTATGTATGTGGCAAAATTTATGCATAGCCATCCTTCGAGGGAGTGGTCTATATTCTGCTATTGAGTATATTTGATATGACATTGGCCTAGCTATCCTTCAAGGGAGCAGTCTAGTAAATACAGCAATGATGGTGCAGCTGTCCTTTGAGGGAGCAGTCTACATTTATAATTTTATGACCTTGGAATATGCATCCCATTTTTTATATATATTTGATTGATTTTGTTGACTGGACTTTAGGTCATGGACTTGACTATAGAGATTTAGAGGGTTTCCCTTTTATTAGGATGAAGCATTCATGCTTGCCAAAAGGGTTAGGACTGAGGGTTGAAGGGAATAGGCATGACGGTGACTGGGAGTTGCTCAAGGGATCGAGCTTAAGTTAAATGTTAAATGAATAATTACTTGAGTAACAGTGGACTGGTTAAAGAGGCAAGACATAAAGGGGCTCAGGTTCTGACCAAATCCTGACCCATGATGGTGTTAAGGTCTGAGTCAATTGGGAGCAAACTTGTCCCATTTGCTTCGTTCCAAATTGGTCACAATGATTAATGACGGTTTGAAGAAGTGATAGGTGTTTGGTTGAGTGGTGTTTGATAATTGAAGTTTGGTCGAGGTTTGGTTGATGCTGGTCAAATGTCTGGTCAAAGTTGGTTGAATGTTTGGTTGACTATTTGGTCGAGGTCATGATAACGTTGGATTCCCCCAGTCGCTTAGGGAAAATGTTGGATAAATTGGTCAAGGTCGGTTGAGGCTTGGTGGCTAAATGGACTGTGTTGATGTCGAATAATGGGGTCAAAGGCAGCAAAGGGATCATAGTCTGGCGCGGAGATCTCGATTTAGGTGATGAGGTTTGAGAGGCATGGGTCGGTGTTGATAATTTGTCGAAGAGGTGGTCAAGAGGGTCCTTGATGTGAAGGGAATCCTTTCTCTGTTGTTGATGAATGACAGCTTTAAGAGCGCAACAATGCTCAGTGTCATGTCCCAGAGTGTGATGATAATGACAAAATTTAGAGTTGTCGAACCAAGATGGCCTTGATCTGAGAGTTGATGAGTGGGGTGGTGTTGAAGGTTTGCTGATAACGTGGTCAAGAAGAAGGGTGTCATTTCCCAGACATTGGCGAACAACAACCTTGAGGGCACAACAATGCTCAGTATCGTGCCCAGACATGCGATGATATGCACAAATGCAAGTGTCATCGAACCAGGGTGGTTTTGGTCTGAGAGAGTGATATGGTTTAAGAGGTGGGAGATAGATGCGAGAAGACTGCAACAATTGCCGTAACAGCAAAGCATAAGAACCTGCTAATGGGTCTGGATGTTTTGTCACAGTGGGGATTGATGACTTTGGTTTGGGATGCGTAAGAGGCATAGGTTGATAATTTGGAAAAGATATATGTCTGAGGGGTCGAGGGAGTAATGGAGGTGACTTGCCTCTGTGAATTATGGGAGTAGGAAGAACTCCTATTAAAGTGGATGGATGCGGGCCCAAGATAGAGGACAATAACGAATGTGGGGGAGGAGTCCTTCGGTGTGGTCTAGTGGCCTTCTTTGATATGGTTTGAGGGACATTATTGCGAGAGGTGAGGTTTCAGATGCAGGCTTGGGTTTGGATGTGGATGGAGGTGAGTGAGATGTAACAATCTCAGACAAAAGGCAAGAGGAAACCGTGACTGGGTCTTCTTCGGTCAAAATGGGTGGAGAGACTGGGTCTTCTCTTGGTGGAGAAGAAATAGAAGAGTGAGGCTCCTCAAGAGAGAAGAAGGCAGGGATGATCGTGCCTTCTGCTTGTGCTTGAGGAATAGGCAAGGTAAGGTCTTCGGATGAAGGTAAGGCTAATGGCGTAGGCATGGTCGAGGTGTCATCTAGTATGAGAAAGGTAGATGGAGGACTAATAGGAGAAGAAAGTTCTTCATCCTGTGAGGGAGGAGGTTGGTCAAGGACAAGAGGTAAAATAGTGTTGATTGTGTGAATATTATGGTCATGAGAGTCATTAGTCATGGTTTGGATGTTGTTTTGAGTAGGTGTATGGTTTGGAAATGGTTGTTTGAAGATGTCAATGTTTTGATTTGGCGTGGGACGTTTGGGTTATCTAAAATAAGAACCCCCTTGTCGATCATGTCTTGGACTATGTTTTTAAAGGTTCGGCAGTTATCGATGTCATGGCCGTGGATGCGGTGGAAGTGGCAGAAGTCGGCCTCTCTATACCATGTAGGGAAGGCTTTTGAAGGTTCGAATTGAGGTGGTCGGATTAGAGGGAGATCAAAGACCCCCTACTTGACAAGTTTTTCCAAAATGAAAGCGTATGATTCTCCAAGTGGAGTATATGAACGCTGGATGTACCATTGTTGGAATTATTTGGTGATGCTTGGAGATGTAGAAGGTTGAGGGTAATTAGTTGTCATTGATGATGGTGATCTAATGACCACAGTGTTGGCCACTCCTTTGGGTTTGGAGTTGGCAGAAGAAGAAGGTTTGGAAGAAGAATGGTCATTGGTTTTTGTGTTGGTATTACGCAATTTGACTTTATCCTCTTCAAGGGCGCAGAGTTCAAGCTTTCGAGCCATAGTGAAAGCTTTGTCGAAAGTGCAGAATGTCTGAATCTGCAAGGTAGAAGAGATGTGGCTGGCACATGCTCGAGAAAAGAGCTTGATGAGCTCAGGTTGAGGTAAGGAGAAAGAGAGCTGGTTAATCAAGCCTCTCCAACGGGTGACAAAATCGACTATTGATTCATCGTCGAATTGCCTGATGGAGTAAAGGTCTGTGATTGAGACTTGTTTGGTGATGTTGATAGAAAAATGGTCGAGAAATAATTGGGCAAGTTGAATGAATGAAAAGATAGAATGTCTGGCAAGAGAGCTATACCAGTCAAGGGCGGGGCCAGAAAGGGACATAGGAAACATGCGTAAAAGTAACGCATCATCATGGGCAATAAGATAGCAGGCATGTCTGAATGCCCATAGATGTTGTTGTGGGTCTTCCTTACTCTGGAAGTGAGTGAATTTAGGAATCTCCCATTGGTTGGGGTATGGTCGGATAGGGACAGAAGGATGAATGGGCTCGTTGCAAATTTGCTCATACGAGAGAGCATTGCGTGAACCAGAGATAGAGGTCTCGAGACTAGACATTTTATCCATCAGCATTTTAATGATGTCTGCTGACGGATTGGCAGATGGAGCACCCCCTAGGTTGTAGGGTGCTTGAAAGAGGCTAGAGGAGGTATACGACATAGACGATTGTACCAGTAAGGGGGCAACGTACGGATGACTAGTCACAGGGACATAAGTGGAGGCCAAAAGTGGTTGAGTTATGAAGGTCAAGGGTGTAAGTGGACTAGATACCGCCAAGGGTGGTTGCGTGATGGCACTGGTAAAAGGATAGGCTGGCACTTCTGC
Source organism: Torreya grandis (assembly GCA_037957365.1). Lineage (NCBI taxonomy): Eukaryota > Viridiplantae > Streptophyta > Pinopsida > Cupressales > Taxaceae > Torreya > Torreya grandis. The sequence goes on along the minus strand of JARHVA010008197.1, from coordinate 276,694 downwards.
ATTTATGGGTGTAAGAGTGTGAGGGATCGAGACAATCAAGTTCTGGTATGATGTAGAACTTGGTTGAATTGTGTGTGCTTGAGGGGGTAATGGAACCCCGATGGAGGTTGGTCCAAAAGTAGATGAGGAGGCCAAACTTTGTGTATTGGCCATGGTCGAGTGACTGGTCGAGATAATAGGCTGAGTAGCATGATGGGTTGGGTAGCGGATGACGTCGATGTCATTGCCGCTGCGACTGAAAGGTCTCGCATTTGGTTGTTTGCGAGATAGTGTTGGAGGGCTGTGAGGTTGAAGTCAAGGAGTCTCTCAAAGTCGGGGTCCCCTTCAGGGACAATGAGAGTCTGGGCCAGGGTCGGTCCTATAGGAGTTCTTTCAGTCTCTGAGTGGAACTCCATGATAAGACGGGTTAGGGATGAGAGAGCGTGGTCAAGAAGAGGGCCGGGTTCCAGAAACTGTGTGTTTTCAGTTTCAAAAACTCAGAATGAGGTTTTGGTAGAAAAAGGGGTCAGGTTTTAAGTTGCTATTTTGAAGAAAAGGATTGTGATAGTGACCGACGTCGGTTTAAAAACTGATGTCGGTAAGGGAAAATGGCCGACGTCGGTCAGGTAACTGATGCCGGTAGAGTAAGGTTGCCGACGTCGGTTACAGAACTGATGTCGGTTACTGTGTTTTCCAGAAACTCAGAAAAAAAGTTTTTGGAATTGAAGAAGATGTCCTTACCAGCTCAAAAAGATAGATAAAAATAGAAAATAAGATGATGACAGATAGAGCCTAGCGTTAAATCCCTAGAAATAATTTTATTAAGATCGTGTGGCTTATGCCTTAATGTGATGTTTGAGGAAATTGGCTGTAAGAAGGGTCTTAGAATAGGTAATCTAAAGATGGTTTCAGGTATGTTAAGGCACTCAAAAATCTGTATTAGCTTCCGTACAGGCCTGGTGCTAAGGAGCAAGCTCCCCTCACTTCACGATTCCAGTGGTTAGCTGGTTTCGCTTAGCCAAAATATACTTTCACTATAGTTTAGACTCTGCCAGAGAACAAAGTTGGCTTTCCCCTTGGTGGTGAAATCTAAGTAGGATTGCCGGGTTGGGTAAGGTATCCGCTGGGGGATGAAATCCCAGTCGGGCCTTATCTCAAGTGAGTTTGATGTTTGTTTTAGTGCATGTGGTCTGGTTGTGTAACATCAAGTGATCTACGATTTATTCAATATGCGGTTTAATTACTAAGTGTGGTCTAAAAGATGCAAGCACAAGCAGAAATGCAATGTAAAGTGTTTTAATGCCCAAGTCGAAATGTGAAATTGGAATGAAGACAAGTTGGAGAAAGGGTTGAAGAAAATGATTTTTTTACTAGTCTAGAAATGCAAGGAAAAGTAAGAAAAAGTTCTTTTTATTTCCTGCTTATGATTTTCTCTTTTTTTTTTTTTTTTAGAAAAGAAAAATGAGATGAAGAGGAAGAAGCCTAATGCACCTAAATGAACAAAGAAGGAAAGGGAACCCAAGGAAGGCCCTAAAGGGGTCCCACTGGGTGTGCCAGAATGTTTCTATTCAAATTTTGCTTTTTATTTCAAAGGAAAGAAACTAAAGAAGGAATGGTCAAGGCTTGATGTGTACCTGGATATAGTCTGCGCACCATAATCCAGATGCTGTGAGTACTCCTCTTTGGCTGTGGAGGAATGACACCTGTAAATAAAGGGAGACTTGGACAAAAAGGCATTAGACGGATAGATGGTGGGTTGCCAAGCAAAAGCTTGTTCCCAGAAGTATGAAAACTTCCTTAAGGGAGGTCAACCCACTAGTCAATAGAAAAAGAGTCTGATAAAAGACAGAATGTTAAAAAGACTAAAATGATAACAAACTAAAAAGAAAAGGAAGCAAAAGCTTACCTGAGAGACCCTGTCGAACTGGCCACATTCGCCGATGTCGATGGTCCTACCGGCGTCGGTTGGTAAAGGTGCCGACGTCGGTTAGTCTACCGACATCGGTAGAGTCAGCGACCAGCATCGGTCGGGGCAGTACGCTTGGACAGGGTCTGGTCGAGTCTTCAGTCTGTGGATAGGGTCTGGTTGTGCAGAATGGTCTGAAGACGGGTCTGAGACAAAGTTTGGGCCTGGTTGAATGGTCTAGGGTCTGGGTCTGATAGTCTGGGCAAGTTTCTGGACTGTGGACGAGTTTGGTCAGGGAAAATGGTCTGGGTCTGTCTAAAGGTCTAAGAGTCTGGTTTTGAGGTAGTCTGAAAGTCTGAATCTGGTCTGAGGCAGAGGATCTAGTTGAATGGGCAGAGGGATAGAGGAGGCCAACAAAGAGACAGAGGAATCAAATAGAAGGCAGAGATACAGGATTCAAGATTGGTTTGGTTTGGTCTGGGAGATAGAAGTGCTAAATCTAATTTAGAAACAAATAACTATAAAGCACAAATGAAAACACAGAATACAACATACCTATGCCTGCTGATCTCTGTTGTTGTTGTTGCCGCTTGTTGAAGACCTGTTGCTGATGGAGAATCCCTGTTGTGCTTGCAGAAGCTTGCTGTAAGTACCTGAGGGAGAGAGTTAGATGCTTGGTTGAGATATTGGTAGATTGACAGTGTCAAGAACAGATTGATGATCAGAGTGTTCGATTCTGAGCTGGGATTGCGAGAGAGAAGATTAAGAGCCAAGAGAGAGGGATAACGGTGTAGAAAACCATTAAGAAGGCCGCCGATGCTGGCAATATCGCCGACGTCGGTCGACAGGTGGCCGACGTCGGTGGATGAAAGGGTGGAGAAAGGCTAAAAATAGCCTTTCATCCATTTTCCAACTGTCAGGTCAGCTAGTCCGAGGGAGAAATGGTCGAAGGGGATTAAATAGACGAGGGGAGAAGTTGGAATGGGAGTCTAGGTGTTAAATATGGCCATGTGGGGGAATGAGGGGAATCCAAGAAAGGAATCCAAGGGTGGTGAGGTGGCAGGGAGAGGAAAAAGGGATTTTATTAATTTAAAATAGGATATTTATTTCAAATTAATAAAATACAAGTTAGGAGTGGTTAAGTGGACGAAGGGGACCAAGGGGGGAGAAAGGACCAAGGGGTAGGCACGATTTCGGTGTCTACAGTTTTGCTTGCACTACCTACGATGTATCCTTTACCCAAAAAATGGGTTGATGAGTCTTCTTCAACTTTGTCTACTCCTATTTCACCTACTTCTATGAGTGCTCCTGAAACCACTCACAAGTGTATCTATTACTTCCATGGAATAGAGAACCACTCTTCCACCCATTGTCACAAGTTTTGACAATATCTTGATACCTTGCATCCTTATTCCCTATCATCAGACAAAACCATACCCACCCTAAAGTTACTTCCTAAATATTTACCTATATATGGTGAGTTATATTATCTATGATACCTATGTGGCATGAATCACATTGATCAATGCCAATTCTACAACAACATCTCAAGGATCACCTTATACCCATCCCTAGACCTTTTACCATTATTCCCATAGGTCATTCTCATAACAATGTTCCTCCTTCTTCTCCCATAGCTCCACCTTCAATGGTTCCATTACCTCCTATGGTCATTCACCATCTTCGGTGCCTCCACCTATGATTCCTTCACCTATGGACCTTACCTCACTTATGTATCCTTCCGCACCCATTTTTCCTTCACCCATAGATCCTTTTCCACCTATGATTCCTTTTTCCCCTATAGATCCTATTTCCACACATTCTCCTAACTATCCTTTTCCTAATTTTCCTTAGAATGATCCTTTGATCATCCCTAATTTTTTAGTTGAGGAGATCATAAAAGAAGTATTTTCCTAGTATTCATTAAAGATTAATGAAACCTTAACTACAATATGTATTCAACTTCATAAAGACTTATCCAATGTATTGGATAATGTGTGTGGATAGACTTACCAATATTTATGAGCACATGCATGGTGATTTCTCATTTATATTTAGATTGGACATGTGTTCCAATCTTATTTTTATCTATTATGTCATTTGACACTATCCTTCTTATCTTATATTATGTTTCTCCTTCTTGTTGTACTATAGTTATCTCATGTTATCATGTTACATTTTGCATATAATTGTCCTTTCCTTATCATTTATATTTTTCCATTATTGCTTTCTTTTCCTATAGAGTTTTTCTCAAAACTCTTCCCTTGTATCTTTATGATTGATTTCTTTATTATCTTTATTTTTCACATATAGTTGTCATGGTGACTTGGTTATACTTACCCTCTTCCCTTTGGTTATTATCTCTTATTACCATGTGATCAGTTCAAAATCAATCTTTCTCATTACTATTTCTTTTAACTGGTCCTCTTTTGGATCTCTTTTTTTTCCTTCTTCCTTTTTATGCAAACTAAGCATATACATGGTTGAGACCTAAGATCACATGCTAAGTTCATTTTTAAGCCTAAGTTTTCTAGTCAGTCTTTTGTCTTAAGCTACTTAGCTTCATTTAGTTTATCCTACAACTCATTCATGTGTATCACTATCTCTCTCATCATTGGTCATTCCAAATCCATATGGAAGAGGAATCTTACAAAGACTTCAAAATAAAGTTAAAAGCCAAATCACTTAAACAAAATCCAATGATATCAAAAAAGAAAAAATTATTCTTAAAAGTATAATCACACTAAAATATGTGATTCAAAACACATATCCTTCTAATCAAATCTCAAACTCCATAATTGACCTCATGGTAGATCCAAGGTCCTTTGGGGTGTGGTAGGCCAGTAGATTAGAAAAGGAGAATAAAAAATATTGTAATGCCACCTACTTTCTCACACAAGTACCCAATATTTTTAGTAGATTGATGGCTCTATAAGGGGTCCTAAGGAGTAGGGAACATATTGTGGGAAGGTAGGTCCCTTTTTCTTTTCTTTTTACTAATCTACCATCATGATTTGATCTTATCAGCACACATGTTTGCCTACAAATCTTTGTCTATAGAAGGCCTCAATTTGAATTATTTGAATGATATGCTATAATGAGGTAGTTTGAGATCTCAATCCCTATACATATCCTTGTAGGCATGTTATCTACACCTATGCCTACACCAACTCAACTTGGGTCACTGTATGTGCCTATATCAACTGTGTCTATATCATTATCTATGCCTAAATCATCTATGTCACTATCTCTAGATGAGAAAATCTCTCATCTTTTAGGGCCTGCTAGGCCTACCTCTCACTTTCACCCATCTCTATTGGTGGTTACATCCTCTCTTTGTACCTATAATAACCTCATTACCTCACCAACTAATCTAATCCAACTCACTTGAGTTGGGGTAGATGATACACTCAGATCCTCTAGTGTCATAGGTTTGTATGGATATAAAGTATCATCCAGGTGTCATGGAGTGCTCCCCTCATTAGGGACCCCCATCTCTCCTCCTCATCCTTAGGTATAACTACAAAACCACACAAAATGGATATTAGATAATCGTCATATATCATAATATCTATCTATATCTCTCTACTACCAAATAAAAACTTAATAAATAATTTAACCATATTCATACCTATTTGTATCTCATCTCCCATGATATCATCATCTACATGATCTCTTAGTATAGTCTCCCCATCTATGTAGCCTCTTAGTACCTCCTCGATAGGTCACCTCCTTAGTTTGAATCTAAATATCATAGCTCATGTCCATCTTAACCTCCATCTAAGTGGTATCTCTATCATCAACTTTGGCTTATCTATGGGTTTATCCTAGATGTCTATAGTCTCCACTAATATCTCCATTGTTATCATGTCTTTGGTGCATGTTGCTCATCTCGTTATATAGTAGTGGTACATCTAGTATCTTTGCCTCCTCTGCCTCCTCCTCTACCACTCATTATGCCTGACTAGTCCATGGTCACTCCTAATGTGGCCTCAGTATTGACCTCACTATTAGTGGTCCAAGTCCTCTCCTCCCTCATGGCTCCCTCACATGTTGATCCCACTAGTTAGGTATTAGTATCGGTGTCACGAGAGGAGGTAGGCCCATCTATCTTTGAACCTGTACCATTAGATGTGGATATCTCCATCACGTATAATATCCAACCACCTCTTTCTTTTCTAGTGTTGGTGTAACTATGTGCTATCTCACCCATGTAGCTTCAATGTGCCCATACGATTGCCACACTATGTTCACACATCTCACTAACTGTAGTGTTAGCATGTGGGTCATGGCCCATGCTACCTAGTCCTCTCTCCATCTTCGTACTCATGATGACCCATAATTGACCTCATTGGGTAAACCAACTAGTCAATACATGGGAAATATTTCATATATCCATGTTGTTAGTAGTATGATTAGTCCCATAGTCTTCTACCCTTTGACTAACATCTCAAATAGATCATGTAAAAGATAGACCTAGATGATAGATCTTAGATCATATATTACTCCCTCCTCTAGAATTATCCTTCTCATGGCTACCACATATAGTGGTACCTTACCATCTGACTTGTGATAGAGCACCCACTATGTCACAAGGCCTATCACTACCTTTTTGAGGTCTAGAATTTGTGATGTTTACACATCATCCATACCAAATATTCATACTCTCAATGCCATATTTAAGCATGTAGCCCACATGGCTAAGGTTCTCCTCTTCTCGATGCTATCTGGTATCCTTGTGCTCATTGGTGCTCCTACTATGGGTATATTGAGGATGGTATGGACATCTTCTAGTGTGATACTCACCTCTATGATATCCCCATCCACTTCCCATCTCAAGGTATTAGATAATAATTCATAACATCCTAGGAACATGACTAATAAGTCACTACTGAGGGGGATCTTGCACATATCAAATATACCTCCTAGACCCATGGCTATTAGTCTACCTCGATCTCCATCTGATAATATATGTAACAAGTTTGGAAATTAAGATATGTCCACCAACCTCTAGAATCTTGACCATATCTGCAACCAAGAAACAACAAAAGATGTATTAGTTCTTACATGTCATGTATAATCACAATACATTCTTTATACTTCATTTTTATAATTTTAATTAAAAACAAGCCTAATTGCTTTTACCTTATTCATTTTATCCTATTTCTAGCTTACTTGGTCCCTCTTTCCCTCCTTTAGTCATTTCAGGCCATTCTATCCCTCTTTCAACTTTTTACTTGCTTTTTCATGCTTATTCTAGTTTTATGGTCAACTTAGTTTGACCAAAATATCCCTATTTTTGTCATAGTTAACTTCAAATTCTAAGTCAACCCTCTTATCTTACCATCCCTAGTACTAAACTTTCATTCTGGCCCTTACAGACTAGTTATTCACTCTGTTCTAGTTTTTTAGCCTACATATCACACTAGGTTGACCCATACCTACTAGGCTGACCATATGGATTTTGCCCTATTTTATCTTACTAGGTCAACCTAGTTGACCTAGAACATTATGTGTGTTGACCTAGTACATTTTTCATAAAATGTGTATTTCACTCATTTTCTTCCTAAACCCTTCAAACCCATTTTTTGTCTTCCTATTTTCTACCCTTATAATCTAAATTTAATTAATTTTGACATATATAAATTTTTGAAATCAAATTTTATCAAAAATTCATTTAATTTAATACAAATTTCAAAAACTAGTTTGAGATCCGTAGTTGCATACCTGTAGTGCACATGTTTCCACCTCTAGGTGTCCTCATCTAGCATGTCATGCCCTTGCCATCCTAACCTTGTTTGGTCTCAAATATCTCTTTCCTCTCTTTCACAATACAAAATACAAAATGAAATCTCTTTTTTTCCAATTTAAAAACACTTTTTAGCAACTCAATTCTTTCATTTATTTTCAGGCCAATTCCTTGTTTTGCCTTTATCTTTGTTTTTGCTCATCCATTTTGCAAATTGTAAAATATGTTAGAATGATGATGATGTAGAGATTATTTTTGACTATCATATGTATATCTTCCAAAAATTTTAATTTTGGCTATTTTTTCACTAAGATATTATTTTTGACTATCATATGTCTATCTTCCAAAAATTTTAATTTTGGCTATTTTTTGCACTAACTTCTACAAGTTTGCCTAGTGTACTCTACATTAGACATCTTTATTCCATATAGTCTATTTCTTTATCTACAATACTAAGTTAAGTTAAAGGTAGGTGTTTTTCAATTATATCCTTTCATTTATCTTATTTACTACTTACTACATCATAATTATCATTAAAATTGTGTGTTATCATGTTCTATTCTGAAGCACCATCCCATGTTGCACGTATGTGACACGTGATGAGCTTTGACTAGGGTATAAGTATACACATAATATTTTAAAATTTTTATCACTTATTGAAACTTTGTATCTTATATGAACCTATCAAGTCTTAATATCTTTTAGTGCATTTATTAAGGGTTCTACTAAGAAATTGGTGGATAGACCATTGATGCTTCGTAAGATTGTTATTCCTTTTTCCACTTGCTATACACACACTAGCCTCCTAAAACCATTGAACCCTAAACTTATTATTCTTAGTTCTACCTATTATTATCACTTGATATTTTTTATTCTTAAATTCTTTCCTTATCACCCCTTTAACATGTTAGTTTTACTAAGTCGACTAGGTTGACCTAGTATAGTTTAGGGACTTTTTATCTCTTTTGGTTTGTTGGCCTCTCGGCTGACCTAACACAAACCTAGTAAGTTAGACACAAAAAAATGATAGGTCAACTAGGTTAACCTATAAAATCTAACATATATAAATTATTTTAGGGTAATATACTACTATATATACAAGTTCATTTAACACAATTTGATATAAAGAAGAATTAAATGAAGAAGTGTGAATGAACATCTACCTATTGACCATCCTACTTGGGTAATAAAACTTTAGGGTTCAATACTTTATTTGGATATCTGATATCATATTATGGATAAGTATTTTAGATGCTTGGATAGGTAATATATCCTATATCTTATTTATCTTAGTTATCCTTACATACCACAATAATCTCTTATGAACCACCTTGGCTAAGGGGGAGATTGAGGCTTGATGAGTTCATCTTCAAAGGTAAGTATTCCTAACTTTATTCCTAAATTTTAATAGTAGATAGATAGTGAATTTTTATTATTATCTTCCATGTATTAGGATTCTATATACCTTTATGTGATTATATGTCTTCTATACATGTTTTATTTAGTTGTTTTGTTTCTAGCCCCCACTTTATGCCACAAGCTTTGGTACACACTAGATTATATTTAATTTTCTTGTTATTAGATTAGTGAAATATTAAATAATAGGAATATTTTATGGTTGGTGTGTTATTTTTTTATATTTTAGGATTTAGAACCCTACCTCACATGACATGTTGTGCTAAGTGATCCCTTAATTGGGTCTAGCAGATCCTCACATTGGTCATGATCTTGCTTAACAATTGTATGCCCCCAATCATAAGTGTAGGTGTGCCCTATTCCATTTGATATAGGATTTATTTATGGACATGATGCATTTTTTATTTCATATAGAGTCAACTTATACATAATGAGCTATTTGTTAGATTTCATTTGTAGGATACTCTACTTCAATCCTTCAACCTTTCCTGTATGGGTTACCAATGTCCTGACCATCTACTTGGTATTTTATAATTTTTATGGCCACTAATTCCACCAACATTTATGATATTTATATGATCACTTCTACCTGGTGATGTTTTAGGTAGTCAACCAAGGTTTGATGCCCTAATACTCAAAGGTGATCTAAAACTTTATCACAACCATCAGGGACTACTAGTTATACAAAGATGACATGATGATTTAAATCATAGGCTTTATTAAAGACCCATTAAACTTGTAATATTATGTATTCAATAACTTAATAGAATAGGAGATCACCTATCAAATAGTGAATGGCATCTTTAGGTTTTGCATTCAATGTTAACAAAGGGCATGCATGTTATTCTTGATCATATTACAACACCACATATACAATAAATTCCCCTTGATATAGAAGGTGGTGGCCACATGAGACTCTTTCACCTTTAAAAAGTGGAAGATTCAAGAATGAGACTCTAAAGGGGTGATTCAATCCCATTTGTCATAATACTTAGCCTAGATTAATAATAACTATGACCACTAAGCTAAAGATGATGATGAGTTCTAGTTGAACACCACCGAAAACTAGGAGGTGTTATCCTAGATAAAAACCAAGAAGAAGAAGGTAAATAATGCTCAGGAAGGCCCTTACATAACTCCTCTATCTCTTTCTTAGTTTATGGAGGATCCAACTCCAATAGATCTAACCATCTCCCAAAGAATCTTGTAGGGAATCCCACCACCTTCTCCTCCTTGAGCTCCAGCTACAACTCTATCTCTAGTTCTACTAGCATCTCTATCTCCTCATGTTACATCTCTACCTCTACCTCCTCTATTTTTTCCTTGTGCTCTACCTCCACCTCCTCTAACAGTGTTAGTAACTAGGCTAGGATAGAGTGAGTCCTAGACTACATGATGCTAAGTAGCCCAAGTACAACCCACTCAGCCTCCATCACCATATCTTCTAAGGTTTAATATAGTTATAATATGGAGGAGCCCAAAAGGATGTACCTAGTAGACACCCATATAAGTTATCCCACTCCTCCATCTTCTTTCATTTCCATTTCATCCCTTGCTCCCACCACATTCTAACTCTTAATTCTAACACCCACTAGTTCATATCTACCCCTTATATTTCCCATTGATTCCATTTTATCTTTCATCCAATTACCTTTAGCCTCATCTCTTATGAGTGTCCTTACTTCTTCATTCCCTTTTGCTCCTCCCATCTCATAGCCTAGAGTCCTCATGGTGCCTCCCTTAGGCATGCCTTTAATATTGGTTGTGACTATATCCTTCAAAAGCATACCACTTCAAACAATGACCCTTTTGATCCCCACTTCAATCAACATAACTCTCCTTTCCATATCTCCAAGTCCTTCACCATTGACCCCTATGTCCCCTATCATACTTGTTGGACCATCTATTGCATCACCCAGAGCTGATCTAGGAAAGAGGTTGAAGAAGAAATAGAAGGTGACCCATACTATGGCCCTATCTTAAATGTATTCACTCTAACTACACATCCTTTATAGGTCTTAATGGATCCTTCAACCTTAGTATTATCTATTTGGAATTTATCTCCTTGACCCCTATCTTCCTTACCCAAGGCCTCACCAACCTCACCTTCAACCAACCCCTCTCTTTGTTATTATTCCATGACACATTCCCAAGGCCTATTATACCATAGGTGAACCTTATTTAAGAATAATGGTAGGCTCAAATTTTCCCATTGGCCTCCCCTTTTTTCTCCTTACCTTTACCCCCATGTCCCCTCTGCCTTCACTCCTTTCCAATTTCACTCCTTCCACTTTCTCCATATCCCCTCCACCACATCCTCTAACCTTCACCACCATTTAAACCACACCTACTATACCCATCATAGCCTAAGGTATGGTGACAAGGTCACAAACACCATATATGTATGTCCAAGGTGACCTAGATTTACAACAAAGTTTTGAATAGGCCTTTAGGAGTATGAAAAAGATACATAGATATTTATCTAGGAGGGGAACACGATGATATAGTAGACCCAATAGGATATATTTTACCTTTCCAAGGTAAGGAATACCATTGGAAAGTAGAATATGGTTGAGGACCCAGTATTCATCCTTTGAGATACCTATGACATGTTCAAGAAGTTCTTCAAGGATATGTAAAGCCAATTTTAGACTCTCAAAGCCCAAGTGAATAACACATTCCTAGTTAGACTAATCAAGAAGGTTAAGGATTCCCTCCTACTAATTTTCTTAATCCTTGGAAAAGTAGTGGAGATTTAGGTTAATATTGATTCAATTTATATTAAACTCAAGCCTACATGGGGATGATCATAAAAATTGATGAGAAGTACTAGAAGTTGTATGTAGTGGTCAACAAGGGAATGTTCTTATAACTCAAAGTAATGCCAACCTCATATTTAGGGTTTCCCTAATTTTTTTTTGAGGACATGATATCAACAATGGAGGAGTGGCTACCATTAGCCCACACTACAATAGGAACTTTATAAGAGTGAGAGAATAAGATATTGACCTACTTCAAAGAAGTCAATATCATTGTGTTATTCCACCAAAATAGCACCTTGATCAATCAAGGGTAATTCAAAGTCCACATGGGTCAATTAAACGAGGTTATGAGGGAGAAAGTGGACAAGTCTAACTAAGAAGTGGCCCAAGTGGTGGTGGACTTGTCAACTTAGTCCACGATGAGTATCAAACAAGTCTCTAGAGTTTAAGCCTCAATGGAAACAACTTTCCAAATCTCCCAGAGACTATCATCCTAGGATGAGGTGATCTTTAGGGAGCCTCTAATGAACTTGGTCAAGCTAGATAAGGATTTTTACCTTGTGGAAGTTGTGTTCAATGATAAAAGTGCCCAATTGAAGTAGTTAGGATCTAGCCCCTCTCAGCCACCTCCTCATATCAAATAGTAGTCCCTTAAAAATTTATTATGGGTTTTTAAGGATTATTTTGGTTCAAATTTTGAAATATGATTATAATTGTAATGCATGGCCATAATGGCCTAGGATGGGATCCTCATGATTTTTGTATGTGAGCCCTAATCTTTATCTATTTAAGAAAGAGTTGTATTGTATTATAACATTAATAAAAATTGCTTGAAAGTGTTGTTGGATTATTTCTAGGGTTTTACCTATGTTTCCTTCATCACTCTAGACTATTAAAGAATCCTATATCAATTATTGTAGCATAATTTTACTCTTTTAAAGAATATAATTTCTATTTTTTGTAATAGGGTCTCATCTGTTTTTTAATTTTATTTCATCTTTATGTTTGAATTATCATCAATTCTATGTTAATTGGATAAACACTTTGATAATTTATGTATTTTATGGTTATGATGTGCTTAGATATTATAATCTCTATGTGAGTTCTTTCATTTCCCCTTTGGTAATATTGATAATTTTTAAACCAAGCTACAAATTTCATATCTCATTTATGTGTTTTCAATAATAAAAGCTTAGTACTTATCATTTTTGAGAGATAACATTAAAGGAATACTCTCATTTTCCATAGACTCTCCCCACTATATGTTCTTGGAGGTATAACTATGGTAGAGTCATTTGGTTCAATGACCATTTCATTGATATCATTTTAGACCTGGAGACCTTTCTTTATTGGTTTACCCTTCCCTCTCTTTTGTGTTTGTTTAGTGTAATTGAAATACCCCTTTCCCCTTGTGTTTATAAAGAATAATCCCAAAAATCAAATATTCATAACCATCTTTACCCTTTGTGAAGTATGTCATATTAAAATGTTGGTGGTGATAGTTCATCTCTTAGAGATTATTCATGTAGAATCCATTTATGAAGTCCAATACCTATAGTCATGCCCTAGGCCAATCCTAGATTAGTCCTCAAATGGAGGAATAATGTATATAATTGTTTCCTCATTTCCTTTATCAAGGAATGCCCAATCTCATTGGTGTTTCATGATAAGAATTAGATTGGAGTGAATAATATCTTGACTATCAGTTGCATGTATGGGTAAGTTAATAGGAGTCAATGTGATATAAGTCCACTATTGGAATTGAAAAAATAAATACTTGGTATCTTTTGGTGATCTGGGTGAGTAGGTCACCATAAGATTCTTAAAACATTAAGTCCTTAAATGGATTATAGATGTGAATTATGCCTAGTAATTTGTTTAAGGATAAAACAACTTATTTACTTAGGTAAATCAATTGGTTTTGGAATCTTCACTAGTAGGGGACCAACTTGAGCTTTTGGGTTGTTAGGAAAACATGGTCATGACAACCATTATTGGTCCTATGATAAGAATTTTATACCTCCTCCTTCAATGAACTAAATATCCTAATTAAATTTTTTGAAAAGAGCTCAAATGCTAAAATTATGAAATTGGTATGACAATCTTATGGTGAGTGGTTTTAAGTTGAGTAAAATATCTCAATAGGTTTAACCTACTCATGTTGATCAAGGTTATTCTAAGGCAAATCTACCCTTGAAAGGGGGTGTAACTAAAAACTAAATGCAAAAAAATATTAAAAAAACCTTATAAGGCAATGATGGAATTTACAAAAATACTTATAAAAAAATATAGTACTATTATTTATGATGTACCTTGGATATTTAAAGGGTAATTTATTATTAAAGAGAAGTTAATTATTGATTTTATGCATCTATTTTTTTAATATCTATGGAAAGTAACTATGTGTCCTTATTTGTCTTTATGTGTCACTATATGTGACTAGTTACATCCATATAAAAAAAATAGAAGTATATCTTTTGATTCGGGATCATTGTTCAGTCCAAAGTGGTGGACTTGTAAGCAAGACTAGGAAGGTTTTGTTCACTGAAACACTTATATGGTTGATTGATTTCAACCATTATGTAACCTAAAAGTGAATAAGTATAGGTGATGGAAAATCTATGAATTTCAACCAGAATTGATGATTAAGGGAAACTATAATTTCCATGATAATAATATGACATTTACCTTGAGCCTTGGATGAATACAAACTTCCCAAGTCTATGCTACATAGAATAAGCAACACAAGTCAATCATTGAATTATATGGGCATTCCAATTGGGGGAATAGTGATAAAATTATTGGAAATAAAATGACAAATACCTGGTGTATGATTATGGCTTGTTTAGAGGATCCCTCATATGATAATTGAGATATGACATCCTTGGAAGGATCGAGGTTGTGACTCAATCTTGGAGGGCCAAGTGGGGGTGAATGTGATTTAATTTCTTGGGTAAGTGATAAATATTTGTGGATCTTTAATTATTAATGGGTACCATGAGCCATTGAATCCATGAGGCATAAACATTTTTGGTAACTTTTGAAATATCATAGATATAGATTAATGGGCTTTGTTAGAACACACCCTTGCTTGAAAGAAAGAGATGGTAAACTCAAGATCCTTGAAACTAAGAATGTTGTAATAAATGATGGATATTTGATGCCATATGGGATGGCATATGAACATAATGTGTACCAATGAGATTCATGGAGCCATGTGTTTCATTACTAAGTGTGCTTATTTAATGTGATGTGGGAATACCCTTGGCATAAGGTACCAAGACACTTGATTCAAGTGTGTGTATCCTATTCCATTTTGTTCCTTCATTTCATGTAAAACTATTGTATGTTGTGTAAACCCCTATATTTTTGGTGATTATATTAAACCATGTAAACTTGTAACTTTTATATGTTATGTGAATGTAGTTTACTATGCAGACTTCCAAATTTACTCCTTGATATCAAAATTTGTGTATTAGCACTTTATATCTATGATTGTGTGTTTTTTACTATGGAGCATTTGAATGGTGATAAATCACTCATGTAAGGCATCTACCACTTCCAAAATCAACCATATAAAGCTTATATTTGCTCCATGTTTTCAACATTTTTTATGAATATTTTGTATACATGTCATGAAATAAATGTAAACTTGTGTTGTTAACATGTTAATATTTGGTAACATAATCATAAACTACTTTTTTGATGTAACTTTTCCCTCTTAAAATCAAACTCTATTAATTATAATCAACCTAGGTATAGTGTTTTATTTTTTGGTGTAATCCCACATCATTGCTATAATAATAAGTATTGATGCAATTATGAGGTATAATTTTGAGAACCATATCTATAATGATTTATATTGAGTATGATCTAGGAAGTAGAGTCGCACATAGGTTTAAAACCCACTTTTCCTCTTTAAATGAGGTAGCCACATGATTTATTTAGGTGTGTGCATAATGTGTGTCACAAGTTGGTTAAGAGATCCTCATCTATAATGGTCACCTCATAGATTACTTAATTATCTAAATGCCTCTTAAGGTTTTTGTAATTATATCCCCTATGATTTTTTCGTGTAGCCTTATGAAGCACTAATTGGCCCTAAAAGTTAGACTTTTGTGTAAAAATAAGGATAGACTTACAAAAATGCATGCATGTGTTGGATTATAAATACAAGTGTGTTGTGCATAAGTAATGGTAATTTTACTTAGAATAATATTCTAGAAGGAATATTATGATTTAAATCATGAAAAGAATGTATGGTTATGCTCAGAAGGAACTTTGTAAATCCCTAATAAGGTAGTTTTCAATGTTTTTAATTGTTACAAAGAAGTAAATGTAGGATGATGGTGGGGTTGGGATCCCTTAAACCATCATTGAGCTCACAAAATTTATGGAGAGTATATACAAATAATATTTTAAAACTTTATCAATTTTGATACTTTCTATCTTGTAGGAACTCATCAAGTCTCAATCTCTCTAAGTGCATGGCTTAAGGGTTGTACTGGGAAAGGGGTAGGCAAACCATTGGTTCTTCAAATTTTTTTTCCCTATACTACCACTTTCTATCTACACAACCATATCCTAAAAACATTTCCCTAAGCTTTGCCTCCTATCATTCACCCTCCTCTAATCATTTTCTACCTTCATTATCCCTTCTCTAACCTAAACTCCTTTTTAATAGTTTATGATATAATGTTGGCCCCATAAACCCTGTACTCTAATTAAAAAAAATCATTTAGGGTTTAGGTCCACCCCTAGCCAACCTAGACCAAGACATAATTTTATTTTTTCAATAATGATACAAAATTGATTAGGCTGACCCTATCGACTATGCTTTCAAAAAGGATTAGGGTTAGATTCAACTGTATAAACATATTCATTTCATCATTTATTATAGAAGAGAATAAAAAGATATATATATATATATATATATATATATATATATATATATTGCATCAATTTATCCATCATTATAATTGAGTATCATAGATTAGGGTTTCGTACTTTATTTGGAGATACAAATATTTTCTTATGTGGAAGCCTTTTAGATACATAGATAAGTTGTGTATCCTCAAGATGAATTATCTTTGTTATCCTTACATACCATAACAAACTCTTGTGAAACACCTTGGCCAAAGGAAAGATTGAGGCTCAGTGGGTTCCTCTTCAAAGGTAAGTATTCCTAACTTTGTTCCTCCTCTATAAGTATATATAGATTAGCATCTATACATCTCTCCCATGCATTAGGATTCTATATAGATTAATGTGAGTATATGTATTATATGCATGTTTAATTTCTATGTTATTACCTTTACTTTGTGAAATAAGATTTGGTGAGCACTATATTATATTTTTACTTTGATTTTATCATTTTCACATTAGTGAATATGAAAACATAAGACCTATCAAGGGTTATTGCATATTTTTGATTGACTGGAGGCTTTGGAACCCTCCCTTGTGATTTTATTATGGTAAAAGATCCCTTGGCTAGGTTCAATAGATCCATATTGGTCATGACCCCGAATATATAATGTATAGCCAATCAAAATTGTAAGTAGGATTTATCTTCTCTAAAATAGGATTGATTTATAGATTAGTTACATTTCCCTTTGCATACATTTTAGTGAACCTGATTTGAATATAACCCTTGAGAGTTTTCTTTCATGCCATCATTTTTGTATTCATTCATATTTTCCTATATTTACAATACTGTATCAAACCAATCAATATAGTTTCAACTATTTGTGCATAGGTTTAACACATAGTCACTTCAAAATGAATGTATTTTGTAGTTGTAGGTCTTAATAAATTATATGTTACTAGATCAAACATTTTGATACAATATTCTTTGTCAATTCTAGATTATTATACACTGTCAAACAAGTTGAATCTATCTCTTATTTTCTTATATCAACATACAGGTCAACAAACACTATTGAATAGGTCAACTCTATTCATTATTCCTTCTTCAACACAAAATTTTTCATAACTTGGTCAAATCAAATAACCCATTTGGTAGAATTTGAAAGAAAAAACTAAAGAACTACAACATAAAATTTTCAATATAAATCATCTTCAAGCCCACCAAGGTTCCTTTCTCATATTTATTTATCATTTCAATTGTTCTTTTAGTACTATTTTTGATAGGTTGGAAGTCTTCAAAACTACAACCCTACAACTAACTAGGTCAACCTAGTTCTATATTTTATCTTTTATCTGAGAGATAGTCACCCTGTTTGAGTCTATTCTTAAATACCTTTCTTCTTAAAAATAATAGTGACCCAATTGATTTTTTTATATATTGTTTACATATAGTGTCACATAAACTGACTTTATACTATTTTCAATCAAGGAATTAACATCTATTTTCTAGTAATTAATTCACATTCCCTTTTTAGTTGTTCACATTCTTAAGTAATTCACATAGTCTAAATAGGTGGTTTTTCAACCTACCATTTTAGTTACACTATTTTACTCTTTTGGACACACTAGGAAACCACTTTGGATTTAGAAATCATTAAACATTTATCTTCTCAAGGCCTACCTACTTGGATTTCATCACTAAGGGGGAAGCTAAATTAGTTTTTTTTCCAAGTATAAATATGTGGTTAATGGTATATATTATCAAAGCACTTGACACCCTTATCACTAAAAGATTATGAATTGAGGGGCTAGGCCCCAATACCAAGCTAGTACTATTGAAAATATAAATCCCTTTCATCCCAAACATGTTGAAACCAACCTTAGATTGCTTTCTAGTTCCCTATTTCAAACAACTTTCTTATCACAGTAAAATCAAACTTTTTAATAATCTAATAAGAATTAATGTTACCAATTAGTTATCATTTAATTTTAATTAATTTCTTTTTCTTTGATCATTATGTGTTGTATTGCAAAACTTACATTGACTAGTGTTGTTGTAAGGTTTATGATGAGTGCCCCAATTAGATCAATCACATTGATCCAATTATTTGTGTGTTTGATTTCATTCTTTATTTAAATTATCTTGAAAATTTCACCCCCTATTTCATAACATTGTCATATTAATCGATATAGTCTCCTATAGACTGTTCTACCTTCCTACCTAAAGTACATAGTCAACCTAAATGACTATGTATTCCTATCTCTCTATTCTATCCCATGTCTAATAGTAAACAATAAACCCATATGACTATGTAATCTTTTTATCTTGTGTCTTAGTAGTACCCTATTAACCTAGTTGTTTTGATGCTAGTTGGTTGACCTTGTTCCATGTTAGCCAACCTAGTTCTTTATTGGTTAACCTTATTCATTATTGGTTGATCCTATTCTTTCTTATCTAACCTTGTTCTTTATCTGGCTGATTTTATCCCTAATTCTCCTTATTCTTTCCTAAATTATACTTGTTTTATCAAGCATGATGAAATACCCTATCATAATCTTCTTAGATAACTTGAATCTATTTAGACACTATATGGGGTGCTCTTTTCTTCTTTTATGTACCTCCCAAAAGAATCCTAATTCTTTGAGTACTTCTTCCCCTCCTTCATCTTTGAATTGTAACATATTTAAAATCATGCAACAAGATGAGATAGGTGTATCAAATCCTTTTCATACCTATCGATACAATTACCATCTTCAAGAATATCATCATAATGTGGGGTTAATTAACACAAGTTTATCTAACAACCCCACTAGTCATCCACCACCTAAAAACCCTCCCCCTAATACCAATTCAGGGAGTTCTCCTATAAACACCAACTCACAAATTGATACAACACAAATTCTTGCATAAATAGTGCAAAAAATGAACATAATGAAAGCATTTAACATCTCCTAAATGATGCAACTACAATGTAATTTGATCATTATCGATAATCAACCTCCCATTCTCCTCCCTCAAAATAATCAAAATTTTATTCCTTTTTCTCTTAAAGATGCCACAGAGAATCTCATTACCCAATTTATCATGAACAACAAGATGATTCAAAACATTCAAAATGAGACTTTATCCCATTTCATTATTTCCATTGATATTGGTAACATATCTCCAACTATTAAGTATGATGGGACTAAAGACCCTAAATCTTTCCTCAAGGCCTTTACCAATCTTTATAAATAATGGATATAAACCAATAATTTTTCCACAACTGAACTCTTAGTTAAAACCTTCACTAGTGATGTATTAGAATGGTACAACCAACATAACCAACATTCCAAATGGAAACTAGAGGATTTAGTCAATCCTTTAGTTAAAGAGTTTAAACACAATGATCTTCTCAAAAATTACCCTACCCATTTAATTAGTGCTAAGCAATCTCCCACTAAATGAGCTCATGATTTTATCAAGTGATGAAAATATGTGTTCCATAAGTCTGATCATAACATGACTAATGATAATATGTTGAAACTCTTTATTACTTCCTTAATTCCTCTTCAGTATATGGTTCTAACTTTTTCCCCTAAAATTCTCAACAAAGCTCTTGACCAAGCCAAGTGTTAATAATTCTTAATGGAATAGTTCAAACCCAATACCAAATTCCTTAAAGGATATTTTCAACATTCCACTAATGTGACAACTAGCAATCCTCCCTAACCCAAGAAACAATTTTCCAAAGCTGATAATCCCCCATATTCTCACACACCATTAACCATGCAACAAATGAAAAACATTTTAGTGCTCTCTAAACCATTTACTTATCCCAGTAATCCTCCCAAATGGTATGACCCTAATTAGTTTTATTGGTTCAACACTTGCATCAGTCACTCCCATGAAACATGTAGAGGGCTCACCAAATTTTCTATCTCCTATATGCTTGGTGATTCATTCAATCATGAATCCATGATTCAACTCTATCATCAAGATTAAAACATCACTTCTCAAAAATGACAAACTCCCAAAGATTCTTCTTCTTCTAATAACTAAAAATATTTTTGCACATCTAATGCTCAACAAGCCAAAAAGGATGTTTATGACATTGACACCAATTATGATAAATATTTAAATCATTCTCAATATTTCAATTCATCTAAGGTCAATTATCAATATAAATTGGCTCACAAAGATCTTGTCACTAAACCTAGGAAACCATCTTTGGAAGAGCAACTCCTTAAAGATACTATAACCACTCACCTAGCTTCATAAAGTAATGAGGAACTACCTCCTCCTTCTGAACCACCAACCACTTATATTCCTTAAAAATATAATTTAGATTCTAAACCTCATGTTGGATATTCTTCTAAAACCCATTAGAACTTCTTAGAACTCAACTCCATGCCTTCAAAAATACCTCTTATGGAGTTAGTTTCTACCTCTCCTTATCATCACAAGTTTATCATACAATAAATTCAATAAATTGAAGAGACATATTTCATATAATAAGAACCACCTTCTTATGAGCCCCAACCAATTGAATTACATACCATTGAATCTATTTGTCCTTCTTTGAAACCCTCCATAGAGTTCCTTGAGAAAGACATGATTAATGATGAGATCTTCTTTTGAGATGATGATCCATCCCTATTCATTAAAATATCCATTAATAATACCCTCATTCATAAAGTATTAGTAGATGAAGGGTCTGATATTAATGTGACATCTTTATGGTTCATCCAAAAACATGGATATAATAAAGATTATCTCAAGAAAACACACCTCACATGCCATGGATTTGACAAGACTAATCAAAATCCACATGGTTGTATTTAGATCCCTCTTACAATTGGACTTAAAACCAATCAAACTAATATTATCATCCTCAATTTACCTATTATGACATGTAATTCCACCGTTGTGGAGGATTTCTTCAGGCTCCTCCACTCCTAGTCATAATATTAGGACAACCCCAAGCTATGGGTAACCTATGCTGGAGTTGAACCTATGGATAAGGCTAGATTCCTCTTGATGGATCACCTAAAATAATGTTTGCATAGGGAAAAGGGTTAGAAATGGGGAAAGCGATCCTAAAAATGCTAACCAAGTGATGCACTAAATACAAAGGGAAAACTCCCATAAGGTTGAACCCACACTAGATCAACTCTAGATAATGCTAACTCACATAACCTCAAGATCAAGCTAATTACATCAATATTTCATAAACTACATCTAGGAAGAAATGAATGTAAAAAAAAGAGGAGTTATAAGACTCACTAAGAGCTTACATCAATGGTAGAAAAAACACTAATCCAAACCTACAAACAACTTGAAAATACCATAAAAGAGGTTATAAAGGAGGATAATAAATGAATAAGATTATCCTTCACTATGCCATCATGCACAACTCACTCAACATAGATCCAAGGTAAGAGATAGGTAAAGAAATTTTACTATGCTTCCAGAGGTAGTTATTAAAAATGCTTAATAGGTTTAATCTTAATCAAGAGGATAATATTGTTAAGCATGGGATATACTGAGAGGGGGGGTGAATTAGTATATCATATATCTTATAAAAATTTCCCTTAATCAAATTACACTTAACCAAACATTCAAGATATGCAATAAAATTGAAACAATAAACACCACACAAGATAGAGAGAGACACCAGATATAAGATGGAAACCCAATGTGGGAAAAACCATGGAGAACAATCTCGAGTATATGAATGAGCACCAACTCAAATAATATTTGTAAGCACCAACTTGTAGAAGCACAAACCCATTTGATGAGCACCAACACATCAAATATTCATGAGCACCAACCCACAAGAGTACCAACCCCTTTGTTGAGCACCAACACAACAACAATTCATGAGCACCAACCCACAAGACCACCAACCCCTTTGTTAATGACCAACATAGCAATAATTTATGAGCACCAACCCCTTTGTTGAGCACCAACACAACAACAATTTGTGAGCACCAACGCATAAGAGCACCAACCCCTTTGCTGAGCACCAACACAACAACAATTTGTGAGCACCAACCCATAAGAGCACTAACCCCTTTGTGTATACCACATAACTATCTCTCAATGTTTCTATCTCAACAAATAATAGTTCATTACAATATCTCTTTCCTCTCTCACCTTTAATATTCTAAGCTAGATATAACAAATACAAATCATAATCATCTCTACCATTGCTCTTCTAAGTTAGATATTACAATATCAAATCAAACTCTATCTCACATGTTACAAATGGCTTCTCAATCCTTTATTTATAGCTTTTCAAATGACCTTTGACCTTCCCCCTTTATGACCCTTCAATCCTCATGGAAAATGGTGCCAATCTTGTATGACCCTCCATATCCTTGCCTTTGAAAAGTCATGTGGTGACCTTTCATGAGCAAAAGCATCCTTCCCTCTTTTGTCTTTTACCTTGGTGACTTTTCATATTCCTCAAAGTGTCCCTTCATGAGAAATTGTACCCTTCCTTTTTTGTCTTCACTTGGTGACTCTTGGAATTCCCCAAGATGACTCTTCATGGGAAATTGCATCCCATTCTTCTTTTGTCTTTACCCCATGACTCTTTGACTTCTCCATGGGCCCTTATTTTGTCTTATATGAAACCAAAAATATATTTGAAAATTTTAATTAAATATTAACACACATTAGCCAAGATATAACTATTACAAACATCATTAAATGCAATGAGGCATTTATCACCAATAATGCTAGACCTTTGACATCAATGACAATATTTCTAACAATCTCCCCTTTGTCATTGATGGAAACCTCAATCCTGAAACTGCCACATCCTATCACCTACACATATTGTCATCTGAAAACATATAGTAACTCCCCCTTATTTTAGTAACCTATACCTATTCCTTGTACCTATTTTTGCAGCTATACCTGTACTTGATGTCAAAGGGCCTACCTAGAGCTAAAAATTAGCTCCCCCTCAATTCATGCTAAAAATCAATGACATGAAGTAATAGAAATTAATCCCAACTCCTCTTAAAGATCTTTGAATGTGTCCTTTGATTGTGCCTTTGAGAAGATATCTGATAATACATACAAATTGTTCCCTATCCTTTAAGCATCTACAATCAACTCATTTGAATATTTTCTTCTAATCTCACAACCTTCTTCATGAAACTTTAATGTGTATCCTTGATCACATATTTGACTAACACTCAATAGATTATGCTTAAGACCTTTTACATACAAAACATTCTTAGTCTTAGTTCTACCATAATCCAAACTCAAAGTACCTTTTTTGGCTATCTTGGCAGTGGTTTTATCTCTAAATCTCACTATGCCACCATTTATCTTCTTTAGAGTTATGAACTTACTTTTATCTCCTATCATATGCCTTGAACATCCACTATCAACTAACCATGGCTGATCTTTATTTCTTACATGCAGAGTTGTCTGAACCATCATAGAATCTTCAGGTTATTTCTTCTACCATGAACATGTCTGAACCTTCTTCTTGATGAATGGATCTTTGAAACTCTAATCCTTATTCTTGATGAATGGAGATTTTAAACTTTGATCCTTCTTGACTGACTTGAACACTCTTCTATAGTACTGAGCTATGTGTCTGAAGTTGTTACACTTGTAGCATACTATGGTCTCTTCATCAAAGCTTGATAGAGGAGCAAAAGAGTTGTAGCTTTTGCTTGACTCTACTTGACTTTCCTTCTCCTTATTTCTAAAACTATTAGCTATTTTTATACAGTCTAATTTCTTGTGACCATATCCATTACAATAAAAACAATAGCCATAAAAATAAGACATATCTATATATCTCTGACTTGATTTCCTTTTGTAGCTTTGTTCCTTCCAATCTTCTCTATTTGAAATGTCCTCTATATTCTTCACTTATCCCCTTTTTGTTTCCTCTTTTGTAAGATCTTTAGCATAGCTCTTTTTCTTCTCAAAACTAATCCCTATCTTATCTGAATGTGCTTTTTGACTTTCCAATATCTTATTCAACATGTTAGTGCTATCCTCAAATTTTGAATCACTAACTACTTTATCATTGATTGCTTTCTTAATATCTTATTTTAAAGAGGCAATTTCAATAACATACTTTTCACATTCTTTTCTTGCTATTTCCAACTATGCTATTATATCTTCTTCATTCTTCTTGGCTTCTTCAAAGTGTGCTTGTAGATCTTCAATTATTTCCTTTGACTCTTATTCATTTTTCTCGATCTGGTGCTTTAATCTTAGATTCTTCTTCTCAACAAATTTTAACTCTTCTAGGAAAAAAATCATTTCTCCTTCCATATTCACTTCAGCTTCATCATCATCTTCTTCTTGATCATCTTCATGTATGGCCATGAATATAATCTCTTCTTCTTCTGAATCACTGACTCCACTATCTTTGGCTGAGTTAGAATCCTTAGAATACATGCTCTTCTTCTTGAATCCCTTCTTGGATTTGACTTTAAAATTATTCTTTTATGTAGAATTTTATTCTTCATCATCATTACCCTTATTCAGGCATTTAGCTAAAAAGTGTCCAATCTTTACATAACTAAAACATTTAAAAGGTAAATTTCCTTGATATTTACCTGTTCCTCTTTTTGGCTTGCAAATGAAAACTGCTCCATTGTCATCTTCATCATCACTAGAACTATCACTTGATTCTTGAATCTTAGCTTTCTCTTTCTTTGATGTCTTGAAAGGTGCTTCTCTTTTTGAGGGTTTATCTTGGTCCATCCGTATCTCATATGCCATGAGAATACCATGAAGCTCATCCATGTTTAACTTGGCTAAATTCTTCATCTCCTCGATTTCTAAAACCTTTGCATCATATCTCATTGGTAGAGATCTCAAAACCTTTTATACCATCATTGAATCATCCAACATTTCTCCAAGACCTTGAATCTAATTTACGATTTGATCAACTCACAAAAGATAACTTGTTATATCTTCTTCTTCTTTTTCCATCTTCAAACTCTCAAACTATCTTCTAAAAGTTTGAAGATTAGCTTGATAAAATTTTCCATAACCTTTGTAAATATTCTAAAGTTTTACCCAAGTTTCATGAGTAGATTTACATTGCATAACTTTAACAAATTCAGATTCACATAAACCACATAAAATAGCATTACATTCACTTGCCTTCTTTTCCACTAGAGTAATTAAAAGTGTATGTGGCTCTTCATATTCCTCCACCACTGCTTTCCATATGTCGAATCTAAGGGCCATAAAATAAATATTCATTTTCATGCTCCCAAAATCATAATTCATCCCATCAAACAAAGGTGCCTTATTTGTATAAAATACTTCATGTGATCCAGCCATCATGCTTTCCTGATCTACCTTCAAGCTATAAAACTTTTCAAAAAGAACCTGATCTAATACCAATTGTTAAGCATGGGATATACTGAGAGGGGGGTGAATCAATATATCATATATCTTATAAAACTTTCCCTTAATCAAATTCTACTTAACCAAACACTTAAGATATGCAATAAAATTGAAACAATAAACAACACACAAGATAGAGAGACACACCAGATATAACATGGAAACCCAATATGGGAAAAACATGGAGAAAAATCTCAAGTATATGAATGAGTACCAAATCAAACAATATTCACAAGCACCAACTTGCAGGAGCACCAACCCTTTTGTTGAGCACCAACATAGTAACTATTCATGAGCACCAACCCACATGAGCACTAACCCCTTTGTTGAGCACCAACACATCAAAAATTCATTATCACCAACCTATAGGAGCACCAAACCCTTTTATAAGCACCAACACAACAATAATTCATGAGCACCAACCCATAAGAACAACTCCTTTGCTGACCACCAACATAGCAACAATTCATGAGCACCAACCCCTTTGTTGAGCACCAACACAACGATAATTCGTGAGCACCAACCCATAGGAGCACCAACCCATTTATATATACCACACAACTATATCTTAATGTTTCTATCTCAACAAATGATATTTCATTACAATATCTCTTTCCTCTCTCACCTTTACTCTTTTAAGCTAGATATAACAAATACAAATCATACTAATCTCTCCCATTGATCTTCTAAGCTATATATTACAATATCAAATCAAACTCTATCTCACATGTTACAAATGGATTCTCAAGCCTTTATTTATAGCTTTTCAAATGACCTTTGGAGTTCCCCCTTTGTGACCCTTCAATCCTCATAGAAAATGGTGCCAATCTTTTATGACCCTTCATATGCTTGCCTTTGAAAATTCATGTGGTGACCCTTCATGAGCAAAAGTATCCTTCCCTCTTTTGTCTTTACCTTGGTGACTTTTCATATTCCTCAAAGTGTCCCTTCATGAGAAATTGTGCCCTTCCTCTTTTGTCTTCACTTGGTGACTCGTGGAATTCCCCAAGATGACTCTTCATGGGAAAATGCATCCCATTCTTCTTTTGTCTTTACCCTGTGACTCTTTGACTTCTCCATGGGCCCTTATTTTGTCTTATATGCAACCAAAAATATATTCATTAATATTAAATAAATATTAACACACATTAGCCAAGATATAACTATTACAAACATCATTAAATGCAATGGGGCCTTTATTGCCAATAATGCTAGACCTTTAACATCAATGACAATATTTCCAACAAATATCTTATAATATCTTAAAGAGTCCCCTACTATTCTATATCAAAGAATCCTTGTGAGAGTCTAGAATCTAAGAGCCCTTATAAAATGGAAAGAAGTGGATAATATAAGGAAAGGAAAAGAAAGATAAGAGGGAGTACATTAACCTAGAACATCAATGAGATGCTACCTTTCAAAGAACTATCCATAATATTTTGATCTAATTAGGGATAGTCCTTCATCATCAAATGAGCTTGTATTTACTCCAATTAGTCTTCAAGATTTCTCATCAGTTGAGAGATCCACTAGAAGATAAGTGTCTATTTTGAAGATGACGAGTCATGATCCTTTCAAGGAAGAAATATCCTTAAGATATAAACATCATTGAATGCTCCAATATAATATCTAATCCCCAAATCCCTTTGCCTTGATATTTTATGCCATCTTCCCATATATTTTATGTTGTAAGGACAAAGTCTTCATATCCTTATGCCTGACAGAGCCATCACCATGTCTAATTTTAGTGGATGTTTGTACATGGTTTGTCAAGGATATATCCATGTCAACAAATGAGACATTTCTACATAACCATATATCTGCCCCTACTTCATTATTGTTAGGAATAAATCAGAAATTGATGTGAAATAATTTCATACAATCATAATAATTATATATATGAATAAAGATGCAAAAACAATAGAAATAAACATGCAAAATAAGAATACCAAATTTAATGTGGTTCACCCAATGTGGGCTACATCTACCAAGAAACACTTTCTCAAATTTTATTACAAGCCACGAGAGTAAATCCACTCTCACATTAGTCTTCTCATAATTACAATGCACAAATATTATTTGGAGCTACACTCAACAAACCCTCCTAAATTTGTACTTTAATTCACACACTCTATTATTCCTTATCAAAACCTTTTTCCCATTAAGGGGGTCCAAAAAAAAATTAGAGAGACTACATAGAGTGTATAGTAAATTTTAAATATACAGTATTTGAAATACATTTTAATTTAAAAATAGGCTCCAAAACACAATAATATCTCACTTAGAGACTAATTTCATCTAAGTAGGCTTCTCAATCATTTACTATCAATTGTGAAGGCCAATTGAAATGTGCCATAGCTTTAGTTTCTCCTTTATGACCACCTTGGTCATCATGTCTATAAGATTTTAATTTTATCAATCTTTTCTAGCTTCAAATTCTCTTCCTCCAAATCTATCCTAATGAAATGGTACCACAATTTTATATGTTTTATCCTAGAGTGGAAATCGAAGTTCTTTGTTAGATATATAACACTCTAACTATCACTATATAGCTTTCCTTTATCTTGCATATGCACTAAATATTCAAGTAACTATTGTAACAAAAGCATTTATTTTCTTTCCTCTATGGAAACAATGTACTCAGCCTATGTGGTTGACAAAGCCACAAGTTTTTATAGTCATGAAATCCATCTCACCACTATGTCACCTATAATAAATACATATCTTGTTATACTCCTCCTACTATCTGAATCTATAGCCATGTTTGAATCTAAATAACCAAAAAAAGTGATATAAAATCCACCATAGCTTAAAAATATCCCCATAGTCCCTCTTAAATAATGAAATATCCACTTTACTACATTCTAGTGTTCTCTACCTAGATCACTCATGTACCTACTTACTGCTTCCACTGCATGGGAAATATATGGCCTAGTGCATACCATGGCATACATCAAGCTACCAATATATGATGAATAAGGTACATGTGACATCTATATTATCTCCTCTATCTTGGGACACTAGTCTTTTGATAACTTGAAATGACCTGCGAAAGGAGTCCCAACTGATTTAACATCTTGCATACTAAACCTCTCTAAGACCTTTTTAATTTACTCTTCCTAGGGTAAATTTAGATTTCATTCCTTCCAATATTGAGTTATTCTCATACCAAGGATTTATTTTTATACTCCCAAATTATTTATAGCAAAGGAATTACTAAGTTGTTCCTTGAGTACCTTTATTTCTTGCATGTTCTTACTTACAACCAGCATGTCATCCATATACAAACAAAGTATAATGTAATCAATATCATAAAACTTATTGATATATATAAAATGGTCTAAATGACACCTGGAGTATCCCTGATCCATCATAAAACTATAAAATTTCTTGTATGATTATTGTGGAGCTTATTTTAGGCCATACAAGCTCTTCTTCAATTTGCACACCATGTTCTTCTTTCTTGTGACCTCATATCCCTATGGCTAATCTGTATACAAGTGCTCCTCTAAATCACTATGAAGGAATGGAGTCTTCACATGTAGTGACTCTAAGTTTAAATGTTCTATTTCCACTATCCTAAGAATAGTCCTAATAAAAGTCATCTTTACCACTGGGAAAAAAATTCATCAAAATCAGTTGCCTTCTTCTATGCAAACCCCTTTACCACCAATCGGCCCTTGTAACTTTTCTTACCTCCATCATCCTCTTTAATTTTATACACCCACTTGTTCTAAAATTCTCTCTTACCTTTAGGTATATTTACCAAATACCAAGTTTAATTTTCCATGAGAGACTAGTGCTCCTCATTTATAACTTGCTCCCATTGCTTTCTGACATCTACCTACATTACTTCTTCAAAACACTCTAGCTCTCCATTATCAGTGAGTGATAAATAATTAAGAGATGGATAAAAATGTTCAAGTTCCCTTCTTACCCTAGAATACCTTCTCACCATATGATTTTGGGGTTTTTATGGAGTAGGTGCTTGAACAAGTTTCTTGGATATTTTATCATCTTTAATGTCCTTCAATACTATGTACTCTTTTCTAGAATCCTCTTTTTGATCCTGTAACTATTGTTTATACATGACTTTTTAATTAAAGATAACATCCCTCAACCAAAATATTTTCTTATCCTTAAGACTCCAAATCTGAAAACCAAAGTCATCCTCACCATAACCAATAAAGGTGCATTTTTTAGACTTAGCCTCTAACTTGGTCCTATCATCCTTATCAATATGGATGAAGGATTCAAAACCAAATATTATTAGAAATGAATAATCAAACTTCTTACTAGACCAAGCTTCCTTAGGTATACCTCAATCTAAAGTAGATGAAGGACCTCTATTTATCAGATATACAACCATGTTCATTACTTCTACCCAAAATTGAAGAGGTAGTCCTGCATGCAACCTCATGATCCTAGTATGCTCCATGATAGTCATGTTCATCCTTTCTGACACTCCATTCTATTTTGGATTTATTGGAACTATCCTTTGTCTACAAATTCCATTCCTTAAATAGTAATCAAAAAATTCATTGCTAAAATCTTCCCCACCATTATCTGACCTGAGATATTCTAACTTGAGACCTATTTCATTCTCAACCAAAGATTTCCATATTTTAAACATATCAAACACATAATATTTTCTCCTAATGCCATACACCCAAACTTTCCTAGTTGCATCATAAATAAATGTGACATAATAAGATAACCCACCAATATAAGATACATGATCCAACCCCCATAAATCTGAATGAACTAGCTCCAAATTATTCTCCTTCCTTGTAGGTCCAACCTTGAGAAATTTTACCTTTTTATATTTTTTGTACACATAATATTCACAAAAATCTAAATTAGACCCTTTCAATCTAGGTAACTGATCCTTCAAAATTTGCATACCATTTTAGCTTATTTGATTGAGCCTATTATACCATAAATTTGCATCTACATCTACAAAAGTTAAACTAAATTAATCAACACTAATTGATAAATATAGGGTACCACCCTTCTTACCTATTTATACCATAAGAGCACCCTTGGTCACCTTCTAATAATATACTATAAATGTTACCATACAACCATCACTACCTAGTTATCCTATGGATACCAAATTCTATCTCAACTTAGGCACATGCCTGACATCCTTCAGTAGCCAAATGTTCCCATTCTACATCTTGATCTAAACACTTCATTTTTCTACTATGTTTCAAGGCTCATCATCACCAAGGTAAACATGTCCAAAATACCCTTGAATATAATCAATAAAATAATGCCTATATGGTGTAGCATGAAAAGAAGCACCTAATTCTAAAACCCAAGACTCAACAATATTGTCAATGGAGAGAATTAATACATCCTAATAAACATTAAATATTTACACATTCACTTCCTTGGTGTCTTATTTAGTTTTTCTTATTCTAAAGAGATGAACAATCCTTCTTCACATGCCTAGTCTTTCCACAGTGCTAGCATACCATCATGGCCCTTGATTTTGACCTTTAAGGACCATTTGACTTTCCACGCTTTCCTTTTCCTCTAAAATTTAGTCTCCCTCTAATCTCCACCACCAAAGCATCATGTAAAGTAGAATTTTCCCCAGAGATTTTCCATTGCATTTCCTCATTAAGGATTACTCCTGTGACATCCTCAAACTTCAATTTGGCAATATTAGAGATTGAGTTGTTCACAACCATTATTAGGGTATTCCAACTCTCTGGTAAGGAACACAAAATAAGTAAAGCCCTAAATTCATCATCAAAATCAATTCTTACATAATTTAACATAATCAAAGCTATATTAAATCCATTTATATGATTAAAAACTGAACCATTTTCATACATCTTCTTATTAAATAGCTTTTTCATTAAAAATATTTTATTAGAAGCAGAGGGTTTATCATATAACTTCCCTAATGCATTCATGAGACCTTTTTTGGTCTTCT
The DNA here is from genome assembly GCA_037957365.1 of Torreya grandis. Lineage (NCBI taxonomy): Eukaryota > Viridiplantae > Streptophyta > Pinopsida > Cupressales > Taxaceae > Torreya > Torreya grandis. Next base: position 244,687 of record JARHVA010008197.1, on the reverse strand, counting down.
CCTATGATATATTAAATGTGACTAAAGATGCAAGGCATAACCTAATGGCCCAAAGTGTTTTCCTATCAAGCAGCTCCCAAGCCTCATCTATCATACTCACTGGTTGCTTTACTTTTCCTCTTAGCAAAGCATAGAGGTCCTTAAAATAGAGGCAATCCTCCATATGTATCTTCCATAGACCAAAGTTCTATCCATTGAAATTTTCAACCTTTGATCCATGATTATCAGTCATAGCTCCCACTTGAATGAATAACCCTTCCTATGATTCAACACTTCAATAAATACAACTTGAAGCTCTAATACTAGTTTTTAGGAATAAATCAAAAATTGATGTGGAATAATTTTATAGAATCACAATAATAATAGATATGAATAGAGATGCAACAAGAATAAAAATAAACATGTAAAATAAGAAGACAATATTTAATGTGGTTCACCCAATGTGGGCTACATCTACCAAGAAATACTTACTCAGATTTTATTACAAGCCATAAGAGTAAAATCCACTCTCAGATTAGTCTTCTTGCAATTATAATGCACAAATATTGTTTGGAGCTACACTCAACAAACCCTCCTAAATTTGCACCTAAATTCACACATTTTTTTCTTCCTTCTCAAACCCTTGTTATCATGATGTATTACATATGAAATATCCATATATACATATTACATCAACAAAGTGGTATTAAAAAATAATGGGTACTAAAACCATGGGCAAATTCAACCTAAAATAGTTTCCTAAAAAGGGGGTCTAAAAAACATTTCTAGTGAGAATAAATAAAGAGTGTACAATACATTTTAAATGTATAGTATTTGAAATGCATTGTAATTTATAATTAGGTTCCACAACATAAAAAATAGCTAAGCATTGGTCTTTTCTATATATTGAAAACTAATCTCCTTTATTGGTTTTATTATAGCTATTATATCGATACAGAACTATAGACTACATAGCCTTGTTATTGATCTCTATTAGGTTTAAATAGACTTATTCTACCTCCAAAACCCAAGGAAGTGAAGAAATCATTATGAATGGATCCTTCTTTAAAGAGAAAATATAATAGTCATGAAACAATACTGTAAACCCAAAAGATGGACTCTTTATGTTACAAATCTTTGAACTAGAGGTTCATATTGAGATTTAATGGCATCAAAATTTCATCATTGATCATCTTGACTATATCATTGTTTCCTTTTAATGGTATTTGATCAAGATCTAATGGCAGTATGATGATCTTTGTAGGACTTGTTTCTATTTCTACCTAGGTCAAGGTCATAATTATTATCCACTTGGAATCCTTTGGCTTTTGACCTTGAATTTTGAATATTGATCTTGATTCCTATGATTTATCATGTACTATTGATTTGCTATACCCACTATCATTAAATTTAAATATTAGTTATCAATCTCGATCTTCTCAATGAATACATGTTATTAATCTTTTCTCTATTTGATTAAATGTGCACCATCCATCCCATTTAGTATGAGTTAATATAGTCTATAGATCTTATATCATTTCAATACACTTAAGACACTTGTCACCTGCACATTTGCTTTTAGGATTGTTAGCCTTTTGACCCATTAATTGTAATTAGATTTTCTTTATACATTTTCATATGCATCATTAATATGATTAAACCCACTGATCTTGTCAATTTCCATGCACCATATTATATTTTATTGTGATCGAATGTGCATCATTCAATATTTAGTTTGAATTTAAACAAATATATTTTTTAGCTCAAATTTGATGTCCCCACATATTTCTCATTTTTCAAGTCTAACTTTGAAGCTTTATATCTTGAGATAGAAAGATCATCAAGGCACCAAATTTATATAGGATGATTTAGGAATGAAATTATCATGTCCATGGGTTTATTTGACTCTGATCAACCTCCCAAGTGCACTTATTAAATACAAAATAAATTTGACCCATTCATTTCTACATGATGTCCTATGATGGTCTAGTCCTTAAAAACTTACTTTAGTCATTTGATCATTTGGTCAACTAAGAAATATAATTAGCTGATCTAACCATGCAGAAGATTTTTATGTAGGCCAAGTTTGGCCAACATATTTAGTGACTCATAGGTAATCATGCCTGTTATGCTTGAGAACCTAGACTAGTTGCCTTGTCTAGTCCATTGGGTATATAATCTCTAATTTGGTTTAAAATATTGATCTAAAGTTATAAATAGATATCAACCCTTAGATAACTCCTCTTGAAACAAAGAAGTACCAAAAGGAACCAAAAAAATAAAGTTCCCAATTCACTTATTTAAGGGAAACACATAGATCAAAAGGGAAACTATCCTAAATAAAGCAAGGACCACTAACCTAAGGAAATGGGGAAAAAAACAAAAAGAAGTAAACTAATAATTGTGATAATCACTTATTTAAACTAATAAAAACTAAAATAACTAACCTACAGTGACAACCTTCCCTCCATGATCAAATAAAAATCTATGCGGTGTACCTTAGAACTTTGAAACATGTTTTCTTTTTCTTGATAGCTCTCTTCTATAGGTAAGAGCATTTTTATATTAATGTCTTCTTGGGGAAGCAACTAGTTATTTTACTACCTATTTAGGTGCATGAATTGTAGACATGAGTCTAAGACCCAATCATACTCCTTCAAAATTTATGGACTTTGCAAGAACAACTTCAATTCTTCTTCATTCATGAACTGCTAATCATGAATATATAGACCAACTTAATCTATCTCCTTTGACATATCTACAAGGTTGACCTCTAAGGTAGATGGATTTGATCTTGGGATTTATTGAGGCCATTTGAGCTTATTCTCAGCTTCTAAGAGTGGAGAGATGTCTGAAGTTGAAAATAAAAGTTGATAACCATGCTTGAAAAGTTCAAACATGTCATCTTCTAAGAGAATAACTACCTCTTGATTGATGAATGAACTTTCCTCAACTTGTAATGGACCACATTCAAGTAAATAATAACCTAAATGAAATGCATCAAACAAATCTAAAGATTTGTTCTCATGAAGATATAATTCAATTGGAGCTTCTTAAAAATAAGTGTTAGAAGTAAGCATATCAATTTATTGACCATAATAATGATGATATAAGTCTTCTTTTGATATCTTAGAATGGTCAATCAAAATTGCTTCATCTTCAACATCAAGCTGATGATTGAGCATGCTCTCAATTTTAGAGTATTATTCATGATGAATGGTAGCTCTTGAGTCCTCAAAAAAATCATGGGAAACACCTTTAACTTGTACAATTGGAGTGTCTTCCTCTTGGACATTAGCAACCTCTTCTTCATGTGCACATCCTTACACTTGAATCTCAACCTCTACTTCAGCTTTCTCTTACACTTGTTCCATCTTTTCATCATAATAGAAGATTGAAACATGTTTATACTTGCTAATAGATGTCCCAACCATGATTCATTCTTCTTGGTCACTCAATTCACCTTCATTTTTTGTTTCCTTAATTACATCATCTTGATTTTCCTCACAAAGGAGAGGCTCATTCTCAAAGAGTAGCATAGTAGACCCTTGAAAATATTCAATAAGATAAGAAGGGTCTAAGGAAGTTACCATAAATACCTAATTTTTCTTATTTAGCTACTCTTCTTGGATCACCTTTACCTCCTCCTTTTATTATTTTTCTTCTTGAATGTCTCTTCATTAAGGAAAGGCTTTAGGATTTTAAGGGGAAAGGAGTGGAGGCTGAATGGCCTCTTGCTTGATCTTGACTTTAGCATCTTCGCTTATGCCTAATTGTTATTCCTTCTTTATTGATTGTTGAATCTAATTCCAAGTCATAACCTTAGGTTTAGAAACCTCTAATTTTGAACTTATTTTTGTTATGGGTGAGAAAGGAGTTTTTTGTTAGGTTTCCTTTGTAGCTACTATTGAATGTTGAAGATGTAGATTTGTAAACTCAATTTTCTTGGCTAAATTAGCCTCAAAATCATGGACCAACTGGTTAGATATGCCTCCTTGAGAAAATGAAGATGGATTATCTTATATGATCTACTAAGAAATATGGATATTAGTCTCTTCAAGGCCTGCTTGTTCATATTTATGAGGCCTCCCTTAGATAGACTTCTAGGTAGGAAAGTTAGGAAAGATCTAAATGGACTTTTGAGGGTTATGATAAACATTGGTTTGGCATTCATGAAAGGAAAATGGTAGCTCTATGGGAACATGATGGTGATTATGATGACCCTGGGGTTTCTCATAAACTACTAGCCTCTCTTAAATGTTTAATATTAGACTAATTATGTATACAATATTAGCACTAAAATTTGATTGGCCTTGCCTTATGAAGGATGTACATACCTCTTTAGCCTACTAAGAAATAGATCTCATGATTTGAATTTAATGCTTGGAGATCTCCCCTCTATATCCCTTCCTAGTGTCTATGCTTATCATCTCTTTCTCATAGAAAATAGAGTTTTATTAAATCTTTAGATGGATTGTTTTGAGACTTGATTATGCTAATTATGAGGATAAAAAGATTCATGATGATTGTCATAAGATTGGTATGGGTCACCATACTACTGGTAAAGCTCTGTACATGGTTAGTGATGCTCACCATAAGGTTGATAGAGATCATGGTAGGGTTGATATGGGTCATGATTAAGGTAATAACCATGTAATTGATAATAAGTATCGTGAGAAACTTGATGAGGCTCATCATAGCTTTGATATAACTCTTGGTAAGGTTGATTAGGCTTACATGGGTCATGGGGATCACATTGGAACTGCTGATAAAGAGGTGAATGATAGGGGTATTCACCATAGCTATTCATATCAACCTCATATATCAAATGATATGAAATAACTAATTAAAATATTTAATGATACATACCTAGGCTTCTTACAACCATAATCCTTGATTTGGAGTCACCATTGGTGCTAACTTGCTTGCTTTCAAAAGTTGATTAAAGGAATGACACACCAACAATGCTTCCACTCTTTTGTATCTTGTCCCATAAGGTGTGATAGAAACTATTATGACATGGAATTTCACCCTTGTGGAGGATTTATTTAGGATCCTCCACTCCCAATCAAAATATTGGGATAACCCTAGGTTGTGGGTAACCTATGATAGGGATGAACCTCCGAAAAAGGACAAATTCCTCTTGATGGATCACCTAAGCTAATTATTACATATGGAAAAGAGTTATAAATGGGGAAATGGATCCTAAAAATGCTAATAAAGTGATGCACCAAATACAAAAGGAAAGCTCCCATAAGCTTGAACCGACATTAGATTAGCTCAATATAATGCTAACTCATACAACCTCAAGATCAAGCTAATTTCATCAGTATTTTTATAGAATAGGTTAAAGAAGAAATGAATTAATAAAATAGGATTTATAAGACTTACATATACCTTACATCAATGGTAGAAATAACACTAATCCAGACCTGTAGACATCTTGAAAACACCATAAAAGAGGTTATAAAAGAAGACAATGGATGAGGATGATTCTCCTTCACTATGTCATCATATACAACTCACTCAACATAGATCTAAGGTAATAAATAGGTAAATAAGGAATATTATGCTTCAAGAGGTATTTATTACAAATGCTTGATAGGTTTTAGCCTAATCAAGAGGAGAATATCTTGTAGTTTGTCAAAGATTCCTTTGCTCTTTCATATCAAAGAATCCTTGTGAGAGTGTAGCATTTGAGAGAGCCCTTACAAAATGGAACGAAATGGATAATATAGGGAAAGGAAAAGAAAGAGAAGAGGAAGCACATTAACACTAAAAATCAATGGGATACCACATTTTAATGAATTATCCATTGTATTTTGATCCAATCAAGGCTATCCTTTCATCAACAAGTGATCCTATATTTATTCTAATTAGTCTTCAAGATTTTTCATTGATTAAGAGATCCACTAAAAGACAAGGGTTTGTTTTGAAGATGACAAGTCATGATACTTTCAAGGAAGAAATATCCTTAAGATTTTAACAACATTAAATGCTCTAATGTAATATTCAATCCCCAAATCCTTTTGTCTTGATCTTCTATGCCATCTTCTCATTTGCTTTATGATGTAAGGATAAAGTCATCATACCCTTAGGCCCAATAGAGCCATCACCATGTCTACTTTTATTAGTTATTTATACCTAGTTTGTTGAGGATATAACCATGCTAATAGATGAGACACTTCTCCATAACCATATATTTTCCCCTACTTCAATATCTGAGCATAGGTCTTTTCTATAGATTAAGAACTAATCTCCTCTATTGGTTTTATTATAGCTATTATATCAATGCAAACCTATAGACTAAATAGCCTTGTTATTTATCTTTATTAGGTTTAAATAGACCTATTCTACCTCAAAAATATAAGGAAGTTGAGAACTCATTATGCATGGATCCTTTTCTAAAGAGAAAAGATCACAATTATGAAATAATACTGCAACCCCAAAAGATGGGCTCTGTATGTTCAAAATCTTTGAATCAGAGGTTCATATTTAAAAACAATGGTATAAAAAATTCATCATTGATTATTCTAACTATATCATGGTGTCATTTTAATGGTATTTGATTGATCTCTAATGGTGATAGAATGATCCTTGTAGGACTTACTTCTATTTTGACCTAGGTTGTAATTATTCTCCACTTGGAATCCTTTGAATTTAGACATTTAATTTTGACCATCAATCTTTATTCCTATGATTTAATGAATACCATCAATCTACCTAGACCCACTATCTTCAAATTTACATATTATCCATCGATCATGATCCACTTGGTGAACGTGTGTTATTGATCTTTCCATTACTTGATTAAATGTGCACCATTAATCTACTTTGGTATGAATGAATGTAGGCCATATAATTTATATCAATTAAACACACTTAAGAAACTTATCACCCATGCATTTGCTCTTAGGATCCACTGATCTTTTGACCCATTGCTCATCATTAGATCTTCTTTTTAAGTTTACATGTGCATCATCGATTTACTTAGACACACTAATCTTATCAGTCATCACATGCCATTAGATCTTTGATCATGATAAAATGTGCAATGTTGGATCTTCATTTTGAATTCAAATGAATATTTTCCATAGCTAAAATTTGATGTCCCCATGCATGTCTCATTCTGCAAGTCTAACTTTGAAGCTTTATATCTTGAGATAACAAGCTCATCAGGACACCAAATTCATAAAGGATGATCTAGGCATGAAAAATATCATGTCCATGCATTTATTTAACTCTAGTCAACCTCCTAGGTATACTTATTAAATTCATAATCAATCTAACCCATTCATTTTTGCATGACTTCCTATGATAGTCTAGTCCTTCAAAACTTTCTTTAATCATTTGATCATTTTTTCAACCAAGAACTCTGCTCAACTGATCTAATCATGTAGAATCTTTGTATGTGGTAAAAATTGGAAAAATTTACCCTTATATCACAACATACTCCTAGGATGCCCATGGACTCATCAAATGAAGGATATTTCCTCTTTGGGTAGCCAATGTATCAATTTGCTTCATAATGATAAAAGGTGTAAACATGAGGCTCATCCTAACCCTTGGAGTATTCAACTTATGAATCCAAAATATTAGTATCACATTACCACCATTCTAATGATCAATAGTTCTCCCTTACCTAAATTCATCAACATGAATCTATATTTAATGTCACTCTTATTGATTCAAATGATGCATTTATTTGACTCTGGTCAACCTCATAAGTACACTTATTAAATTCATAATCAAGCTAACCCATTCATTTTTACATGACTTCCTATGACAATCTAGTCCTTCAAAACTTGCTTTAATCATTTGATCATTTTTTCAACCAAGAACTCTGCTCAGCTGATCTAATCATGTAGAAGCTTTTTTATGGGATAAATTTGGAAAAATTTACCCTTATCTCACAACATACTCCTAGGATGCCCATGGACTCATAGAATGAAGGATATTTCATGTTTGGGTAGCCAATGTATCAAGTTCCTTCATAATGATAAAAGGTGTAAACATGAGGCCAATCCTAACCCTTGGAGTATTCAACTTATGAATCCCAAATATTAGTATCACATTACCACCATTCCAATGATTAATAGTTCTCCCTTACCTAAATTCATCAACATGAAACTATATTTACATGTCACTCTTACTAATTCAAATGATGATGAACTTAATAATTTTAAAAATACATGAAACACTACCTCTTTACATATCAGAGTAGTTTCTTCCTTCTTTATTGTCTTGTGATCACACCATTCTTCTCATAGATGAGATCATTGATTTCCCCCCTCTATGCAATGCTTAGGAAGCCTCTTATACATATGATGACTTCACATGCAATGATCATGGAGTGGCCAAATTATTCTAATATATTTTAATCATTCTCCACATAACTTAGTGATCTAAGCATCTCCCCTTCCAAAATTCCTCTTGCATCTCAAGCATGTACAATTTCTCCAAACTATGATGATAATTACATCATGGACCAAACTCAATCCCAAGACTTGGATATTCAACATTATCAATTTTTTTTGGCTCAAATACATGATTTCAATCATGATGTTCATACCATTTCCACTAATTTTGAGTTAGCACCTAAATTTCATGTACCTCCTACTAATTATCCACTTATCGATACTCCTTGGGTGGTAGAATAAATCTCACCTTTAGAAAATTTGAAACTTCTTACATCTTTTATACCACCTACTAAACCAATCATTCTATCTGATTCTCTCCTAATAAATGATGCTAATACTAACTCAATAGAATTTGATCAATCTTATTCCCCTTCTTTGCCTATTCTTGAGATTGCATTAGATTCCAAGGCCAATAATGTACATCAAATACACTCTAAATATGTTTTCCATGGTAAAAAAATTCTTGATCTTGAATTAGATGGTGATTATTATGGTCCTCTTCCCACTTTGCCTAGTGATGAAGCCATTACTTAATTATTTCATGACTGAGAACCTCAATTCCCTTGACAACATCACAAAATTATAAACTTTAATAAGAAATCCCCTCATTTCAACAACTTCTTCACTATCATTTATCTATAAAAAAACCCATTTTTTCTCTACCTAATACACCATATCATTTCCAAGATGGAAATGCTATGCTTATTGAGGAAACTACCAGTATAAAATATGGTACCCCTTCATTACCTTGACCAATTATAGTCTCTCAATAACTTACACCAACTAAACATGATAACTTTAACTTATTTTTTGATAAATATTACAACACTTTCACTTGGTCCTATGAGGATATGCTCTGTATTGACCTTAGCATTGTGGTTCATAATATTATCACCTATCTTGATGCCAAACCCATGAAACAAAAAAATAGAAATTTACACCTAAAGTTTCCAAATTATGCCATAAATAAATCATTAAACTTCTCTATGATAAATTTAACAAGCCTACAGACTATTCAGAATGGGTTTAAAACATTATCCCTATTAAAAAAAATGTCATGGTCATTTACATTTGTATTGATTTATGTAACCTAAGTCTTGTTAGTCCAAGGATAATTTCCCTTTACCTTATATAGATTCCATCATCGATTAAACTAATGGCTATTAAATTTTCTCCCTTATGGATATTTTTTTGGGCTATAATCAAATTCACATTATCCCTAAAGACCAACATAAGACAACTTTAACCACAGAATGGGGTACTTATTGCTGTTAAAATGCCCTTCAGCCTCAAAAATGCTAGAGCTACTTATTAATGGTAGATTACCCAAATTTTACATGATCTTATCCATAATATTGTAGAAACCTATGTGGATTACCTCATTGCCAAGTCTAAAATCTAAAAGAATCATGTCTCTGATCTTGTTATTATTTTCATTCACATCATTAAATGTAAAGTTAGACTAAATCCCTAAAAATGTGTTTTTGGTGTCACATTTATAAAATTTTTGGGGTTCTTAGTCTATCTTCATGGCATTGATGTCAATCCTATCAATATCAATGCTATTGTTAACATGTCCATCCCTCATTCTATTCTATATATTTACACTTGCCTTGGTAAACTTGGGGCAATAAGATGGTTTATCCCCAAAATGGTTTACCATATATATTTTATTAATTATATTCTAAATAAAGGTAATGTCCTTGAATGGATGGATCCTCATCAAAAATCATTTGAAAATATGAAATAATATTTTCTTCACCCACCCACTCTTCATCTACTATTTAACGATAATCCTTTAATATTATATACTTCTACACGTATATCAATTGGGCTTACCAACAAGATGATAATGGAAGGGAATATGTCATCTATTATATCAATTGAGGCCTCATCAACTATGATAAACATTATAAAAAATTAGAACATGATTTCCTTGACATATATTTTACTACTAAAAAGTTCTGACATTATATACTTTATCAAATAACTTATGTTATCATTCATTCTGATCTACTCCATCATGTCTTCTCTAAAGCCTTTCTTCCTAGAGATAGAATTGGAAATCGGATTGTCCTTATCATGTAATTTTATCTACAAATTATTAAAAAAATAGTTGTTAAAATTATAAATCATTTCTAATCAACTCACAACTCCCATCCCAACTACCGACCACTGTCAAGATAGTCTTTCTAATGACAATATTATTTATATTAAAGGTCTTAATCAAGACATATCTCTTATAGATTACTTCCAAAATTTCACTACTGATCTTGAATCAAGTAATATTGAAGTGTCCTCTATCCTTCTTGATACTAATAAACTAAAGTAGTCATAAAATAACTTCTTAAAATCATTGTTGATTTACATGAAGATACTTGGACCCTTCATTTTGATGGCACCAAATGAAGCCAAGGATATGGTGTAGGTTGTATCTTTACTAATCCTCTTGGTAAAATTTTCCTTTTGTAAATTTTTATTACTTGTAATGTCCTTAAAATTATGGAAGAATATGAAGCCTTAATCCTAGGCATGAAAGTGGCCCTTAGTTTAGAAATTTCATATCTATATGCTTTGGAGATTTCCAACTCATCTATCACCAAGTTAATGGTGATTATCAATTCAAAAGTAAAAATATCATTGGCTATCATCAAATAACCACTACCCTTGCAAAATAATTTGATTCTTTTACCATTAATCCTATCCTTTGAGATCAAAATTCTAATGTTGATTCACTTACTTCTTCAACCACAAGATACACTTATTTGACACATTGAGGTTTTTACCATTCAACAAAGCACATGGTACAAAGACATAATTCAATTCCTTGAACACTAAACCTATCCTCCAAACATTGATTCCCATGAAAATAATCAAATTCACAAATAAGCTTTCCAATACATCTTTCAATATAACATCATTTATTATCATAATGCTGAAGGTATCTTGAATCATTATGTTATAAAATAATAATTTCCTCCTCTTATTGAACAAGTACATGGGGGAATTTATGGTGGCCATTATAGTAGACATATTACAACCCACAAATGCTTACATATGGGATATTTTTGTCCCATTCTTGAAAAATATGCCATCAAATTCACTAAAATTTTTAATCCTTTACAACTTCATGATGATCTAATCCATTCACCTCCATCCAAGATTCAAATTGTGGAGTCTCCTTGGCCATTTTCCATGTGGGGATTAGATCTCCTAGGCAAACTACCTAGATCCCAAGATGGGCATGTCTTCATCATCATAACCACCAAATATTTTACCAAATGGGTCAAGGCCATGACCCTCTTTAATGTCACCAACACTACCATTTCTAAATTTATTCTTAATCAAATAATTTTATACTTTAGCATTCCTCATACTATCATTTTAGATAATGGTGGTAATTTAAAAAAAATACATCAAAAAAATATGTGCTAACTTCAAAATCAATGACAAATTTTCCACACCCTACCATCCCCAATGCTATGGCTAAGCCAAGGCCATAAAAAAATTCATAATAAAATTCTGCAAGAGACAATCCATGAAACTTGGATGGATTGAAATCTTCATCTATATCTCTCTCTTTGGGCATATTGCACTAGCATATGTACTACCATTGGGGCAACACCATTTTTGTTAGTCTATGGTTCTGAATCATTCCTCCCATTAGAATTTGAGATCCCCTCTCTCCATATATATCTTCATAATATCATACCTAATGAATAATTACATGAATCTTGACTTCAGGGTCTTGATCTTCTTAAAGAACACCATCTTTCTACCCTACAACATAATCTCTAATACAAGGCCTGCATTGCCAATTAGCATAATAAAAGATTTAAAGTTTGCACTTTTAATGTTGGTGATCTTGTATTTAAACTAGAATAGACTCATGAAAAATAAGGTAAATAAGCTCCAATGTTATGGGGCACTTACTTAGTAAAATACGTATTTGGTCCTATCACCTATCACCTTCAAACTAATGAAGGCCATATTTTCAAAGAGCCCATCAATTCACAATTACTAAAGAAGTATTTTCCTATATCCTTCCCTTATTATCATGCTTTCTATAGTTTATCCTTCTAACACTTTTTGTATGATATATACATGGGTCTCACCCTCTACCACATTTTCTCTTTTCACAAACCCTAGTTCCTTATTTTGGTCGTTTGGTTTATCTTTTCTTAGAAGTTACATTGTAATAATACGGATAGGACCTAGTCTTTCTCAACATGTTTCCTTTGTTCTCATTGTCTCTTTACTTTCCAATACTTTTGGTACCCCCTTGGGTTTCTCTTTTATGAGTTGCAATGTAATACCAAGGATAATACCTATCCTTCCTCACAAATAACATATTTATCACTTTATTTTTACATTTCTTTGTGTACCCTCTTGGGTTTCTATTTTATGAGTTGCAGTGTAAGTCCATGGATAAGACTAGGCCTTCCTAATAAAATCACAATTTTTAATTTATTTTTATTTCTCTAGAATGTGTTTGTAATGGTTACAATTTTTTGATCCCTTATCCTTATATTTTTATATTAATTATTTTGTAGATAAAATTTTCATAACAACAATGTGTTAGCATGTTTTCATACATTTCCCTCATTCTTATGATAAGGAATCACACTTTACGATCATTGTATCCCTTTTTCACCCTTTCTCAATTTTTTTGTGATTTGAAGTAATTAAAATTGTTTCATGTTTTTAATCCTCTTGTTTTCCTTTCCTTTCATTCCACTCTAGATAAACCAAGGTCAAAGTCAAGATATCAATTTTAATTTCACCTGAATTTATAAGACTCTTAGACACCATGCTCTCTAAGTTCTATTTCTTAGAAACCAAGTCTAAAGTTTTCAAATGATAGTAATCTTTAGCACCCATGTTTATTTTTTCAAATTCTTATGGAAGATGAATTTAAAACTCCATAAAGAAACTTAAAATTGAAATCATTTAAAATAAAAGGAAATGATACAAAAGGCAACATACAAAGTCAAAATTTAAAATCACACTAAAATACATGATTAATAACACATCTACTATCTCTAATCAAAGCTCAAAATCCATAGTTGGTGTTGAAGTATGTTAATTTTATTTATTTTTTAGCATAGATGTTATCATTGATGTCAAGGTCAAGATGTATGTCATTATTTCTAAAGTCAAACTTGATGTCATGCATGGTGAAGTTATATGTGACAAGGAGTTTTATGAGTAGAGATAATTTGAAGGCAACCTATTTTATATCTATTGAGAGAGAATTTAAAGGCTAATGGGTATTTATTTTGAGGTTGATGACATGTCAAGGTCAAGATCAAGATACAAGGTAAGCATACTTTCGAGCACTAGTTTTAAGGAACATTGTTATATTATGAGCATGTGTATAAATATGGTGGTCTATTAAGATGGATAAATAGAGGTATTAGTGGATATTTAAGGATTAAATATAATTCATATGTAGTCTTAAAACACTTAGTAAAGTTTAAAGGTAAACTTTCAAGGGTAAGGTATTAAGCCTAAGCATACAACTAGACTAGTTCTAGACTCTGCCTAACTTAATGAAGAGTCTTGAGGTGTTATAAAGATATATGAAGGATTAAAATTAGTGATATATAATATGAGAATATTTTTTAATTAGATAAACTTTTAGAATAGGTTTCAAGGCTAGATCATGGCTTATACATTTGCATAAAGAGATCTAGTGAGAAGGCATAGGCTTAATATCATGATGATGTGAGCAGTCTAAGGATTATGAAAATAAGATTGGTAGTGTGCAATAATTTTATTAGGTTTTATGACATTATTATGATGTTTTTATGTCATTAAAATAGATTTCAAGGTGTGTTCAAGGTCTAAGTGTGACTTACAAGTATAGGCTTAGTGAGAAAAGAGACCTAGTATGGCCTAATGAGGGGTCAAGTTTAGTTTTCAAGGTGTTAGAGTTCATGAGATAATTTTTATATGTTTCAAATGTTGTTTCAATTTTTTTTACCAAGTATGAAGTCAAATTATTAAGGAGAAAGCATGAAATGTGTTTTTGAATTTTTATGTGTGCACAAAATGAGGTATTATAGACCTAATAAAGATTTTTTTATGCTCATTAACATGTGAAACATTTTCATGAGGATAAAATTAGTTCATGGTAATTAGTTGATTATCCTAGATTAAATTTCCTATCATTATTTTCTAGGTTGAGGGATGAAGCCTTATGAACAACTGTTAAGAGTGGAAGGCAGTCTAAACCCTCTTTAACACCCTAATAATGACCTGATATGGAATATTTTTATATAAATGGATAAAAATTAATTTTATGACATATTTTTATGATTTTATAATGTATATTAATCTCCAAGGTACCTACAAGTGGGATTGGTTTGTCAGATGAGTGAGTGGAAGCTACAGGAAACCTTTTATTTTTCATAAATTTTCTATAACAAACAAGGTTGACCAGTTCAAAACATGAAATTGGATGGAGGTTTAATATTTATAATTAAATATTATTAACATGGTGTTTTATAATCAATTTATAGACTTTGAATATTCTAAACTAGTCATAGAAGTTGACCTATTGCTAAAAAAGCGTAGTGAGAAAGATAGTGAGAAAAATAGGCAAAAGTGGGAATGAGATTAGGTATATGTTACCATGGATTAGGTATGGATTAAATTGAACTATGTTATTTTTAAATACCTATAAAATTTATCCATAATGTGCATAATTTTTTAAGAATCTTGTGTATGTCATAAAGTTGTCTCAAACTGACTTATCTAACACAGTGAGGTTTGTGAATAGTGAAACCATGAGATTGGTCTATAAGACCAATATTTATATTGTAAATTATAATATATTAATTTAAATATTTTATAATTATGATTAAGTATCATATAAACCCATTTTAAGTTCATTAAAGTGATTCTAAATGTGTTCTAAGTCTTTTTTTTCATGATTGTGTTTTGAAGTCTTTGATAGTTCTAAGTAGTCATCTAACAGAGATGAGTATGAGGTGATTTGTCAAAATTTTAAGAGTATAATGAATATTAAGTTTTTATATATGTATTATAGGTTCATTTTAATGTGTTTTTATTCATGATAAATTCCTATGAAGGTGTGAAAAGTCAAAGGTTCTTGACTAGTTTTTTAGGCTTATTTGCAGTTCTGAGTGAGCATATGGAAGTGGTTAGTTTGAGGTCTTTTGATATTTATGGTTAAGTATAATGGACATGGTGATGAATTTTAGGGCATGATATTTGTGAATAATTTATTTTTTTATGTGGTAAATTTGAGTGTATGCTTGAAATATTTAAAATAGACTTTTTGGTAGTGAAAAGGCCTAATTATGAGTAAGCCCTAATGGTGTGGTTCAAAGAGTGAAATGAGATAAGTGGTTTTTTAATAATATTTGGTAATTTAAATTAGGCATAATATCCTAAATTATATCCCAATAAAGTGAATATAGATAGTCAAGCACAAGGTGGTTTCTCAACAAGCAAGGCTTCAGTGTTCAATGGATCTAATTATGCTTTTTGGAGTATCAAATGAGAACATATTTGATGTCTCAAGGACATTATGTTTGGTAATAAATTTTGGATGGATATACTAAAAAAATTATTTACCATATATATGTATTAGGTAATAAGTCTAGTGACAATAATTTAAAATCAATGAATGGTATTCTTTATGGCCTATCAAAGGCAGAGCCTATAAAGGTGATGCACTATGTATCTGCCAAAGAGATGTAGGAGAAGTTGAAAAATATCCATGAGGGATATTTCAAGGTCAAGTTTTCTAAATTTAAAAACCATATAATATAATTTGAAAGCCTAAGGATGAATGAAGATGAGACCATTTCAACCTACCTATTGAGGGTTGATGAAGTGGTTAACATCATAAGAGGCCTTGGTGAAGAAATGAAAGAGTATAATGTTATTCAAAAGGTATTGAGATCTATAACTCATAATTTTGATTATAAAGTTTTTATTATTGAAGAGATGTAATATCTAGACAAGCTAGAGATGGATAAATTTCATGGCATCCTAACAACCTATGAGATGAGGACAAGTGAAGGAAGACCTGTAAAGAAGGAATCTACATTCAATGCAAATAATAAGTCAAAGGAGAAGAAGACACAATTTAAGAAAGTCAAATACAATTATGTTTGTGATATTGATGATGATGAGTTGATATCTATGTTTTCAAGAAAGTTGAAAACTAGTTCAAGTAAATACAAGGGTAAACTGCCCTTGAAGTGCTTTAATTATGGAGAAATTTGACACTTTGCTAATAGGTTCCCCCATAATCATAAAAAAATGATTATGAAGAGCATGATAATGAAAATAAGTCTATAGGTTTGATAAAATCAAGGAAATTTTTAGAAAGTATGATGACAAGAAAAAGTCTTTCAAAAACAAAATAAGCTTTTACACCAAGGAAGACTGCAACTTATCTGATGATAGTGAAAGAAGTGATCCTGAAGGTGTTTATCCTAATGTAATTGAATTTTTATTCATGGATAAGGAAGTAATATATTCAAATCAAGAAGATTCTATATGGTTTGGAGGCACTATTGGTTATTTAGATGAAGAATAATATGAGGTAGACTTTGCGGCTAAGTTCATGAATGCTCTACAAAAATTGATTATGGTAAAAAATAAGAATAAGGTGATAAGGTCTCTTATCAAAGATTATGAGGAGAAAATAAATTTGTTTAAAGATATATTGAGAAACAACTCTAAAGAACAATAAGAAATAGTCATACAAGTGGATACTCAAATTGAGATTATGATTCCAATCTTAAAGACTAAAGAAGTAGAATGTGTCACGTATGTAACTAAAGTGGATTCCTTTAGAGTTGAGTTGGATCATGCATAAAGTAAGGTAAAGTAATTTATGAAGTTTGAAAATATTACCAATGATTTAGACAACATCTTGAGTTTTCAAAAGACTGATAATGACAAAATAGGTCTTGGTTTCAATAGAGACAAAAAGAATAATACTAATGTGATCAAGGAGAATCAAACATTAAAGGTCAATGGTCAATCAATGAATGATGGTACTGGTAGAATGAAGATTAATCCTATCAAGAATCCTAATGATATAAGGTATTTTAATCCTTTTAATGGCTATTGTTATTCATGTAACTAATTTGTTCATAGATCAAGGCATTGTAGAAATCCCTCCAAGATTGAATATGCATGGAACTATGAGTAGAATCATCATTCAAGAGGTATGGGTAATGGTGTATTTACATCAAGAGGAATAGTGTGTTTCAATTTTTAAAATGTTGGTCATATTTCAAAGTTTTTTAAGCATGGATTCTTAATTCAAAATAAGAATATTGAGGCACCTAGAGTGAAATAAAGAATATAAGATAGCGAATGGAGACCAAAGGTAGATAAGGTGAATGATAATTAGTATGCAAGTCCAAGTGGACTATTTTCCATGGTGGAGCATACTTCAAATGCAAAGGATTGCCAAAAATTCTCCTTATTAGCTCAAGTTGTGTATGGAGTCAAGATAAATAGATGAAGTCATAATGTTGTTCAAATAGCTATTGAAGAGGTCAAACCAAATAGGATATTCAAGCCTAAGATGATCATGAAGAAAGTTTAGTCTAGGGAGGACATGGAGATTTGGGAATCTCTTGAGTTTGTGTTGTTTTATTACCCTAGAGAAGAGGTGACTCCATTAGACTTCATGGAGCCACTTAGCTAGTGAGAAAAATCATGAAGGATGCTTGGTCTTAAGGACAACTTTGTGATCTTTATTTTAGATAAAAAGTTTAGTTAATAGTCTATTAGATGTGTGATTACAAGAAATGGGTTACAAAGTATTTGTATGATGACTTGATCAAATGAAGTCACATTCATGATAATGTCTGAATATCTCTTGGAGATAAAAGAAGCTAATCATGTTCCAAGATTAGGTGTGTTTTCAAAGAAGATGTATATAATTCATGAAGAAATTTGAGTTATAGATTTGTCTACAAGACCAATGTGATCATGAAATTATTTGGTTGTGATCCTAATCTATGTTGAGGTTTGGAATTGGTTTCAAAAGATTGTTGAAAGTGGTTGACTATGAAAGAATGTGAGTTTTTTTATATGCATAGTAAGATTGGATTGAATTTTTTGAGTGTTCTTATGAGGTTATCAAGAATAAGAACAAAGGGGGAGCTTGATGTATTTTCACATTATTCATTTCAGTGTTTACAATATCTAAAGATGCATTTGAGTATATGAAGGTCTATGGTGATTTATGCATAAGCTTAGGGGAAAATTTTTGTGTGTTGTTTTTTTGTCAAAAAGAGTAAATGATATTGTTTGGAGAGAAAATGTGTGTTGTTCTAGGTCCAAGGATTAGATATTTTTCAATAGATGACCCTTTATCATTAATGTCAAAGGGGGAGAATGTCCTAATTTGGGATAAAGGCTAGTTTAAAGAGATCCAGCTTGGGGAGATGAGAATGAACAACTTTGAGTGTTTTCCATCAATTAAAAATGGGGATATTGTTGAGGTATGTTCTTGTTATTATTTTTGTGGCATAAATTTTGTCATTGATGTCAAGGTCAAGACGGATGTCATTAATGTAATGGTCAAATTTGATGTCATGCATGGTGAAGTGGAATGTGACAAGGAGTCTTATAAAAATAGAGAATTTTAATGTAACCTATTGTATCTATATTGAGAGAGAATTTTATTTAACCTAGTAGTTATTCTGAGGTTGATGATATGTCAAGGTTAAGATCAAGATATAAGGTAAGCATACTTTTAAGCACTAGTCTTATGAAACATTGTCATATTATGAGCATGTGTATGAAGATGGTTGGTCTAATAAGATGGATACATAAAGGTATGTGTGGATATTTAAGGATTAAAAATAATTAATATGAAGTGTTGAAATACTTAGGAAACTATCAAGGTAAACCTTCAGGGGTAAGTTCTTAAGCCTAAGCATGCAACTAGACTAGTCCTAGAATCTACCTGACCCAATGAAGAGTCTTGAGGTTTTATCAAGATTTATGAAAGATTAAAATAAATGATAAATCATGTTAGAATATTTTTAAATTATATAATATTTTAGATGAGGTCTCAAGGCCAAATCATAGCTTATTAATTTGCATAAAGAGACCTAGTAAGAAGGCAGAAGCTTAGTAGCATGATGAGGAGAGCAATCTAAGGATTATGAGAAGAAGATTGGAAGTGTGTATGCATGGTATTAGTTTGTATTACATTATAAAGAGGTTTTTAGATTAGTGAAAGAGGTTTTAAGGTGTGTTCAATGTTTAAGTGTGACTTACAAGTATAGGTCTAGTGAGAAAAGAGACCTAGTGTGGCCTAATGTGGGGTCAAGTTAAGTTTCCAAGGTGTCAGATCTCATGAGAGAATTTTCAAAGGTGTTAAAGGTTGTGTCAAGTGTGTTGACCAATTATAAGGCTAAATTCTTAAAGAGAAAGCATGAAATGTGGTTTTGAAGTTTTTTATGTGCATAAAATGAGGTATTACAAACCCAAGAAAGATTTTTGTATGCTTGTTGACATGTGAAAAATTTACATGAGGATCTAATTAGTTCATGTCATTTGGGTCAGGGTGATAAATTAAAGTTATTGGCATTATTTTTTGGGTTGAGGGCCTAAGCTTTATGAATAATTGTTAAGATTGGAGGGCAGTCTAAACCCTCTCTAAAACCTTAACAATGACTTGACATGGAATATTTTGATAAAAATGGATTATAATGAATTAGATGACCTAGTTTTATGATTGGTTCATGTAGATTACTCTCCCAGGTACTTCCAAATGGCATTGATCTATTATATGAGTGTAAGCTATAAAAATCCCTTATTTATCATAAATTTATTATATCAGGTAGGCTTGACTAGGTCAAAGCATGAAAGTGGATGGATGTTTAATATTGAGAATCATATATTATTCCAATGGTGGTTTATGAGAAATTTATATACTTCAAATATGTTAAACTAGTCATGGAAGTTGACCTATCACTAAAAAGGCCTAGTGAGATAAATATGTGAGAAAACTAGGTAGAAGTGGGAATGAGATTAGGGATGTGTTACCATGGATTAGGTATAGATTATATTTCACTAGGATATTATTAAATACTTATAAAACATATCCTTAATGGACAAAAGTTTTTAATAATCTTGTGTATGGCAGAAAGTTGATCTCAAACTGACTTATCTAACACAGTAAGGTCTGTGAACAGTGAAACCATGAGACTGGTTTGTAATAGCAATATTGATATTGGAAATTAGAATATATTTGTTTAAATATGATAGAATTATTCATAAGTATCATATAAAACCATTTAAAGTTCATGAAATTGATTATATAGGTGTTTTAAGTCTTTATTTTCATGACTGTGTTTTGAAGTCTTTGACAGTTCTAAGTAGTCATCTAACAGAGATGAGTATGAGGTGATTTGTCCAAATATGAAGAGTATAATTCATATTAAGTTGTTATATATGTCTCATATATTAATTTTAATGTGTTTATATTCATGATAAATTCTTATTAAGGTGTGAAGAGTCAAAGGTTCTTGATAGTTTTTAGGCCTATTTACAGTTCAGAGTGAGCATATAGAAGTGGTCAATTTGAGGTCTTTTTCTATGTATGGTAAAGTATAATGGAGATTGTGATGAATATGAAGACATTATATTTATTAATAAGTGGTTTTTTAATTTTTTTATGTGTCAAATTTGAGTGTATGCTTCAGATATTCAAAATAGACCTTTTGGTAGTGAGAAGGCCTAATTGTGAATAAGCCCTAATGGCGTGGTTCAAAGAGTAAAATGAACTAAATGGTGTTAAGGACATAAGGTGATATTAGCATGTGTTTTATTGAAGTTTTTTCAAAATTTTCATCCATTTATGGAGGATCAATATGTTCCAAGGTAATCAATGTGAAATGTGTGCTTTGAGAAGGCCTAATTGAATTATGTCTCTATTAGGCCTAATGGTGGTTTTAATCCATATAAGTGGTGGGAGACCTATGTAGTGGTTATTTATCCTATTAAAAATGTTTTTTGATATATTCAAAAGGTTATCCAAGTATGTAAATTTTTGTGTCTAACCAAGGCATGTGAAATCAAGAGTCAAGTATAAGAAGAAGGTCTAATAGGTCTAATTTGACTTGTTAGATTATTAAAGTGGTGAACAAATGAAATAGATGGTTGGAAACTAGGTAGATGGATTAAAGACCATTATATAGGTTTTTTTAATATCTAATAAAGTTATAATAGTGATTTTATAGATGATGAACAAGGTTATATGACCTAATTCTATCAACAAAAGGGCTAGTTGAGTGAAGAGACCTAATACTCTATTTGAGAGACATAAGAGAGTGTGAAGAACCAAAAAAGTTGATCATCATCAGTTGAGTAATAAAAGTGTGTCCAAAGGTGATTAGAGGTTCCAAGTGGCTGATTTGGTGCTAAGTCACCTAGGTGGTTGGTGCCTCCTTGCAAATTGGTACTTATTAAAGGCCTCGTTGAGTAGGAGTTTGACTAGTGAGAGGTTAGTGCTCCTTGTGGGGTTGGTGCCTTACTAAATCTTGATTCATTTATTATAGTAATCTATTACAAGTTGTGTTTAAATGGGTTTTATCCCCCATTAGGTTTTCCCACATATATGTTGTGTTCATATGTTATATACTTATGTGGATGCTTGTTTATACATTGGTTGATGTATGTGTTTGAATGAATGTTTAAAGAATGATAAGTGAAATTGAATAATTATTTTAATGGAATTGATTCTTCCCATACATCTCAATATCTATAATTAAAAAAATTTGGCCTCATGATAGAGCCAAGGTACATTGGGGTGTGGTAGGCCAATAGATTGGAATAGGAGAATTTAATAAACTCTATGGTTCTACCTAATTTTTCACACAAGTACCCAATCTTCATAATATATCAACAAATTTGTGAGAATTCCTAAGGAATGGGGAACACATTATGGTAAGGTAGGTCCATTTTAATTTTCATGCATATAGCCTTCATTGGATGAGATACATACTTCATTTATTGACCTGATATGTTTTTGGCTAGGAGTAGTTATTTAGAGTCCCTAATGTCATAAGTCTTCTTATTTTGACAAACCTAATTTAAGTGTCTTGAATTAAATAAAGAGTTTATTTACCTTGGTATTTCCTTCATTCTCCCTTACACCTATTTCATTTCCCCCTTGATAGGAACGTGTGATTCTAAATCTATTTTCCTTTTTCTTCTATATTCCATCTTCTTGACATCTTAAAAACACGTTAGCATTACTTTGTTTCAATTTTATCTATCTTTAGAAAAAAATAATATGCTAGAGAAACTATGAATTATTTTATTATACCATGAATATACAATTCTAGACATGCCTTGATTTATTTTACCATTTTTTATTGCTATAATTTTTTTTACACCTAAGTTCATTTATACTTTCATGTTTTTTTTTCCATTTTTGAGTTAGGTTGGCTTGTTATTGCTCACCCACCAATGTTGTTTTCCATTTTATACACTTTTTCCATTAATGATTAAGGATTATTAATACTCAATTGTCAATATTATTTTACTATTTTTATTTCCCATATTTGTTTAAGTAAAGATTGTTATTACCTTTACATTGATGTTTGATTACCATTTTTTACATGTATCCTTTATTTGACTTGGTTATTTTGCCTTTCTTACTTAAGGTTTACTTGTTTAAGGTTTTCAATCTTTAGTAGCCTTGGATTTTTGGTTACCTAATTTAATTAAAAATTTTACTTCATCATTTAGTTTAACTTAGCACTTGTCACCTCAGCTATCCAAATTTCTAAGTATGTCTTATCTACATTGCATTAGTTATCTTGGATTTATTTCATTTGTTTGTTTTTGCTCTTTAGTTTTGTATCCTTGGGTTTCTCAAAATTAGTCTCTATGCCTTCCATGATAAAAACTATAAACACAACAAACAACCATCCAATGATAATGGTATGTCAAGGTACACATTACATTTAATTTTTCATTTATTTCCATTTCAATCATTTAATTTTAGTTATTTTATGCTTTTATATAATGTAACATTTTTTAGCCTCATCATTGCGTGTTTTTAAGTTATTTTCTTGAAGTAGGATCCCCTGTTGCACCTGAGTGACATGTGATGAGATTCAAGTGGGGAATATGTGTACATAATATTTTCAAACTTTATCAATTATTGATGTTTTCTATCTTGGAAGAACCTATCAAGTCTCAATCTCTTAGAGTACATGCCTTAAGGGGTGCATTGAGAAAGGGGTGGGAAGACCATTGGTGGTTCACAGGATTTTTGTACCTATACTACCACTTTCTATCTACACATCCATCTCCTAAAAACATTCCCCTAAGTTTTTCCTCCTATCTTTCACCCTCCTCTAGTCATTTTCTACCTTTATTATCCCTTCCCTTGCCTAAACACCTTTTTGATAGTTTACAATACAATGTTAGCCCCATCAACCCTATAATCTAATTGAAAAAACTCATTTAGGGTCTAGGTCTGCCCCTAGTGGACCTAGATCAAGACCTAATTTGTTTTTTTAAATATTGATACAGAGTTGATTGGGCTAACCCTATTGTCTACAATTTCAAAAAATACTAGGGTTAGATTGAACTATATAAGCAAATTCATTTCATCATTTCTTAGATATGAAAAGAAGAGATATATATATTGCGTATCTAGTTATCTACCATTCTACTTGAGGAGCATAGCTTAGGGTTTGATAATTTTTTTGGAGATATATATCTTGTTTTGTGGATAAGTATTTTGGATACATAGAGAAGTTATGTAGCCTAAATATGACTTATCCTTTTTATCTTTACATACCATAACCACCTCTTGATAAGCACCTTGGCCAAGGGAAATATTGAGGTTTAGTGGGTTCATCTTCAAAGGTAAGTATTCCTAACTTTGTTCATATTTTGTAATAGTATATAGATTAGCATTTGTACTTTTCTCCCATGTATTAGGATTTTGTATACATTAAAGTGAGTATATGTCTTTTGTTCATGCTTAATTTTTATGTTATTACCCCTAATTTTTGACACAAGCTTAGGTGAGCACTAGAATATATTTTTACTTTGATTTTTTCATTTGTACATTAGTGAATATGAAAACATAGGACCTAGTTAGGGTTATTGCATAGTTTTGATTGACTAGAGGCTTTAGAACACTACTTAATTATTTTATGTTGGTAATATATCCCTTGGATAGGTCAAATGGATCCATCTTGGTCATGACCTTGAATATCTATTGTATCAACAATCGCAAGTGTAAGTAGGATTTATCTTCTCCAAGCTAGGATTGATTTATAGATCAGTTGCATTTCCATTTGCATATAGAGAACATGTTGAAAATGGGAAGGGTTACTTATGTATGCATGGGATGGATTCTCTAGTGTTTGAGGTGGTTAGTGTGGGATGATTCACTAACCCATAAATGATGTAATTCTAACAACAATATCAGTATGGTTGGCTACATGTTGATTTCATTATGGTATGAATGACAACGGATTATATAAAGTGTAATTAAGAGTGGTGGGAATACCAAATATCAAGTATGAATATTGTAATGGATTATATTTATGGTGAATATTATAAATTTATGCATGGGAAATCACTAAATTTTATGTAAAATATCACATCCAATTGTGGAAAATGACTCAAATTTAGTTGTTTTGTGATAAATTAGTTACTGCCGTAAATTACAAGTTGGTAATTGGGTAGAAACATTCAAGTTATTTTAATTTTGTTTATGAAATTATTGGGTTCATAAAAATATATCCATAATATGATGGAAATTATAATATGAAACTATTTTATTTTCAAAACTTTGTTTCTTATTTTAAGAATTATGTTAAAAATTTATGAGAGAATGTAGAAAATTTAAGTATGAGTGCTCTAAAACTTGACCTTTACTCATACGAGGTTCAAAAATTCAAAATGTATTAAAAGGTTACAGTATAATTTGTATTGGATACTTTTATGTGATCCTTTATCCATTTTTTATGTAAATCTATGAATCTTTATTTAATAAAGCATAAAATAATGAATCTTTTATTTTAAGAATTCAGATTTGGCACTTGATTGTTGCATTGTTCTATAAACAAGTGTACTAGTAAAATCCTTAGATGGTTGATTAGAGTCTTAAAATGAATGGGACATTTGGATGGGGATAAGGATAATTAGTTGGTTCTATTTGGAAACAAATTCACCCTTATAGAGCTCATAGCTTATCAATAAGAACCATAAATTGATACACCTTGAGTTATATATATATAATTTTTTCTAAAAACAACATTCTTACTTATAGAACAATCTAGAGGTATTTACCCCTAGCTAATATTCCATAGTGATCTAAATCTATTTATGAGATATTTATTTTATCCTTAGTCACTAGGATAGTGCCTCTTTAAGGAGGGAAGGATGTAATAATCCTAGTTTTAGAACCCTCCATTGGATAAGTACCAGCCTAGATGTACATTATTTTATCATAAAATATGTCCACTTGTATCATTTATAGCTAGGCATATTAAATTTTAAACATTACTTATATGATAGAGAATTTCAAGATAATGTGCTATTGATATTTAAAAGTAGTTATGTTTCCAATTTAGTCCTTTTTGTAGGGAATCACATAAGTTGCCTATTAAGTTGTATGGCCCATTATGATTAGTACCTATAGTGCTGTGAAGATATCGTTTAAGGTTGAAAATATATCATTATGTTTCAAATAATGACTAAATACCTTAGCTAGTGAGCATAAGGACCCAAATGATATTACACATTTGAGTGCCATTACTTGGAATTAGTGAAATGAGTTGTAGTATTTGGTGACTTGGATCCACATGAGCTTTGACCTAGGTGTAGTGGCATTGGGATCTTATTTGTTAGTCATGATTCCATGAACCCTATGTGGGTAGACTTATTTCACCATGCATTATGTTTAGTTTTGGTAATCTTAGAAATTGAGTTTTTTATTTTGAATTTAAAATTAAAATAATAAAATCAAAGTAATATTACAATTTATTATTTTAATTGATTGAGATCCAATCTGGGGGAAAAGATTGACTAAGATTTTTTATCTTGTGAAAGAATTTTTTTTATGGTACCTAGGAAGGCCAAGATGCATGCATACATGCCAAGTGTTGAGAGAGATAAATTACATTAATTTGTGGCACTTATATTACAGACATATATTCATGTAATCCTCCAAGGCCACCATTTGAAGCCATGAAGAGGCATGTTGTGCCCAGAAAAAAAATACTTGTCATTTGTTACATGCATTCAAGGAGAGGGTTTTACGGTGCCATGAAAGCCAAAGCATAAAATAAAGAGGGGAACTTATTTCTTTAGGCAAGGTATTATCCCTTATATATATATATATATATATATATATATATATATATATATATATATATATATATATATATATAGGCTTTATTTGCATCCATAGAAAGCAAGATAATAAATGCCTAGTTTAAGGCACATATCCTTATACTCATACCTTTATATGTGTTTATGAACTTGTGTCATAAATATGGAAAAATTCTTGAATGCATATGAGTTAAATATTTTATTCTTGCTTTTGTTTTTTATGCTTTAGGTTTGTTTGATTTTGATTATTGGATGGCTCAAAATTGTTTGTTAAATTGACTTAAAGAGGATGTATGTGAAATGTTTGAAAAAATTCATCAATAGAGGATGGATGGATTTTTTTGGTTAAATTACCTTAAAGATGATGAATGTGAAATGTTTGAAAAAATTTATTAATAGAGAATGGCTGGAAATTATTTGTTAAATTGCCTTAAAGAGGATGAATGTGAAATGTTTGACAAAATTCCTCAATGAAAGATTGCTTGGAAATTATTTGTTAAATTATTTTAAAGAGGTTGAATGTGAAATGTCTAACAAATGTTCTTGATATAGGATGGCTTAAAATTGCTTGTTAAATTGATTTAAAGAGGATGTAGGTAAAATGTTCTACAAAACTCCTTAATAGAGGATGGCTAGAAATTGGTTGTTAAATTGATTTAAAAAGTATGTATGTGAAATGTTTGACAAAAGTCCTCAATAAAGGATGGCTATAAATTATTTTTTAAATTTATTGAAAAAGGATGATTGTGAAACGTTTGAAAAAATTCCTCAATAGAGGATGGCTAGAAATTGTTTGTTAAATTGATATAAAAATGATGATTATGAAAATTTTGACAAAATCCTTTGATAGAGAATGGCTAGAAATTGTTTGTTAAATTGATTCAAAGAGGAAGATTATGAAATTTTTGAAAAAATCCCTCAATAAAATATGGTTGGAAATTATTTGTTAAATTTATTTAAAGAGTATGAATGTGATATGTTTGAGAAAAATCCTCAATAGATGATGGCTGAGAATTGTTTGTTAAATTACCTTACAGAGGATGTATGTGAATTGTTTGACAAAATACCTCCATGGAGGTTGAATGTAAATGGTTTATAAAACTTTTTATTGCATAAAGAGAGGTGAATTACATTTTTATATGAAATGAGAATATGGTTTTCTTAAAGTAATAAAATCTAAACTTGGTTGTACAAAGTATTTTGTGATGTTTTCCTTTTACTCCAACTGGGTGAATAAAATTTTTGGTTGGCTAAGTAGCCATTTTACTATTTTGGGTTATATTTTTATTTTTAATAGAAAGATATCGAGACTATTAGGCACTTTTCTTTCTTAACTCATAATTTTTTTGGGGATTGTATTAAGTTAGAGGAATGCTTAGACTATTTGTTCATAAAAGGATTTTATTTTGGACCAAAGAAGATTGTTTTATTATTTGAGATAACATCCATGATATCTGAACGTTTGGTCAAATCTAATTTTTTCATTATTAAGAGGCCTATGGATGAGTTCATGGATACAAATTAAAATAAGAATGGGAATTATAAATATAATTCTTTATTCTTACATGCATAAGTAGTCAATTTTAAGGACATAGTGGTAAAAGGCTTAATTGGAATGGAATTTCAATATTGCTTGATTTTTATTGAAAAGAACAATACTTAGAATTTTTCCAAACTTAAGCTCAAGTAAGAATAATTGGACACTTTTTAATACATGTATGCCTTCTTTAGTTGGTTGATTAAAATTATTATAGGTCATAAGCTTGACGGTTTATATGAATGTTGTCATTTTTAATATGATAACCAGTTGTGGAAAATTTGAAGGTGGATTCTTGTTGATGAATTAGATATTTTTGGACTAAAAGGGGTAAAAATTTATTAAGTAAACGAAAAGACCAGAATTACAAAACATTCTCCTGGCTAACCAAGGAGAGCAAATCCTGATACATCCTAGCAGGGAGCATTTCCAGATCAGTAATCTTCCACGTGGAACCATTCTCCGACGCCCATTTGGCAAGACAGTCAGCAGCACCATTCCACTCATGTGGAATGTGTTTGAAAGCAATAAAATTCAATGAAGTGCTTAAATGCCTAATCTGATGAACAATGAGATTAAGATGCCAATCCACTTTACCTGTCTCACCGGAATTCAACAGATTAATCACAACTTGCGAGTCCGATTCGCAGATGATATCACTGCAACCATGTTGACAACAAAAATTAATAGCCTCCAGAATCGCCATGGCTTCCATGAGATTGTTAGTATGGCAGCCTTTGTAGATTGAAAACAGAAATTTGATATTCCCTACAGAATCTCATCCAATACCAGCAATGCCGGCCTCCCCTGGGTTCCCCCGCGAGGACCCATCCGTATTAACCTTGACAAAACCGGGTTCTGGCAGAGTCCAACGGCCAGCTCTATTGACAGGTCACGCCCTTTGGGAATTCCTATGCAGCACTCCTCCACCAGACGCCAAGTCACAACAAGGACTTAGAGCGAGACCCAAACGTTGGAGCATGCCGTCCTCCTCAGCATCCAAGGCCGCGCCCTTCATACACTTGGCAGCCAACGTCTCTTGTAGCGAATTTAAAATGGAAGACCACAGCTGACCCAATGCAAGGTGCACTCCCCTGAAGATTCTCCTATTTCTTTCTAACCACAAATTCCAAAGAATAAAGGAAGGGCCGACCAGCCAAGCATTTTGGAGCAAAGAACTACTCACAGATGCAGGTCTGTGATTATTCCAGAAATCACACAAAGAATGAACATGGCGGTAGGGGGCGCCCCAGGCATCCCACCACAGATGCCAAACCTGTTTAGCAAAGGGGCATTGAAAGAACAAATGTGCCCCTGTCTCTTCACTCTTATGGCAAAAAACACAAATAGAAGGCCCCTGAAAGCCGCGCTTAACTAAATTGTCCCAGGTGAGACATTTGTTGTGAGTGAGAAGCCACAAAAAAAAATTGCATTTGGGCCAAGAAATCCGGCTCCAAAATTTTTTCCCCCAGACAACCTGGTCGTCATTGTCAATTTGCTTGATCAATATAGACTATCTAGACGAAACAGAATATTGACCAGTAGTATCTCCTCCCCAAGCAAGAACATCACTGCCTTGGATAGAATTACACCCTCTGGACTCAAGGATATGGCCAAGCTCACTTCTGTTCGCAGCTGAGCCTCCTGGGGGCCAATCAGAGGAGTTTTTCCATCTGTACCCTATAGCCAGGCCTAAACTGACAGCCTCCTTATAATGCACCACTGTATTCCACCCAGCGGAGATAAAGCTCTCAGCAAGTGGCTGAAGGTGAGGATGAGAAGTTAAAAGGGGGGATCACCATCCCATGAGTCTTCCCAAAACAAAGCTTCCGACCCACTATTGCAAACCCAAAACAGGTTCTGTTTCACTAACTGAGCTCCCAACTTAAGGGTACTCCACACCATCGAGCCACTACCCTCAATAGGAAATCTGGAGACATCATGAGGTGCACTGTCCGGAAAGTACTTAACAGCTAAGATCCTGGCCCAAAGAGCAGTTTGGTTAGAACACCACCTCCAGTATAACTTGGCAGCCAAGGCTTGGCTACCCAAGATAGCAGAGCGCAAACCAAGGCCACCACTCAGCTTTGGTCTGCAGACCGTTTCCCAATTGATAAGGCTCCATTTAGTAACTTGAAGATTCCCACTCCACAGAAATCTTCTAGAGAGAGCGTCATATTCTTTGAGGAAATAGATAGGAGCAGTTTGGATCATGCATCTATAAATGGGTAAAGCCTGAATAACAGATTGCAAAAGAGTCACACGCCCAGCCGTGGAGAGCCATCTGTGGGTCCAGTGGCCCATTTTCGTTCTTAGCTTGTCTAAAACACTCTGCCAAAACCATCTGGGCTGCCTCCCTACAACAATAGGAATGCCAAGATAAACCACGGGAAGAGCTTGAATTTGAAACCTCAAGATAGCAGCAATCCTTCTTTGAATAGACTCTGGCGTGTTGAAGAAGAAGATGGAGGACTTGTGATCGTTGATCTTCTGTCCCGAAGCTTCTAAATAGTTGTCAAGAGTGTACCGAAAGGCTTCCGCTTCACGAATCCGAGCTTC
Organism: Torreya grandis; assembly: GCA_037957365.1. Lineage (NCBI taxonomy): Eukaryota > Viridiplantae > Streptophyta > Pinopsida > Cupressales > Taxaceae > Torreya > Torreya grandis. The sequence continues at coordinate 213,811 of JARHVA010008197.1, read as the reverse complement.
CCCTGCTAAGATAGTATCATCAACAAATTGGAGATGAGTCAGAGGGCTGATGCCATGACCCCATTTCCAGCCCTGTAAGGTGTTCTGAGAAACCCGAAATTTGAGAAGCCACCCAAGCCCTTCCGCCATAATAATGAACAAAAAGGGGGAAAGTGGATCACCTTGGCACAGGCCTCTCGAGGCACCAAAAAGCTCCGAAGGAGCACCATTTATCAGGACCGAGAATGAAGGAGTCGTGATACAGCTGAACACCCAGCTGATCCAATCCTGATGGAAGCCAAAAGCTAAGAGGATTCTATGCAAAAACCTCCAGCTAACTCTATCATAGGCTCTGGCCAGATCAAGCTTGATAAGCATGGCCTTCTCCTGAGAAGAACTCATAGAGTGAATGGCTTCTGCAGCCATCACCACTCCATCCAAAATCTTTCTTCCTGCCACAAAACCTCGTTGCTCCTCCGATATAAGGCTGGGAAGGAGCCCTTTCAACCTTTGCGCTATAATTTTAGAGATGATTTTGTAAATGACATTACAAAGCGCTATAGGCCTATACATCTCCAACTTATTAGCCCGTTCTTTCTTAGGAACAAGAGCCAGGAATGTGGCATTCAATGCTCTAAGCATTTCTTTGCTGGAGTACGATTCCTGTATCACATCCATTAAATCCTATTTAATAATATCCCAAAAGTCTTGGAAGAATTCAGCCGGAAATCCGTCAGGTCTAGGGGCTTTGCCTCTCTTCATACTGAAAACAACCTCCTCCACTTCAGTAACGCCAATTGGCCTCAATAGGCAATCATTCATACCCTCATTTATTAATGAAGGGATGCAAGATAATACAGTATTTTCTGCCCCTTCAGCAGGCATAGGATCACTAGTAAACAAATCAGAAAAGTATCGGACAGCTTCTTTGCTAATAGCTTGAGAAGAGGTTAAGCAGGAGCCATCTTGAGTGACAAGAGAAGTTATAAAATTTCTGTTACACCATGCCTGCACCGACTTATGAAAAAATGCCGTGTTCTTGTCTCCCTCTTGGAGCCAATCATTGCGAGACTTCTGTTTCCAGTAGATTTCTTCCCGAAGATCCCACTCTGCCAAAGCGTTGGCAGCTCTAGCTTCCTCAAGTCGAAGATCCTCTGAAAGCCCCCAATCTCTGATTTGTCTGGTTATAGCATCAAGCTGTACTTGGGCCTTCTTTTTCTGACATTGAAGATTACCAAAACAAGTTCTGTTCCACCCCTGCAACTTCCTTTTAACATATTGGAGTTTTTTAAGAAAGGAATACATGGCTGTCCCAAAAGTAGGACCTCCCTGTCTCCACCACTGCGCCATGAGATCCTGAAGCGAAGTATCTCTAAGCCACATCATCTAAAATTTGAATGGGGGCTTTTTGGGCCTCTCAATGTGCCCAATGGACAACTTGATAGGCCAGTGATCAGAGCCCCTCCAGTCCAAAATTTCAGAATTTAGAGAAAAAGCACTAGATTCCCAAAAGCAGGAAACTAAGAATCTATCAAGGCGTTCAGAAATTGCAGCGTTACCTGTTCTTCGGTTGCTCCAGGTGAAAAGTCCATTAGAGGGTCTAACATCCATCAGGCGAAGCGCCTCCACATTGTGGCATAGACAATCAGTGGAAGGACCAAGCCAGTTCAGCCCACCTCTTTTTTCTTCCAGACTTATCACAGCATTAAAATCTCCAGCAATGATCCAAGGCATAAAGGGATGGCATTTACGGATGTAGCAGATATGTTCCCATAGCTGCAGCTGGCCAGCCATATCCACAGGTGCATACACATTGGTGATCAGAAGCTGTTCTCCTGTTTCAAAGGAGGAAGCCATCACTGTTAAAGCTGAGGTGCTAGAGAGCCAATGAATCGGAAGGATTTTCCTAGGGTCCCACCCCAAGGCTAATCCCGCAGCACTACCGCAAGCACCAATGCATTGCCATTGGCCTCTAGGCCAGATATTTAACATACAAGTAGAAAAAGCTTCAACCACTAATTTAGTCTCTTGAATACAAAAAATATCCGGTGAGTTGTCCCACACCAGGTTCCGCATAGCTTTTTGTCTGGGGGAGCTATGCAAACCCCTTACATTCCATGATAAGACTATCATTGGGTGGGGTGGGGAAAATGTTCGTCCAAGGTTTTGACAACCCCAGCTTCCACCAGCAAATCACCTGTAATTTTCAGTCGGTCTTGGTCTTTCCTTCTCCCAGCTTTGGAGGGGGCAGCCGAGGAGCCTTTCTTGAATTGTTTCTGCGCAAGACCGAGAGTACTGCTAATTCCTTTATCTTTTTTCCCAGCTTCTCCTTCCTTAAGCAAGTCCGTCCATCTCTTATCCTTCTCTGGCAGGTCAACCTGAGCTTCCGGCATTTTGCTCTCCTGTAGCTGAGAGCAAACAAAAGGCGCACAGGCCTGCAATTTTATACTATCATTTAAAAGGGAAGATTGGCCAGGTTGCTCCATCTCACCCACTTGATCCTCCATCGGGATACCGTCTTCTATAGCCATACAATCTAAAACCTCAAATCTATTAAATCCCAAGGCAGCCTGTCTATCCTCACCTCCACGTCTTGGAGCCCTGCCTCTTGCTCTCTTTTTAACTGGTGTAAAGCCATCCACCTCCCCCTGAAAATGGTCTCCTGACCCTTGCACCAAGTTAGAGTTAAGTGCATTTTTCCCTTTGCCAAGTTTATCAGGAAGCATTTTGGTATTTGCAGACAAAGCCCTGCACCCAATTTCCTTTCCAGTAGCAGCATTATTTGCCACGAGGGAATCTATTTCAGAATCTTTAGTTTTGACTGCCAAAGGACATTACCTATGTAAATGACCATATACATGGCAAATCCGACACCTGAAGGGAATTGATTCATAATCCAGCTGTTGTATCCATGACAAGGAACCCATACAAATTTCTAAAGAGTCTGGTAGAGGGTTATTAAGGTCCATGTCTACACAAATTTGAGCATACGAGATGATCTTTTTGTCCAGTGACTGGTGTGCAATAGCCATTGGCTTACCCAACAAAGCCCCAATTTGCCTGAGTATATCCTCCCTCCAAAACTCCAATGGAAGTCGGGGAAGCCGCACCCAGACTGGGACGCAGGCTGGAAGTTCATCCGCTGAATTGAAACCCATATGCCATGGTTTTAAAAACAGGCCCACCCTTTCATAGAAGTAAGGGCCTCCTTCAAAAATGCAATTTCTGTCAGATACAGAAGAAAAACTTACCAGGAAATAGCCATTTCCAGCCAACATTAGATCAAAATCTCCTTCAATGGCCCAAGAGCGCCTGATCCAGGCTTCTAAGGCCGCCAACGGAATCCTGATGCCCAAAAATTTGCATATCAGAGTGTGTGATGCCAAGTATTCCACGTCCTCTTGAACTGCTTCCTGCAGGATTACCAAAACAAGGTGAACCTGGCTCCTCAATAAACAGCCATTTACCTTACTTAATCTGGTACGCTACTGGTATAAACACTGTCTTGGCCTTGAGAATTTGCCCCAGGTGTGTCAAGCTCCTTCCTGGGGCCTGTCGATGGGCCGCCATCTCCTCCCTCGCCGGTACCTCCTCCGTTCGCAGCCATCTCTCCCAGGTTAACCAATAGTTGAACTCCGGTACATGTGTTGATGAATTAGATATTATTTACCATTATTAAAATAATAATTTTCTTTAAGTATGAATTTGGAGGAGTTGTTGCATTTATCATCGATTATTATTGATATTTTTATTTATAACAAAGAAATAAAGGTTAAATATCTTGGAAAAAAATTAAAGGCATTAGTTTAAAGTATAAAAATTTACTTGCATGAATAATTATTATTACTTAGCTAATTATGCATGTAGAAATTATTACTCATATCATTATATGAGTAAATGAATGCTTGTTCAAGGGAGGTTATTATTCATTGATAAGACATCTTAACAAAACTAATAGATATGAATGTTTACCATCTAGGGTAACCTTGTTAGCATTGAGATAAACTTCTTTTGTTAAAAATGTTAATAGGTGGTTGTAATAAAAATTATAAGCAGTTTCACCTGATCTAAAGTGGATATTTTATTTGTTTCATCTAATTATCTAAATTATTAAACATTTTAGCTATTGAAATTATTATAATTATCACATTATTTCATTAGAGTGACTTGTGATGGATGTAATTTTATCCTTATTATTAGTTCCTAATAAGACATGGGTGTGAATATTGCATTATATTACCTTAGCTACATATAATGTGCAAATTCTTGATAATATAATTATTTTTACAAATCTCGATGGTTATTTTATGATAATTTAGTATGACAAGTTACTTTTTAGGTTAATCTTACCTTTGGGAAGTTACACACTAGCTATAATGAATGAATTTTAGATTGCCTATAGTTTTCAAGAAGTAGGTGTTATCAGTCTAGACTTCACCCTTGAGGCAAAGGCATTTTAGACCTGCCTCATCCAAATGATACAATGGAATCAACTCTAGGTGTGGGTAGCCTAATGGGTGAGGTGAGTCTCTAGTTTTGGGGATAGCTCACATGATGCATCATCTAAGCTCAACTACTACCTACTTTTTTTACCAATGAAAAAGGATAGAATAAAGACATGAAATAAAACCCTATACTTAGGAGGTGATGCACCAATTTTATGTCTCCTATACTTGATCCTTCAAAAATAATATGGATAAAACAAAGACTAATTTCTAACACACTCTCTCCAAAAGGACTCGTACACATCATTGCTTCACATGGAGGTCATGCCAAATGCATATAACCTGAAGATGATGAATGAGAGTTATAATTCCAGATGTTACCAATTATTTTCCACTATAATAATATGAATTAGCATCTTCACACACTATGTAACCTGTAATAGACCAATCCACTAGAATCTAGGTTAGGAACAAGGACTTGTAAAGGGAGATAATTCAACCATTAATGCAAATTAGACAATCACAACACACACTAAATACTAGTATGGAGAATGTTGAATAAATATTTGTATTATCTTGAAGGTTTTAAGATAAAAATTGAGAGAAATTTCTCATAACCAATAGAAGGATGTGTACAATGAATTTCTAATCCCAATTTATAGAAAATGAGAGAGAGAGAGAGAGAGAGAGAGAGAGAGAGAGAGAGAGAGAGAGAGAGAGAGAGAGAGAGAGAGAGAGAGAGAGAGAGAGAGAGAGAGAGAGAGAGAGAGAGAGAGAGAGAGAGAAGCCTAATGGGGTATCAAGGTTAGTTTATAATTAAATTATGATTAGGTGAGCATTTAAAAATGTGACTAAAGTTTTTTTAGGCATGTGCATGAAATTTGAGGTTCTAGTTTGAAGGACAAGGCATGAAAAGTTGTTTGAAGGTCTCTCAAGTCCTAAGAATGAAGGGTTCTCAACCTAAGAAGGATTTTATTGTGATCATTATATTTTAAATTTTTTTATGGGAACCTATAAGTTCATGATAGATGGGGAAGGGTCTTAAATCAAAATTCTAGGCATTATTTTTTCGATTGAGGGGTTATGCTTTATGAACAATCGTTAAGAGTAAAAACTAGTATAAACCCTCTTAAAACCCTAATAAAAACCTGATGTTGAAGATCTTGATAAAAAGTGATCAATATGAATTTAGTTTCTTAGTTAATATATTTTATCTTGTATTTTACTCTCCCAAGTACTTTCAAATAGTATTGGTTAGAGAGAGGAGAGAGAAAATGTCGTGTTACAGGTTTATTTCTGAAGAAATTACTATAGAAGTTAAAAGTTACATTGGACATAATAATAAAATGAATGGAATAATAAGGTATATACTCATGTTTCATGTACATGAATTTTTTGGATAGGTTCTAATCCTTAAGTGTGCTAAACCAGTCATCCAAATTAAGTAGTCATTAATAGGCCTAAAGGTGCAAACAATGAAAAACCCAAGCAATAATGAGAAGTTGAATTAGAATGTGTTTTCATGATAGAATGATGAAATCAAGTACATAAATATGTTTTTCAATAATTTTAATACATTTTAATGTTTTATATAATTTTTTGAGGTCAATGGATATGGTGAAAAAGTTTCTCACAAGTTAACATGTCTAGTTCAGATAAGACAGTGAGATATAAGGTCATGAGATTGGTTTGAAAGACCAATATTTTACATTAAACTATATGATATTTATATTTTAGGATGGTTTGGATATTTAATATGACCATATGAATGTGTCATAAATGATTAAATGTGTCTATATAGGTGTTAGATGTCTGAGTCATCATGACTGGTATTTAAGGTAAACTAGCAATTCTAAGTAAGCAAGTTATAGTGATGAGTTTGAGGCTCTATGCCTTGAGTTGAATTGTATAATTAATATAGTGATATTTTTTAGGTAATTTAGGTTATATATAAGTGATTTATTTTCATGTTTTTGTGGTTAAATTATGCTTTATCTTCATTTTTTTCAAGATAGACTTTTCTATATGTTCAAAGGCCTATTGTGAATAGAGCTAATGGAGTGTTTTAAGTGGTTATTAGATCTAAAAAGTGTCATGGTGATTATAAGATGTTGTATAAGGACTAATTTATTATTTTATGAAAATTTTGTGTTGTGTATGGAGGTGTATAATTTTCCAAGGGGTCATAAGATAATGTGTTCTAAAGTAGGCCTAATGGAATTAGGTCTCCATGAGACCTAAAAAAGGATTTGGTCTATTTAAATTATGGAAGACATAATGTAATGATTTATTTTAATTTTTAACATTTCCTAAGGCAAATTTTTTGTCTAATATATGTGGTTGTGTGTGTGTGGATAACCATGAGGTGTATGAGCAAGAGGCTTGTATAAGAACAAGGCTTTTAGGCTTAATTGGTGTGTTAGTGGATTAAATTATAGAGAAAATGAGATAGAATATCCTTGAGTGGAAGTAGGTTTTATATAAAATCATAACAAAGTATAGGGAATGTCATGAATATCTAACAAGAGGTTTGAGCATGAAGATCAAGGTTATATGACCTAATCAATCTTGAAGAGACCTAGTTGAGCGAAGAGGCCTAGAAAGAAGTTTGAGAAGGATAAGAGTGTGAATAAATGAAGAGGTGGTCATCATCTATTAGTTGATAAGCATAACATTTTAAATTTGATCAAATCAATTAGGTGGCTAAGTTAGTGCTGAGTCATCTAGGGGGTTGGTGCCTCCTTGTAAGTGGGTGTTTGTTGAAGCCTAGTCAAGTGGGTGTTTGGCTAGTTGGGGTTGGTGCTCCATGTTGAGTTGGTGATTCACTAAGATTTTTTATTTAGTTATATTATTGTATTCCATTTGTATATATTAGTGGGGGTGTTTTTTTTCTCACATATGTGATGTGTTCTTGTGTTTCATGCTTATGTGGAAAGTTTCTTATGCTTTCTAGATTTATATGTTTGTTTTAATGGTTCATGTTTGGTTAAGTATAAGTTAATGAAAGGTTTTTAAGAATGATTCACTTCCCTAAATAATTGAAATTCCAATAATTGGTATCAGATCTTGGTCCTTTAAAGTAGGCCTAAAAACTTGAAGGAGATCCTTAAAGCATGAACATATCTAATCAACAAGTACAAGGAGGTTTCTCAACCAATAAGGCTCATCTTTTAAAAGGTACTAACTATGAATTTTGAAGCATAAAAATGAAGACATATCTAATTTACTTAGGTTATGACATATAGTAATCTATTTTTGATTATTTCACTCCACCCTCTATACCACCAACTGATGCAATAGGTAATAAGGTAAATGAAAACAATTCTAAGGCCATTAATGAAATTCTATGTAGTCTCTCAAAGGAAATTTTTTTAAAGGTCATGCATTGTTATATAGCCAAATGTATTTTGGAAAAGTTGAAGACCATTCATGAAGGAGATACCAAAGTGAATTTGGCAAGTTTTAGACTCACCATAGGTAGTTTTAAAGTTTGAGAATGAAGGAGGATGAAAACATTACATCCTACCTATTAAGGGTTGATGAATTTATCAATGTCATCAGAGGTCTCAAATAATAAGTGAAAGAGACTATGATTGTTCAAAAGGTATTGAGATACCTAACTTCTAAATTTGATTCAAAAGTATTTATAGTAGAATAAATACAAGATCTAGATACACTTTAGATGGATGGGCTTCATGGAATCAAGATGAGAACAAATGAAGGAAGACATCCCAAGAAGGAAGCAACATTCAAAGCTGAGAAGAAGTCAAAATATAACAAGGTCAAAGATGATATATGTTCATATATTTATGATGATGAATCAATAGATAGTTTTGATAGGAAATTGAAGATTGAATTTGGTAAGTGCAAGGGTAAACTTCCTCTCAAATGTTTCAACTATGGTAAGATTGGTCACTTTGCATCTAAATGTCCTAGAAAGGATAAGACTAAGCATGATGAACATCATGGTGATGATAAGAAGGTATATAATCCTAAAAAAAGTAAGAAATATTTCAAGAATTATGAAGGTAAGAAAAGGTCATTTAGGGATAAGAGAAATTTCTATACCAAAGAAGATAATAGTTCATCTGATGTAAGTGACACAAGTACCTCTGATAGTGATGATGATAGTAATGAGAATGACAAAAATGAAACCTTATTCATGGATATAGAAACAAATAATGAGGGTTATTAAAAATGGAAAGGCCTTATGGATGATGAAGAAGAGTCTAAAGTAAACCTTAAGGAAAAATTGGCGATTGATCTAGAGGATTTGAAGTTCCAAAGAAGGAAAAATTAAAAATTAAGATAATTGGTTAAGAGTTATGAGGATCAAATCAATATCTTTGAAGAAATAGTAAGCATAAATAATAATAAACATGAGGAGATCATTAAAAAATTGAAAAATTAGATTGAAATTGTCACCAATAACATTAATACCAAGGAAGAAGAATGCATAAAGTTTGGAACATAAATGGAGTCCTTGAAGGTAGAAGTAGATCAGGCATCAATCAAGTTGAAGACACACAAGATATTTAAGAAGATTAATATAGTTATTGGTGATATTTTGAGTAGTCAAATATATATACATGAAAAGATAGGTCTTGGGTTCAAATAATACCCAAAAGAGAACAAGAAGAGTTAGATTGTAAAAACCTATGTAGAAACTCTCAAATTTGAGATTCATAATGATCACCAACAATTTAAGAATACCAACATGAAGAGACCAATTAAGCAACCCAATGTAATGAGTTATTTCAATTATTTGAGTGGTTATTATTTTGCTTGTCATAACTTTGGTTTTAGATCAAGTGATTGTAAGATGATCTCAAAGAATGAGTTATCATGGGACCATGAGAGAAGGAGTGATCAATCAAGAGGTATGTATAAAAACATTGTTTTTTTATAGGTGTCAAAATATGGAACACATTGTAAAATTGTGTCCTAATGGATTTAGAAGGCCCTCAAGACTTAACAAGGTATATGGATCTCCTAGAGTGTATGAGAAAAATTAAACATTGGTATGGAAGACAAAGAAAGTCAAGACTATCATTCTGAGCCCAATGGTCAAGATGAATTATTTGATAAGATAGAGCACAAATTAGAAGTAAAGGAATGCCAAGAATACTTGTTATCTACATGTGTTGACAAGGCAATCAAAGAGAAGAAGAGGGATGATAAGGTAGATGATTTGAATTCTACAGTAAAGCCTAAATAGATTCTAAGAAGGGACTATTAATCTCAAGATTGAAATATAGTTGAGGAAAGTGATTTGGAGATATGGGAATCTCCCGAGTTCATGGATTTTTGAGAGCCTAATAGAAAGGGGTGACTCCATTAGCTTCATGTAGATACTCTTCTATATGTAGAAGCATGAGGTTATAGTCAAATAGGACTCATCTTGAGAGGATTTAAGGTTGTATATGCTACAATATATAAGTTGATTTATCTATAGATTGTATGTATATGACAAGGTAAAAGGAGTTTTTGAATTTATTTTGGAGATTAGTGCAAAAGGAGTTATGATATGGAATGCAAGTCTAAGCATAGGATTGTGTCTAAAGACATATGGAATATGGATTGGTCTGTAAGACCAATATGACCATAGAGACAAGTTGAATGTTGTTAACATAGCTATAAGTATGATGAAATCTTGTGTATCTGATTGGTATATGAGAGATGCTTGAAGGATGTTGAGAAAGGTCAATGAGTCCTGATGACTCATATGATGAGTGCAAGCTATGAGGATAAAGGGGGAACATGTTTGTATAATGATTCATAAACTCTATGACCCTATTACCAAGAAAGGGATAAAGTTAAAAATAGGGATAAGTATCATGTTTAGAGACTATTATGATATTAGCTTTCATATTATTTCTTAATAGGAGATTATGATGTTAGGGGGAGCCTTGTAGCTCTGTGTTGTTCATTGAAATTTACGTTGAATGATCAAATGGTAGTTTTTAGAGGACCCTTTGTCATTCATGTCAAAATGGGGAGAATGAGAAGATTGGAAAATTTTCATTTTGAAGTGATTTTATTTGTGTTGTGTGTTTGCCATCAATGACAAAGGGGGAGTTTATTGGCATGTTGTTGTCATTGATTTAAAAAGGGTGCATCATGCAAAGGAATAATATTCATTGATGTCAAATATGTATCATGTGAAGATTGTACTATCAAGGTTGATGTCAAAAATGACTAAGGATAGATGGTAGTATGTGATACATCAAGGCACATAAGAGTGTTGCATTGATGAGAATTGTCATGAGTTGTGTGAGCATGGAAGGTACATGTAATGGAAGGTGTTTAAAGAGAACTAATGTTTTCATAAGAAGCCATTTGATAAGATATAATTTTAAGGAAATATATAATTTGAAGGAAACTAATGCCTTATGGTTGAATAAAGGCATAGGTCAAGGTGTCAAATATGTTCAGGTGCCTGGAAGAGAGATGTTATTTCATATGATGCTTAGTCATGTGGTTTTAGGTCTATGTGAGGCTATGGAAGATTGTTGTCATCAAAAAACAAATGGTGTAGTGATATGAGTGAGGTGTAATGTATTATATCAATTTAGTTACTATTTTTTTGAGGTCATGACATGTAAGGTATAGGTCTTTGAGGACAAGTGCTTAAGTAGCCCAAGCATAGTCATGGTATGAAGAGACCTTGTGAGAAGATTTGAACATGGTGGCTTGGTGAGATGAGTGCACATAGGCATGAGTCATTGTATGAAGTTTTTTGAGCATGTATGTGAGGCATAAAAACACTCATTAGAGTTTCATGGTGAGCCTACAGGGGTAAGACCTTCATTTTAGGTCTGCATCTAGACCTCTCTTAAACCATGCCTAGCCTAATGAGGTATCATGGTATATTATCAAGGCATGTGAGGGTTTTATGGTAGTTTTTAAGCATGAAAGAGGTTTTATGGAATTAGAATGATATTTTGAGCATGATAGTGAGGTTTTGTGAGCATGGAAAGAGGCATAAAGGTCAGATCAAGGCCTAATAAAGTATGAAGACTATGGTGTAGAGAGAGTGCAGCCTAACGGGGTATCAAGATTATTTTATAAGGTAATTATGAGTAGGTGATAATTGAAAAATATAATTCAAGTTGTTTTAGGCATGTGAATTTATTTTGAGGTTCTAGTTTGAAGGATAAGGCATGAAAAGTTGTTTGAAGGTCTCTCGAGTGCTCAAAATGAAGGGTTCTCAACTTGAAAAGGATTTTATTATGTTCATTAGCTCATAAATTTTTTTCATGGGAACCTAATTAGTTAATGATATATGGGGAAGTGTCTTATCTCAAAATTATAGGCATTAATTTTTGGATTGAGGGGTTATGCTTTATGAACCATCGTTAAGAGTGGAAATTAGTTAAAACCCTCTTAGAACCCTAATAAAGACCTGATGTTGAAGATGTTACTAAAAAATGCATAGGATGAATTAAATTACTTAGGTAATATATTAGATATTTTATTTGACTCTCCTAGGTACCTCTAGGTGGTATTAGTTAGAGAGAGGATAGAGAAAATGTTGTGTTACAGTATTATTTCTAAAGAAATTACTATAGAAGTTAAAAGTTGCATTGGACTTAGTAATAAAATAGATGAAGTAAGAATGTATAGACTCATGTTTAATTCCCTTGAAGGTTTCTATATTGGTTATAATCCTTAATTTTTCTAAACCAGTCATCCAATTTAGCCAATCACTAATAGGCTTAATGGTCCAAATAGTGAAAAACCTAAGAAGCAGTGAGATGTTGCATTGGAATGTGTTTTCATGATAAAATGATGAAACCAAGTGAATAAACATGTTGTTAAGTAATTTTAATACATTTTAATTTTTGATATAATTTTTTAAGGTCAATTAATGTGGTGAAAAAGTTGCTCACAAGTTGACCTGGCTGGTTCAGATAAGACAATGAGATATAAGGTCATGAGATTGGTCTGAAAGACCAATATTTGCCATTAGACCATATGATATTTATATTTTATGATGGTATGGATATATCATAAGATCATATAAATTCATAATAATTCATTGAAAGTGTCTATATAGGTGTTGGATGTCTGAGTCACCATGATTGGTCTTTAAGGTAAACTAGCAGTTCTGAGTGAGTAAGTTGTAGTGATGAGTTTGAGGGTCTATGCCCTAAGTTTAAGTGTCTAATGCATATGGTGATATTTTTGAGGTAATTTAGGTCATTTATAAGTGATTTATTATCATGGTTATGTGGATAAATTATTTTTTATCTTTAGTTTGTCAAGATAGACTTTTTTGTGTGTTCAAAGGCCTATTGTGAATAGTGCTTATGGAGTGTTTCAAGGGGTCGTTGGACCCAAAAAGTGTCATGTAACTTAGAGGATGCTGGATAAGACATATTTTATTATTTTATTAAAAATTTAAGCCATTTATAGAGGTGTATAATGTTCCAATGGGTCATAAGGTAATGTGTTCTAAAGTAGGCCTAATGGAATTAGGTCTCTAGGAGACCTAAAGAAGGATTTGGTCTATTTGAGTTATGGTGGACCTAATGTAATGATTTATTATCACTTATAACATGTCCTTAGGAATATTTTGTGGAAAATATAACTATCCAATTTTGTGTGTCCAACCAATAGGTGTATGAAAAAGAGGCTTGTATAAGAACATGACTGTTAGGCTTAATTGGTGTGTTAATGGATTAGATTATGAAGTAAATGAGATATAAGATCCTTGAGTGGAATGAGTTTTTATATAAAATTATAATATATTATAGGTATTTTCATGAATATATAATATTAGGTTTTATTATTAATATCAAGATCATATGACCTAATCAATCTTAAAGAGACCTAGTAGAGCGAAGAGGCCTAGAAGGTAGTTTGAGAGAGATAAGAGTGTAAAGAGATGAAGAGGTGGTCATAATATATTTATTGAGAAACATATTGTTATGAAGGTGATAAAATAAATTAATTGGATGAGTTGGTGATGATTCATCTAGGGGGTTGGTTCCTCCTTTCAAGTGGGTGCTTACTGAAGCCTATTCAAGTGGGTGCTTGTCTAGTTAGGGTTGGTGCTCCATGTGGAGTTGGTGCTTCACTAAAGCTAGTTTTTAACTTATAGGACTATAGTCTATTTGTATATACATTTAGGTTTTATTTCCATTGAGGGGTTTTTTATCCCTATTTTTTTACACCCCCTTCAAGTTTTCTAAAACTAATACTTTTCTGCCATAAAGATAAATCAGTCATAAAGTTTAAAACTATGTTGGGGACCTAGTCAATTTGTAGTATATATAGATGCATATTTTCAATTACATAAGTTTATGATGATTAGTTAATGAATTAGTATTTAGATTTTAATTTGTTTCAAAAAACATAAATGGATGAATGAATAAAATATACATATGTATTTATCATTGATGAATATTTGTGACCAATCATTTTGTTTTTCAGTTCATTATTGATCAAATTACAATACAACATTTTTAGTTTTAATAGTGAAAATTTATATGGTTGAATGCATTATATTATTATCATGATAAATTAATATATATTTGTTGATCTTCAACTAAGTATTTTATATGTATTTCAATTTAGTTTTTAGTTGATAATTTGATCAAATTGTGATAATTGATTTGACATTTTCAATGACTGTATGTGACATGGTTTGACCCAAATGGAAATGGTATATTAATTAGTTATAATGGTTTTGATGCTAGTTAATTTTCAATTTCAAGTATATAAATGGATTCTCATGATTGTTACAGTTAGAGAGTTAATGCATTTTATGGATTATTAAATCAAATACATCATTTGATTTATCATGAATTTCAAAGTTTGACCATGAGTTATATATGGATTTATTAGCATGTTCATCCCAAATTCAGTTGAAAATATAATTGACATGATTTTAGGTTGGCCTAATATTTGAATCCTAAGCTATTTCCTTAAGGGCTCCTAATTTTTTATTCTAAATGATCTATTATACAAAGGGTCCTAATTTAAACATTATCTCTCCTAAGTTGTAAGTGATATGACTAGATATTTTGGGGATCCTAATGGTCACTCGAGGCTTATTGTTTTCAAAGGTTAATGATTTAATTCTATTTTTTGAGGCATAAAATTTTGAAGGGAAAAAATTGTGACTTTAAAGGGTGATGCATTTGAGTTAAATTGGTAATTTGACATGCATAAATGATATAGTTGGAAAGTTGAGCTGGCAGTCCATTTGGTAAATTTTGTGGCATGCTAAGCTGGTAAGGTGAGTTAATTCAAAGCATGATAGAGGATTCAAGATCTTGGTAAGATTATTTGGTAGTTTAAGGAATTTAATGAATTTGGTACATGCCTATAATATTGTAAAATGGTAAGATTTTTAGTAGGGATATTGGTTATTACTAAGTTTGATAGCATCACTAACTTGGTTGGCATGATGCTAAATACCTGTATCAATTTAATAAACCAATGGTGATTGGGCGTATAATTATTGTAGTTATGTCAAGGAACTTGGATTAAAAATAACATTATTTTAAATATTTTAGTTATTATGTAAATCTTTCTTATGGAAATGGCACTCTGTCAGATTGGAGTTTGGATTTATAAATAGAATTTGCTATAGGAAAGTTGTAAGGAAATGCATACATGTATGAAAATAACAAGGTGAATGAGTTTTGAAGAAGTATGTGAGTTATTTCAAATGATTTTATATTTTCATGAATAAAAATACAATTTTTGGTTGCATGGGATGAAATATTATTTTTGGTTTGCATGTTTTGATAAATTTTGACTTAAGATCTACATGTACATTTTGGGAAGTTAAAAGAGCTTACAGTTTTATGGTTCTCATGTTTTCTTTGTGCATGAGATATCAATGAGAAATGGCTTAGTTTTGATATAGATAATAGTTATCTCAATGGATGCTCAATAGATGATGAGATAAATAATATTTTGCTATGAAAATGATTCAAGTATGATTTGTTGTGAAATATTGGCTTATTTGAATGCATATATTAGTTATTTTATGCTTTTGGTTTGTTAGTGCCAAAAATTTCACTGAATCAATTGATCCCTTTCTAAGTATAAATTCCTAATTTGTTTATCCCACTTCCTATTTGAAGTGTTCATCAGAGGTCAAGTGTCCTATAGTGGTCTATCAAAAGCTAAGTTGAAGTCATGTCTAAGCATGTCAAAACCCTTTTTCCAAATTATCTTAGCATAGGCTCTTTAATTTAAATTCAAATTTTATGGGAACAATTTATGTGGAAATGCTTTAAATATGCTATGGAATTATTTGAATTTTTATACTAAGGTTTAGTCATGTTTGTTAACATGACCAAACCTTAGTCTATAATTCATATTTGGTCCATTTTATATCCTATGGCCATTGGTCCCTTTTATCTATTAACATGGTTTAATTAACATTTGGTCACTTTGTTATCAACTTAGATTAAATTCCTATCCTAAATATTCTATCATATTTATTAATGAAACAAAAAACTTAGGCTAAGACTTTATACTAAGTCCTTTATTCCCTAAAATTTGACTTAGTTTTTTTCATGTTAATTGATGAACCAATCATGCCCAACTTAGTGGATCTAAATCCAATGATGCACATGAAATTGGATAGATTTGATCAAATGGTGCATACAAAATTAAACAAGTCAAGAATATTGATCAATAATGAATGTTCACTTGGGCAAAGATGATCAAATGGTGTGTGAGCAATGTTGAAATGTCAAAGCTTCTAAGAGATCTGTGAGAGTGACAAGTGTCACCATATCAAGTGTGTTTTGAAGATATCATGAAGAGAAAAGAGTTGAAATGTCAAAGGTCCCAAGAACTTTGTGAAAGTGACAAGTGTCACCATCTTTGTGGGTAGTCCGAAGATCCAACAATATGTGACATAGCCAACATGTCAATAGACTTGTGAAGGGATATGAGAATGACAAGTGGCACCATCTTGGGTACATGAGTGGTAGATAAATGGTTTTGAGGCCTTTCTATAAGTCAATAATTTAACAATCCTATGAGCAAGCATGAAGATGACACATGTCATAACTGTGGTGAATATAACAAAGACCAACCAATAGTGTTAGACATCCCAAATCTTGATCTAATGATATGATAGGAAAATTGACTTTTCAAAGAACTTAGGACAAATGAGAAGCCACCACATGGATAAAGGGTAGTATATTGGTAGAGACTAATTATGTAGAGTGAAAAAAGCCCATGGATCTACCAAATGGCATGATCTTAGATGCTAGGTACAAATATTGACTAATAACATTCAACTAGATGGATCTAGATCAATAGTGCACTTTTCAAAAGACATGGAATGAATTAAAAACTTCCAAGTGTCTTAATCTCGATAAGTGACCAAGTAAATTGATGGTTTATAGTTTATCATGAATCCAATAGATTGATGATGTGAATGAGAGTAGACTTTTCAAAGGGTCCAAGTTGAACATGATAGTGGCATGTGTCACAACTGTGATGAACTAGATATAAATCAATGGTCAGCATTTGATCCTAGTTTTAGAGGATCAACGGAGTGCATTTGATCCAAACAAATGAGATGAAAGAAATGAGATAAAGGTGGATATTTCAATGGATCTCAAAGTGAATATGGAAGTGACATGTGTCTAGTTTAGAGACAATTAAGTGGCTTAGTCACTTTTAAACTCTATAAATGCCTAATTGGATCTGATGTGGCATCCCATTTGTTAGTATATGAAAATATTTGGTTTTAATTATAAAATTTATGGATCCTTCATAAATGGGATAGAATTAGAAGAACATAAGAAGGTCTGTGGGCCATTAAAAAACATATTTTTGGCTACAAATAATTTTTTTATCTCTACCATAACTGGAGCATCTCAATGCCATAATTTCAAGCATAGGTTGTTCCATGGATTGCATAAGAGGAGAGGTAGCTATCTAGGAAAGTTATAGTTGTGAGAGAAAATGGTCAAGGGCATCTCCAATAATGTACATATGAGGACAAATTTTATTTAGTCTCTACCAAAAAATTTCAACTTCCAGATCATGAAAAAAGGTATCTCCATTAAAAAAATCAAAGGATTTAATGTAAATTTTCATCATTTTTTATAGAGGTAGTTAGGGTAATGATTTTTATTTTAAATGGATGAATATTTCAGGTGTGGAAAGGAATATTTTCTAGTTAGGAGCATCTTGGTGGAATTTGGAAGGTTGCTTTGTAATTTTCAAAATTACAACCCACAATCTCAGATTTGAATAAGGTGCAAAATGTATAAATAGAGGGCTTTGCCTTTATTGTCGAGGTTGTTATTGGTGTTTGTTTTTATCTAATTTTAGATTCTAAGTTTTTTTTGGGATCAACTACTATGTGTAGATCTTGTCTCCCTTGCTAAAGTGGTTGCAAGTATATATCCATTAACAAGTTTTGAGAGCATGTTTATGTCTCTCCTATCAAACATGGATAAATCTCACCATGCTTGTCCCCATGGAAACATTTTTGAAAAACTAATGTATGTAATATCTCTTTTCAAGTTAATGAAAATGCTTGTGATTCTTTACTATTTCCTATTGATGAAGTGAAATAATGTGTTTTGCAAGTTATGCTGATTGGATATTTGGGTTTGTGTTCATTTTTTGTTATCATTCTGAGCATAGATCTAGATTTTAAACCCTTTCTACGTTATTTTAGGATATGTTGTTGAATAACTTATTAGGGAACCCTAGGTTTATGGATTTGACAAGGAAAAGTGTTTGAAATCCTAATTTTAGTGTATGTTCTAATCTTTCAGGGATCATTTAGCATTTGCCATTATCTTGTATATGAGTTCTCCCTACATATTTGCTAAGGATAATGTCATGAATACTTCAAGATAACATGTTATTTGAGGATCATCAGTGCACCACACCCATTTTTAAAAATTAACTAAATTATCATATCCTATGATGAGGTCAGGATATGCCCGTTAAATGTATAATAAATGACCTCATCTTACTCTCTCTTTTTATTAAGTTTGATTGCATTTTGTGACTTTTATTTTGATCTGATATGAGTTAGGATGTAATTATCCATCTTTTGTTGATTGTGATTCTAACATTTTAAAATCTCTATAATTCCTAACAAGTGTTTTGGAAAATTCAAGTTTTGTAATAAAACATGTCATCATCAGGCTGAAGAACAAATATGAAGTGGATTGCATGTTTTTGAAAGCATGGGAATCAATACAGCTTAGTTCTAGAACCCCTCCATGATATAAGTAGTCTGGGCATGCTTATAGTCTTAAGGATTGTTCATAATGTTACCCATTTTAATCCTTCTATCTCCACCATGGATGGACATTTTATGGGATTCCTCAACTTCCCCTAAGATAATTTCTCCCCATGTGCCTCCTCATGCAATATATGAGCATCCAAAATTTTAGCTTGAGTTGGTAGACTATGATAAGAGAGCTTGAGGAAGGCTTATAGGCTAAAAAGCCATATTTTCTATTTCTCACTACCTAAAAAAAATCCTTTAAGATTTTTAATATCTCTATGAAACCTCATATAGCTCCACATATACCTAATTAAGTCATCTTATCATAATAGTGAAGATGGAGGTCTAAGGGTTTATGTAAGGTTTTAGGCCTTATAGGTCTAGATTGATCTTCAAGGTACCAGACCACCTGTAGATGTTTTTGGTGACCTTAAAGACTTATTAGAATATTTTACATTAAAATTAAACCCTTCATAAATTATCATAGTTTCATAAACCTTTGTCTCTATCATTCCTCCTCTTTAGGCCTACTATGACCATCATTAGCCTATATTAGGTTCTCAAACTAGTTAATGCCAATGACCTGACTTGTCTATGTTTCCTCCTTTATTTACTACAAGTGAAATTATAAACCTTTTGTAATTTCCCCTTGGACCTATCAAAACCTTCTTGGACTTATGTCTCCATTATTATTGCAACAAACATGTTTTTATAATCATACACACATAGGCTTGTGTGTTTATGAGTGCTCAATTAGGCCTAGGAAGATCTTTCTAAACCTTGAAATTTATTTCAAAGGTCCTAAAGACCATAAAAAGTTCATAATATCATCATAGAGTCATTTTCAAAAGGTTTTTTTCTTCCAATAGATCCCATCATTCAAACCAATTAGGTAATCTAACTTGACTAGGCAGATCTATATGCACTAAACCAATTGTATATACACGGTTAGAGAGTCATATTTGGTTAGATTATTTAGTCATAATTTTATGTTTCATTTTACCTTAAATAACATTTTTACCCTATTCATTTTATTGAGCTCCAACCCAATGTGCATGTGTCATCTTATTTTCAAGTTTGGAGACAACTTGATTGTAATCTTGTAGGTGATGATTGGAGGCATTTGAATGCAATTGGAGTTTGAGGTTATTTATACAAGTCAATGATAAAGAGTAATATTTTTACACCATAATAAGAACTTAGTTTACCTCCTTTAAACCTATTCAACTATCTCAATATAGTCATATTCACAAGCATACAATCTTTTATTGCATCTATCTAGGCTTAGCTATAGGAAACTTTTTGGGAGAATTATTGAAAGTTGATATTGATATTGGATTTCTAAAATAAATCATTAACACCTTAAAATTATCCAAATTCAATTGTAAATAATTTATCACTATCCTACTTCCATGAATGCCTTACAAATTTAAGCATCAAGGATTTTGACATCTTTCTACCACAACTCGAAATTCACTTGTCTCTTAATAAGATTGAGCATCCTGCAACTCTTGTCATGGAACATAATTTCAAGGACTTAGTGAATTCCTAGAAATTATATAACCCTATAAACTATGTCTTGAGAAATAATATGCCTTTATAAGTATGGAACACTTCTAAACAAAAATCACACCATCCAAAAAGTTGTTAAGACATCTTTCCAAAATCAAACCCTTTAATAATCCTTCATATTGAAACTTTATGAATATTACCCAATACCTTAAAGTTTAAATAATGCTAAAAAACCTTAAATTATGATAAAAAACCTTAACTTTTGCTAAACAACCTTAAACAAGGTTAAAAGCATTTCAGTCAAATACAAACTATTCTAGCAATGAAGTGAAGGGTGTTAGGCCCTTTATACCCTTGAGACAACCTTGAAAAATTTGGTAGGTATATAGGTATATTTATTGGTCTCAAACAATCCTTTTGAAAAACTTGATAGATCTCAAAACTCCTTATGATCTTCTCATATTAGCCATCTAGGCTTGTAAGGTAGTTAAGTGTATGCTACTTGCTACTAGCCAATAGAATGGCCATGAAACCTCCTTAGAACTATGTAACTAGGTTGATGAGGATGTTTTAAGATCTTCAAACCTTATTATTCTACTAATTTAGATCAAATAGGATGGTTTCATTCTTATTTAATGACTACATTTCCCTTTCTCTCACAACACCTTATGATTGTCTTGCATTTTAGGTCTATAGAAGCATTTTTAGGGGAAAGTGAGAGGGCTTTTTGGACCTGGAAGGTTTTTAAAAAACCCAAAACACATTTATGCATGATTATAAACCATTATCATACCTAAAACACTAATTTTCAACTTGAAACCTATACAAAACCTAGTTTTCCTCATGTCTATATAGGTGGTTGTACCATCAGACTGTGCGCAAGGGCCCTTTGTTGAGTGTGGGACATGATCCAGGTGTTTCCATGAAAAAATAATGTGTTTATAACCATTTAATTCACTTATACCCCCAATTAGTTGATGATAGGGTTTAAGGAGGGTCTAAGACCACTTGGGGGTCTTAATGATTGTTCATAAAGCCTAAGGCTTTGATCTATAAACTAATGCCACTAGTTACAATCCCACTAGGTACTCAACATATATATAATATATTGGGATCTAACTCTCTCTATATGGACCATATTGTTCAACTCAAACTAGAGTTTTTGATCTTGATAAGATCTTGATAGAGATCTTGCTACATTTTTTGCCTTTTTCTTGGCTTTGTGAACATGGACTCTTCTTTGTAATGCATGTAATGAACCTACCATGAGATATCTAACCTTATATAACTATAACCTAACCATATAAGTCTATAACAGTCTTGAAAACACCTACAAAACCTCTTTTCTCTACATTTTTTAAGGTTTGAGATCTTGAGAAACCATTAGAGGCTAAAAAGAGGGAAATAAGAGGCCAAAAACATTTTAAATCAAAGGGTATATATGGAGGGAAGTTGAAAAGTCACTTTTCAAGTATGTGGGGATTTTATTGTGAATGAAGGATGTTTAACCCCTTAAAATATATTTTTTACATATAAGACCACCTTATTATGACTTTTCAATGATTATAAAACCTTTTGGAAACATTTTACCCTTGATGGTGATTGAATGATGTCTTAGGGACCATATTATCAAATTCACATGGTTTGAACACCATTTTAAGGCATACATAATATCAAATGTAATAACAATGGAAGTATTTACCTTAATATTTTCTTAAAAACCTTATAATATGTTAAAAGTTTCAATCAAAGTTACCATTCTCCCCTCATATTATCTCCAACCCTTATAATTTTGCCACATTCTATAGGTTTTTTGCATGATTAAATGGACACATGATTTATCATGGGATATAATACCATAGGTCATCCTATTATGAATGATTTTGGACCATAAAGATCACACTAAGACTTGGTGTGGGTTCCTAGACATGTTCAACATAAGTTGTAACCTTGACACAAGTTTAAATAAGCTAAAATGATGATTACCACAACACTTATTTAACATAAGCACACTACATAAACATGCTACCTACGAACCTAAGATAATTGACATTCTATTAGACTATTATGATAAGCAAAGACTCATAAAGAAGACAAGGACCTTGTTCAAATTCCTTGAGAAAAAAATTATCCTTTTTCAGTCTAAGTGTGGAAAGATATTAAAATCACTGGTGAATCCTATGGGTTAACCTACTTTTTGGTCATGATAAAAAGCTATATCACACATGATAGTCATGACTCAATTGAGATGACCTCTCTTGTTTGGACTAACAATCAAACTTAACACTTTATAATATTTCAAGGACTGCAACAACCTTACCACTCACAACAAGGACATAAAATAATAACAAAACTTAAAAACTTAGGGAATTAACAAGACAAAAAGGCAATAAAATAATAAGGTAGCTATATAATAAATCTTGGAAGAAAAAACACCTAAACTATTATGTAAAAGGAAAATAGATGAAAATGACCTAACTTGGATCAAATGAGACTTGTTTGAAGTCACTGGTACCCCATGAAAGTATGTTCTCATGTGATTGATAGGGGTGAGAAAAAGTTAGGTTTGTAGGATTATCATCTGACATATTATCCATCAATAATAAATCCTTGGTCATGGTTATCATTCCATTTTTTGTTCATTGGATTAGCAATCTAGTTTTCTTTCTTTCAAATGTGCCAACTATATTAAGCACACCCTCCATACTGACATAGCCTTATAATAAATCATCAACACTTTTAAAATATTCATCAATATTAAGACAATTATGATTAAACATGTCAACTGCAATATCATAAGTACTCTTAGGGTGTTCCTCAAACTGTATTGGTAAGCTAGATGGTTCTAATTCTTCAAGAATATTAAAGTGTTATTTCCATTTCTATTCTAAGTCCTCCTTTGGATCTAAGGGGATAAATATAATAATATATTTTGACATACTTGACTGATCTTATCCTTTTATAATCTCTAATATGTCCCTATTTTTCACCTTAAGGGTAGCTAGTTTACTTACATTTTCAAACTCCTGAATGATGTCAAAGTAGTCCTACCACATCTCATCATCAAGTTACCTTTGAGATTCCTCAAGGTTAGATAAGATGATATATTTTTATTGCATACAATAGGTGATCTAATTTGACCCTTTCACCAAATCACATATGTCAGTTCCATAACATTCCCTTACCCATTAATCAAAATAAAATTCAAGAATATTCTCTACTGGTGTAGTAGAATTATAATGAGTGATATTTATTTGTTGATAAAGCATAAGGTTTAGTATTTATGAATCCTCTTCAAATATGTAAAAGGAATGCAAACCTAAAAATTTCCCATAGTCATATGAGTCAAGCTCATAAGAACCTTTAGCATATCCATAATTATCTTGACTTGGATTGGTAAGGGCTAGTGTGATTGCCACCTTTTCATGCATACAATATATCCATAGGCCTACTTACTCAATGCTCTTGTAAGGATCATATCCATGGCTATCTATCCCCCACTCATAAAAGAATAGGTCTAATATGCCATCAAGTGGTAGAACTAGCTCCTGATCATTAGGATGCTCATCATTGTCAATGATAGTGAAATTGACATCTGATAGGTTAGGCATGTGGTGATATAAATGGAACCTATAAATTATCTTAGACTTAATGTTGACCTTGGTCCCATACCTAGTTATAAAGACCATGTAAGACCAATTATAATATTGGTAACCTTATATCTTAGCAATGAAGTCCCTAAATAGATATATGGAAAATTAGGGGTAGATCAACCACAATAACATCTTGGGATATAATGAAAATGGGGAAATAAGCTAGGATAAGCTTTAGGTCCTTAAGTAAACCAATTATATTGGCTCATATTTTAACTCTAAATTATCTGCTATTGAATTTGGCATGACATATGTACTTACCCCACTATCTATTATATAGTTATTTACTAGGCAATCCCCTATTATGACATAAATATAGAAGGGATTGGGTTTAATTACCTTTACTGGTTAGGATTTATTAGGTTGAATAGTGTTTTTTAGAACTACACCTTTTTCTCTCCTTATTTTTTCAAGTGTTAAGCTTTGACAATTCTTCTTGAAGAAGGTCTTTCTACCCTAGAATAATTAATGTGTCCCACATTAGTATGGTGACAAGAGCCTTATTCATCTAGTCTATAATGATTATATTAGGGTTACCAAACTTTGAATATAGTTTAGGAGCAACATCACTACTTGGAGCTTAATTCAAATGATTTATTAATGGACCCTTATCATTTTAACCTTTTGGAGTGGTGGAAATTTAGTGGCTGCAACTTGCTCATTGGTCTTCTAAAGTGGTTGATAATGTAAAGGAGTTATTCTCTCTACCTCTGAGTCACCATTTATTGCCCTTATTTTATCCCTTGTATTAGTTGAAATAGGGTTTTCTACTTTAGGTTCACCTCCAAGATAATTTACTCCACAATATTCAAAAGGGATTTCTCTTTCTTAAAACTTGAAAAATGTATCCTCAGACTGAGTCTACTCTCCAACCATTCCTTATTGATTTTGAAATATATATTGAGTTGTGAAAGGGACTTATCCATGTTTCACAAGATTAATTTCTTTGTGTTATGTAAGAGGAGATTGATTGTGTTTCATAACATAAGTTTGATTATCACATTCAATTGAGCTGACACCTTGTTCATGAGATTATCCCCAATGTGCAGACCATTGGCCTTCTTGAACATAGTTATTTTGAGTAGGAAATAATGATTTAAAAGTGATAGAAGAATTAGGATTAAAGCTGATGTATGGATTTGCATGAGTGATTTAACCTTGACCTTGAGGATTATCTTGGTATGGGGGTCTATTGAACTAATAAGGTTAATAGGGAGCTTGGTAAGGAGCTTGGTAGGGTCTATGGAGTGGAATTTGTTTCCTTTATAATTCCACTATATTTTTGTTTTTTTGCCTTGAGAAGCCCTTAAATATTAAACAATATATCTACCTAAGTAATATTAGCTTATTCATTATTGGTTGGCATAGGTATAGGGGAAACAGTAGGTATATCAGGCTATATATCTGGGAACAATGGCATGAGGAGTCTTGGTGTGAGTTTTACTATTTGGATAAGATATTTTTCTTCCCTTATTTCTATTTCATAAGCATTAGGTAATGTGTTCCCACACATTGACTGAATCATTATTGCTATCATAATCAAGAGCTCTCAAATAATATAAGAAGGCATTTTTTGGGGTGGATTTAACTACTATTAGGATTTTATCCCAATTTTTCTAAAACCTATAGTTATAATCCACCATAAATCTTGAGTGGCCCTTTTGATTGTGGTTAATTATTATACTAGGGATAAGTGGTCACTTATATATTCAAAATGCTTACATAGGTGTTCCCCAAACTCATCCCAAGTATTTATAGAGGTAGGTGTTATACCTCTATACCACTAAAAGTGATTTGCCTTTCAAGAAGGTAGATATCAACCTCACTACTACATTATCTTGAGTCACATTATGAATAGAATAAAGTTTTTCAATGTTTATTATACGTTCAACAGGAGGGTTATAAGTCTCTCCTATGAACTATGGGAAGATTTTGAGTGTAGTAGTAAGGATACCATCAAATTGGTTTAGGTTAAAAAGGATACCACCATTGAAGGATACAAAGTCCTAATTTCTTGGTATATCCATTAGAGAAGAAGGGGTTGTAGTAGGGTTTTGTTTAATAGGACTACAAGAAGTAGGGGGTGTAGGATAGGGATTGAACCCAGGATACCTCTTCCTTATAGAAAAATCCAAAGAAAATTTAACAAATTCATATTCCTTACCCTTGGATGAAGACCTTGTGATGACCTTTGGCATGAAAATTGGTTGTTAATCTACCACCATAATATTTGAATCTCCTTGGGATCACCAAATGCTGAGAGTAAGTGCTCCAACCTCCTTGAATTTTGGTCCCATAGGGTATGATAAAAACTATTATCAGTATGATTACACCCTTGAGGCAAAGGAGTTTTAAACCTACCTCATCCAAATGATAAAATGGAATTAACTCTAGGTGTGGGTATCCTAATGAGTGAGGTGAGTCTCTTCTTTTGTGGTTAGCTCCCCATATGTATCATCTAAGTTCAACTACTACCTACTTGTTTTACCAATGAAAATGGATAGAATAAAGACATGAAATAAAACCCTATACTATAAGAGGTGATGTAATTATGTTATGTCTCCTCTAATTGATGTTTAAACAACACTATCGATAAAATATAGACTAATTACTAACACATTCTCTCTAAAATTACTCTTACATATCATTGCTTCACATAGAGGTCATGTAAATGCATATAAACTAAGGGTGATGAATGAGAGGTCTGATTCAAGACACTACCAATCAGGGTCAAGTATAAGCATAAACATTATCATCTTCACACAACATGTAACCTACATTAGACCAATCTAATAGCATCTAGGTGAGGAATAAGGACCTACAAAGGGAGATAATTAATCAATAATACAAATCATACAAGCACATAACACACTTGAGACTAGTATGGAGAATGTTGAATCAGTATTTGTATTATTTCAAAGGTTGCAAGATAAAAATGGGTAGAAATTTCTCATACCCAATAGAGGGATGCATATAATAGATTTCTAATCCCAATTTATAGAACATGAGAGATAGAGAGAAGAAGCATATGGCATAGAGATGGAGTGGAGAGGCATAATGACCATCACTCATCCAATGAATAATTAAAATCATTAATTAGGGGTAGAAAAAATTCTCATAACTCTCCTCATGCATTATCTTGGTAGCATAGTGGCCTTCAATATGCCTTTTGGGAACAAAAGTGTAGATGAGCTATTTATGGTTATAGTCCCATGAAAGAAACATGATTTTTAAAATTTTCCATTAATCCTTGATATTTAGGTGTCATCAATGATGTCTCCAAGGTGGTCAAGAGTGTTCATGAGGTGTCAAGTAAGCTAGTAGGACAATGACAAAGTGTGCATTAGTGATCATGCATGGATCTTGTAGTGTTTACTTGGTTAGGCAAAATGATGGATGTTGATGATGTGTTTACCATGTTTAAGGGGTATTATTGGGTGTAAGAAGTTCTTTGTATTATTTTGGAAGTGAAAATAATCCATTTGAGTAGTCTTGTGAAGGTCTAGGTTATCTTAGTCATCTTGGTAGAGTTTCCTAAGTAAGTAGATTGATAAATTCATAATTTGCACATCTGAAGGTGCCAAAAGAAAGTGGTTACATGGGTCTATTCATTTTTGTGCCTAGAGAAAGTGTTTCAAATTTAATGCCTTTATATCATGTCTATTAAGATTTATGATAGTGCAAAGTTACTCTCCCAAGTAGATTTTTTCATTTCCATACCTAGCCAAATTTGCATTTTTAGTGACTGTTAGAATTCAAATATTTGAATTTTGTAAAGGAAAACTAGTCTACAGTTTTTTGCTTATAAATTTTGGTGATGGATGAATTTGATAATGGAGTTAAAATTAAAGTGTTAAAGAACTTCAAGGGAAATCTAGGGAAATTTATTCGGTTTGAATGGTCATACAATTGCATTTATGGAGCTTCAAAGTTGACTAAAGGTTTGAATTTCTTCTACAAATGACATGAGAAAGATGTTTATGTTTTTTAATGATGGTAATTGGATATTTCATGATGATTTATCTATTGGAGATTGTTTTATATTTCCTAAGGATCATCTATATGGATTTTTTATTTTTGACCAATCCATCTTTAGTATGAACCATTTCTTGAAAGTTAACTTTTTGTTCATTCATGTTGTTTTCATGTACAAGGAAAATAATTGAAAAGTTTTGCATATATAGATGTATGTAGTGATGATTTTAATCACTTGAGGGTGTCCTAGTGGTTATGTGGAATGGACCTATGTTCTTGGAAGTGGTCTTGTGTTTCTATTTTTTCTTGATGAAGTGTTAAAGGGATGAATAAGTATCCATGGACCTAAAAGGGCTCCTTAGGCCTAATTGAAAGGTTTTGATGCTTAAGGGTGATATACCAATACTATGGTTAAACTATATAGGTGGTGTTTTTATTTTATAAGTGGTATATATTCCTTAATAGTTATGAAATGTATTTTGACTAACCAAGAAGGGTTAGAGGAAGAATCCTATATAATAGCAAGGATATTAAGGCCTTTATAGACTAGTTGTGTGTGTGTGTGAGCTAAAGATAATGATATAGGTGTTTTTAAGAGTATAGATAGGTGGTAAAACATATAAAATAAGTGATATGAATCTTTCATAATTAGTTATATCATTTAGAAGGAGATTTAAGCATGGAGAGCTAAGTTGAATGATTGAGTTGTGAAGAGGGTGACTAGTTGAGAAAATGAGCCTAAATGGCTTATATGAGGTGGAAAGGTAGGTTTGAAGGTATTAGATAAACACAAGTCCATAATAAAGTGTGTCAAACATTAGATCATAGGTGGATATTAGTTTTTAAGTGATTGATTTTGTGCTTGATCAATTAGGGGGTTGTAGCCTCCTTGCTAGTTAGTGCTAGTTAAAGGTCTAGTGGGTTCTTGACTAAATTAAGGGGTGGCTACTCCTTGATCAGTTATTGATGATATAAATTAAATAAATAAATTTATAATATGGTATTCTAAATATTGTTTCAATGGGTTTTCTCCTCCATGAGGGTTTCCCACATAATTCATATGTTATGTTCTTTGATCTTGTATTATTTTCTTTGTTCATTACAATGAATGGTTTATATGCTTCATAAATGCTTATGTAGAATGGTTAAGAGTTTGAAGGATTGTAATTGAATTTTATTTGCTTACATCACTAATTAAACCCCCTCTCTTAATTATTATACCTCTAATAATTGGTATCAGAGCCATACCTTCTTTATAAGTTTAACCACTCGAAGGTGATCAAATATACAATGGGTAGTCATCAAATGTAAGGTTGTTTCTCTACTGAGAAAGAACCACTATTTAATGGATCCAAATATTATTTTTGGAGTTTAAAGATGAAGACCTACATCATGTCTCTAGGTTTTGACATTTGGTAATTTGTTATAGATGGTTACTCCACACCCCTTACTCCTCTAACTAGTGCAGCTGACAAGAAGTTGAGTGATAATAATGATAAAGTAATGAATTATATAATTTGTGTCATATTAGAGGTTGAGTTCACCTAGGTGATCCTTTTCAATTCTACCAAGGAAATCTAGGACAAATTATAGATCACCTATGAAGGGGATTCAAAGGTTAAGTTGGCTAAATTATAAACTTACCAAAGGCAATTTAAGGGCCTCAAAATAAAGGAGGAAGATACTATGGAATCCTATATTATAAGGTTTGATGAGGTGGTGACATGATCACAGGTATTGGAGAGGATATTTAAGAAGCTACTATAATATATAAATTATTAAGGTCTCTCACCCTCAATTTTGATTCAAAAAAAATTGATGTAGAAGAAAGTCATGATCTCACCAAGATGAAGGTGTATGAATTGCATGTAATCCTTACTAATTATGAGATGAGAGTAAATTAGGATAAATGACCAAAGAAGGAAGCAACCATCTAGGTGATCAAAGAGAAAAAAGGCAAGAAGAGCAATTTAAGTCTTGAAGACTTTGATCTTAATTAAAATCATCTTGAAGACATGATTGCAAGAAAATTGAATGTAGGATTGGGTAAATATGAATGGAAAATTCCTTTTAAATGCTTTTCATGTGGTAAAGTTGGTCATTTGTAGCTAAGTGCCCATATAGAGGCAAGCATGAGTATAAGGAAGATCATACGGATTCTCATGAGGATGAACATAAGAAATATGAGGGTCGTAATAAGTATAAAAATTTATTCAATAAGATAAATAGAAAGGAGTCATACAAATTTAGTAAGAGTCTTTACCATGAAGATGATATTAAATCATATGTTAAAGAAGAAGAAAATAAATTAGATAGTGATGATTCATCTCATGATGAAAACAATTATACATTTTTCATGGCTCTTAAGGATGATGGTTTTGAATTCTCTTTAGGTAGAGATCTCTTTGGTGGAGATATCTCAAAGGAAGAAGATGACCAAGTCACTCTTGAATACAAATATCTAAACACCTTGGAAGAGTTGAAGCTTCTATGAGGAAAGAATAGAAAGCAAACATCTTAGATCAATATCTATGAGGATAAAATTGGATTCTTTAAAGAAATAATGAGAAATGAATTCAAATAGTGTGATGATATCACTCAACATCTTGAAACTCAGGTTTTTACCCTTGCTAAAGAGGTAAAGAGTTAAGATGAAGAATGTGTCAATTATAAATCAGAGATGGGGTTTTTGTATATGAAACTAGATCAAGCGATGGTAAAGCTTGAAACATATCAAAAGTTAGATACAAGTAGTAAGAAGCTTAGTGATAGGATTGAGAATTAAAAATTACCTAAAGATAGGACTAGTCTTGGTTTCAATCATGATCAAGTGAAGATAGATACTATCATAAACATAGGTTTATTGAATAATATTATGAATAATCAAATGTATTCAAGAGACAAGTATGGATTTGGTTTCACTGAGAATCAAGGAGAAAATAAAGGAGTCATCTTTCAGACCAAGAAGAGGGAAAATTGGATCAGATAACATAATGTTATAAGGTATACAAATTATTTTAATGGTCACTATCATTTCTATCATCAGTTTGGTCATAGGACCATTGACTGCAAAATAAAATCTCATAGTAATAAATTTGCATGAAATTATTAGAAAGATAATGAAAATCATGAAGAATATCATCACTCAATATAGTCAATCGGTCCACAAGGAAAGCATGACATCTTATGCTATGGGTGTCAAGGGATCAATCATATTTCAAGGTCTTATAATGCCTTCATCAATAAATCAAATGATCAAGTGCATGAATGGGATAATGAAATTTTAAGGAGTCATCATGTAACCCATATATAAGGTATATATAATCAAAGTAACTTCATTTGTTTCAAGTGTCAAGAGAAAGGTCACATAGCAAGGTTCTATAGGAATGGTCAAAATTTTACTTCAAGGAATTTCAATTCTAACATGATGAAAAGAAGCCATAATGAATGGATACCAAAGGAGGTGATTGAAAAATAGGTTCAAAATGGATTATTTATCATGGTATAATATGGTACAAGTTCAAGTGTCAAATATCAAGTCTTATCTACCTAAGTCAACAAAATAATCAATAAGTATTCCAAGTCTGAAGGAAAAAATGAAGTTAAGCACCCATTCAAAGTCAATTTAATGATTAGTTAGGACTACATGTCAAATGAGAGTATGGAGATATGGGAGTCTCCTGAGTTCTGGGACTTTTAGTTTCTCTATAACAAGTGGGTGTCTCTACCTATGCTTCTTAGGAGACATGTTTCATATGTAAAATCAAGTGTGTGTGCTTTAGGTGATGTAAAAGATGCCATAATCAGAACAAGGGTATGAAGATTTGTTGATTATTATTTAATACCAATTATATTATGGTAGAGAGTTGATGATATTAGTTTTACTAATCATTATGTTGATCAGAGAAAAGGATTGTCATATTTCATGAGTCCTGAGGGTGAGCAACAAGATTCATGAGATTTCTCCAAAGGTTAGTGATGAAAATATTAAATAAATATGTTTGGAGTATCTTTCCTAAACAAATTAGCATACAATTTAAAATTCATGAAATAAACTTATGAAAAACCAACAATATATTGAATGAAACAAACAAAACTGAATTACAGTAGCAAAATTGTAGAATCACTAGCCTCTTCAAGGGGGCAACCTCCTTTGAGCAAGCTCAATTCAATAGAATTCATGGATGCCTTCATTGAGCCTTAACACTAAATTAAATACTAATTCTATTCTAAAAACTATTTCATCTCATGCATGTGGGATAATACAAATGTGCTCCAAGGATGACTTATAAAGCATATATGTCCAAGGAAACTACTATGCTAAGAATCCAAATAGAAGAGTAGAACACAGGTTCTTAACATCCCCTCCCTCTTGAAAAAAAATTTGTCCTCAAAGCTTCAATTGTGGAAAGCATTGCTAAATCTAGAATAATGGTTCCCATGTGGTATCTTTGGGTTGCATCTCGTGCCACTAAATTAAAACTTTTGTGATGGTGAAAGAGCAAATTTGGTGGGTGCATCGAGCCAAGACTACTTCTATTTCAAGAAGGAGGGAGCCTTCATTATCAAGTTTTGGTAAGACTATTTGTGCTTGAATGTTGGTGATAAGAACTTTTTTTAGACATGAGACTTGCAATACTGGGTAAATGCAAGAGGAAGGTGAAAGTTCTAACTTGTAAGCAATAGACCCAATCTACTACCATAAAACTTAGAGGCAATCTTATGAAACCCCTTTTATTTTAGGGATGATTGTTTGTATGGTTGTAGGTGAAGAAATACATATCACTTTGTTGAAATGTGTACTCAGAGTGGTGTTGATCAGCCTACTACTTCATGTGATTTTGTGCCAAATGAAGATTGTCTTGCAGGATATGGAGAATTTGATCTTGATGGTAGAGAGTAGTGTCAACTGCCTGAACGAATGAAATGCTAGGTGTATATAAGAGAATTGGTGGGGGAACTTGACCATAAATTGCTTCATATGAGGTCATCTTAGTAGAGGTTTGGTAGGATGTATTATACCACCATTCTATAAGAGGTAACCATTTAACCCATTGATGTGGTTGCTCTATGACAAAATAACAAAGATAGGTTTCTAGACATTTATTGATGATTTTGGTCTAGCCATTAATCTATGGATGATATCTTGAACTCTTTTTTAATTATGTATGTAGATTCTTAAAGAGTTCTTACCAAAAATGGCTGGTGAAGGTAGAATCATGATTCGAGATAATATAATCAAGAACACCATGGAGTCAGAATATGTGATTAAGAAATGTCTGAGCAATGATGGAAGTAGTGTAGGGATGGGCCAAAGTGCAAAACTGAGCATATTTTGAAAGGAAATCCACTATTAAATAAATATTACCACTAGATTTTGGGAGGCCTTGAATGAAATACATGGAAATATCAGTCCAAATATGTGTGGGAATAGGAAGTGGTTGGAGTAGACCCGGTGGAGCAACTATTTCACCTTTAGTATGTTGGAAAATATCACATTCAACAACAAATGTTTTGATATCATTATTAATGATGTGCCAAAATAAATTACTATGAATTCTCTCATACATTTTTAGAAACCCTAAATGACCAATCAAAAGGGAAGAATGCATCTCCTATAAAATTGATTGTTTGAATTTGGAGTCTGTCGATAACAAAAGGTGACCTTTATATCATAATGTGTGCCCATCCCAAGTATAATGAGATTTATTAGATGGATTAGTAGACAATTTAAGAATTATTTATTGGGTTGGGATATCATTATGCCACTCATTTTAAATACCATGGATCTAGGTGGAAATAGGAAGAGAGACTACACAAAGGTGCATCAGATCTTTGAATTGGTGAGAGAGAGCATGAACCACCAAATTTTCCTTACCTTTTTTTTAGGTAATTTAATAATAATATCCCATGATTTTAGAAACCTATTTTTGTTGTTCTAGATAAGATACCCATTTTTCTAGAAAATATTTGAGCCTTTGATGGTCAGTTTTAATGCAAAAGTGTCGACCAATCGAATAAGGATGCCATTTGTGAACTGCATAGAGAATAGCCATCATCTCTTTTTAATATGTGGACCATACAAAGTTATTTTCAATTATGGCCTTACTGGTGAAGGTAATGGGATGACCTTCCTACATAAGTACAACACCAAGACCTATTTCACACACATCATACTCAAGCACAAATGGCTTGGAGAAATTGGGCATGACCAAGACTGACATGGTATACATAACATGTTTAAGGGGGTCAAATGCTTGAGAATATATATGAAACAATGCAAACACATATTTATTGAGCTTAGATGTCAATGGAGCTACAATTATGAAATAATCCTTGACAAATTTTTGGTGTTATCCTGTCAGACCAGGAAATCCATGTAAACTTTTGAGGGTCTTTAGTTTGGGCTAATTTGTCATAGTTATAAATTTTGTGGGGTCAACATGAACACCATTATATGTGATAATATGTACCAAATATTACACCTTTATTTACCCAAAATAACACTTTAAATGTTTGACACATAGGTGGTTAGAAATAAGAACTCCCAAGGTGGTATCGAGGTGGTGGAGGTGATCCTCCCATGTAAGACTATAGATAAGAATATCGTCAAAGAAGACCAAGATAAACTTCCATAAGAAGGGGTGGAATACATGGTTCATAAAAATTTGGAAAGTGGAGGGGGTATTAGTAAGCCCAAATGGAATGACAAGGAACTCATAGTGGTTGTCATGTGTGTGAAAGGATGTCTTAAGAATGTTAGCATCTTAAAGATGAATTTGGTGATACCCTAAGTGCAGGTCCAATTTGGAGAAAAAATATACACCATGGATTTCATCAAGGAGTTCATCATTGATGGGGATGCAAAACTTATTCTTGATGGTTAGTTTGTTCAGATCTTGATAATCAATATAGAGATGCCAAGAACCATCTTTCTTACAAACAAGTAATACTAGTGAAGAATATAGACTAGTACTAGGTCAAATGACCCCAGCCTATAGGAGATCATGGATGATCTTTTTTATCTCATAATTTTGATGAAATGGGTACTATTAGGGATGAATTTTTGGAGGTGCACTACCAAGAAGTAATGGGATGCAATGGTCTTGAGTCTGGTGAGGTGGCAATCTAGTAGGTTCTTAGAAGATTGAGGCATGTTTAACCAAAAGGTTGTACATGTCAAAAGGTGGGTGAGAGTCTAGTGGTGAAGTACTATGAAGATAAAAGAGTTGGGTAATGATGTCATGGGATCCCTATTTGAGAATTTTCTCCATGTGGTGAGAGCTGATAATGTTGGTGGAGCCTAAAAGAAGGCCTTTTAGGGCGTATTTCTATCCATTCTCTGAGAACTACATCCAAATCTCTAAAAAGTCCCAAAGGATGGTTCTAAGGGTTCATAACCATTAAGAACCAATAAAAATAGAAAATCCACCTAGAGATAAAGCAAACATGTCAACCCAAAGGTGATAGTCACCCACTAAAATATGAACATTACAACACTTGCCCTTATAGGGTAATGTGCCTCCATTGGCAATCATGACTTCAAATTAGGAACATGGGTGGATAAAAAAATATACTTTCTTATCCACCTAAGGGTTGATGAAGTTGTGAGTGTTATCAGAGTCAATAAGGATGGTGAGGAGTTGATTCTTAAAATAGCCCTAGATATGCATCATTTAGGGGTTAGTGACTCTTGCCAAAGTCTGTATGGAGATTTCTAGAGAGAAATATAAGTGTGTAGAATCATAAACTTGTGTAATCTCTTCAATCATATCCTCATAATCTTTAGTATTTGATGGAGAATCAACATCTAGTAGGTATAATTTTTACTTGATGCATTTGCGCCCTAGAACCCATTTATCATCACAATTATAACAAAGACCTTTTTCATGATGTGCATGCATTTTAACTCCTATGAGATGTTTGATGGGGGTTGTCCTGACATTGGGTTATTAGAAAGAGGGCTTAGAGGCTTCCCAATTATAGTTACAATGATGGATGATGATTTTATCTTTATCAAGCTTTGTGAGACCCAAGACTACCATCATGGTCTAAGGTTGGAACATCTTGAACTCAGAGTAGATGGGCTCTTTGAGGCTATTAATAAAATAACTCTTAAAGAATTCATCTGATAACCCTTCAATGTGATTATATAGCTTCTCAAATTCAATTTGATAATCATGACTGTTTCCTATCTGAGGAATTTCAGTGAGGGCTCCCTTAAAATCCTCAAATGTTGAGTGACCTAACCTACCCAAAAGTAGGGATACAAAATCTATTCATTTAGGTTCATCATTAGATTTGAGATATCAATGGTACCATTGGAATGCCTCTAGTTTCAAGTGGAAGGAATTAATTGGAACTTTTTTGAGGTGATAAGTATTATGAAGGTTGGAGTATTGATCGACATGATAAATACAACTTGTTAGGTTTGTACCATTGAACCATGGAAAGTATAGTTTGGTCCCACATGGTGGGTGGGTGGAAAAAAAGTATTTTTGGAAGAAGACTCTATCTTCTATAATATACTGAGCAAAAGGCCATTCTATTCATTCAATTCATGCACCATATCAGCTAAGTCAATGACTCAAGTTGTCAAAGCTACAAGTTCTTCCTCCATGATCTTGGTGCCTACATGTATGACTACCATAACTTATGATTTTTTTTATTTTTTTTTTCAATGGGTGCAAAATCTAAAGTTAATACATGTTTAGTAAGGGAATTTGTTAATTTGGATGAAATCAGGAGGGGTAAAGGTACTTTTACTAATTTTTTGCATAGGAGTATGATTGATGAAGATGAGGGAAATTTCCAAAGGGAAAATGGAAAAACTAAAAAGTTTATCAGAGGGATGAAGAAGTAGAAATAAAAGGTGAACACTATGTAAAAATGTGAGGTAAACAGACAAAAACTGAAAAAGTTATGATAGAACTCAAAAAAATGAAAAAAATGAGATTTGTAAGAATTTGGAGTGGAATCAAGATATGGATCCTCAAATAATAAAATGTGGATAATTTAATATTATGTATATTGTTAAATTTTGAGAAGTAATAGGGCTATATATGGGAAGATATTTCAAAAAAAAACAAAAATTTCCAAGACTAGTTTTCTACTACTCTATTGAGGTTTTTGATTTCTGATTTCAATGATAATATGTTGAAGAAAGATAGGATTGATATGCTCATGTATTTAAATGTAGGAAATTTTTGGGGAATTTATTTATGTGTTAATCATATACAGTGTAGCCTTCCTTAATATTTTTGCAAATTTTCCATGCTTGGCACTTCACATCAAACAAGAAATATTTGGGCAATCCTCGGCATACTGCTTCATCCAATTGAAGATTCCTGATGTTATGGAGGGAATATTTTAGATAATAATAAAATATAGTTCAATCCATATATTTTATTACTTCAGGGAGTGAAATTGAAATAAGCTTCGATCAATAACTTTTGACTGTCTCAACCAGGCATTTTCTTGCCAAATTGCTACATCACATGCTAGTTTTCTACTCTGTCTAGTAGAAATGGACCCCAATTGTAAATGGTTGCCTAAATTTTTTTTAAAAATCTATCTATCCACCAATTCCATATGAGCAATTACCACTCTTAAAAAAAAAATTGGCCACAGATTTACCTCTTAATGACAACCTTTGGTTTTCCTCATAGGTGGGAACTAGTCAATCAGGAAGGGGTCATTGCCCATTTCACCGGAAAGTCCTCTTAATGGCCTAGCTACTTTGGGGTTCCTATGGTACTCCTAAAAATTATTTTTAAGTATTTCACCCAAGTACTTCCCATAGTTATGCAGATAGGTTTTACCCTGATCTAAAACATAAGATAAAATTTGAAGCAAAACATAATCACAATATGGTAGAGCAAAAAATCATGATCTTTGATGATGACCTATTACCAAAATGAAATTTAAGATATATAATATCAAATATAAGGTTTGGGAATGGATATATTACCAATTTTTTATCACTAGGGTCCAATTATGATAAGGTGAGAGCATACAGTGGGTAGCAGAAAAAAATCTCCCTAGAAAGTGCTATAATACCAGATGGGAGGATCCTTCCTGAACAAATTAGCATATTATTACAAATACATGAAATAAACTTATGAAAAAATAGAAATATATTGAATGAAACAAAAATAAATGAATTATAATAGAATAATTATAGAATCGCTAGCCTCTTTGAGGGGGCAACATCCTTTGAGCAATCTCAATTCAATACAATATATGGATGCCTTCATTGGGCCTTAACACTAACTTAAATACTAATTATATTCTAAAAACTATTTCATCTCATGCATGTGGGATAATAAAAATGTGATCTAGGGATGACTTAAAAATCATACGCATCTAAGGCAACTAATATTCTAATAATTCAAATAGAAGAGTAGAACACGGGTTCTTAACATGTGTTTAGGGACATTAATCCTAAAGGTAAGTTTTAATCAATCTTTGAAGCTTGGTTTAGTTGGTAAAATAATGTAAAATGAAGGTAAGATTGATTATATGTGTGGATATGACTTGACCAAGTGTATTACATGGGTTCATATGTGCTAAGTTGGTCAAAATAACCTTTCATGACCATTTGTTTAGTTTGATCATTTTTCTATGTTTACTACCTAGTGAGAGATCATCATGAAAAATAGGTGTATTTGAGGTATATAAGGATAACCAAGGGTTTAGGATAGTTTTATTTGATGCTTATAAGTGGAAAAGGTGATATGGAGATGTCAAAAGACTCCCATGATCCTTTTATTATGTTTTGGCTTAGTAACTACTATATAAATGGGGTATACAAGTAGAGTCATGAGCTTTCTAGGTGTCAAATCAATATTTATGAGTATTAAAGTTGACTTTATTACATATAAGGGTGTTTTAATATTATATAGGTATGATCCATGTGGTTTAAATATTCTATGTCCTCTTGAGGGAAAGTTGAATATTTTTGATGGCTCTCAGGTATGACAGTCTTTATTTAAGGGCTAGCAGGTCAAAAACCATTTCATGTTTCCATGGGTTCCCAAAGGAGTCTAACCTCAATTTTTAGAATAAATGGTGTGTTTTGGTTACCTATAGGTATGAGATAATTTTAAATATTTTTCATTGACTAGAAGATGGTAAATTTACTATGTCTTTTATTAATGCCCTAATATTTTAGCCCATGTGGGTTAGTAGCTTTCCCAAAGGAGTTGAGGTTTAAGGCTACTTAATCAATTTAAATGGCCAAATGGGTGCTCAAAAAGTAATTTAATATCATATATAATTGTATATTTTTCTCTATGGTTGAGAATTTGTCCAAATGGAGGGTTAATTAGCAGGTTTCTTGCTCATATAGTAGTGCATGGTCAAAGAAGTGTTGTCAATAAATAGGTTTGAGGCAATCATGGTAAGATATGGTATGCATAGTGATAAGGGGAGTTTATATCATATCTTATATGATGTAACTTCCTTATTTTTTCTTTTAAAACATTTACAGGTTCTCAGGATCAACAAATAAGCCCATTTTGTCATTATGTGAAAGGGGGAGAAAATGTTTATATAGGGAGAAAGAGTATGTACATAGATTTATATTGGTGTTTATAAGTAATAACATCAATTAAAAAGGGGGATATTTTTTATGTGTTATCAATGATGTCTCCAAGGTGGCCAATAATTCTCATGAGGTGTTAAGTAAGCTATTAGGATAATGACAAAGTGTGCCTTAGTGATCATGCATGGATCTTGTAGTGTTTGCTTGGTTAGGCAAGATGATGGATGTTGATGATGTG
The DNA here is from genome assembly GCA_037957365.1 of Torreya grandis. NCBI lineage: Eukaryota > Viridiplantae > Streptophyta > Pinopsida > Cupressales > Taxaceae > Torreya > Torreya grandis. The sequence goes on along the minus strand of JARHVA010008197.1, from coordinate 174,228 downwards.
TTGACCATGTTTAAGTGGTCTTATGGGGTTTAATAAGTTATTGGTGTTATTTTTGAAGTTAAAATAATCCATTTGAGTATTCTTTTGAAGGTTTAGGTTATCCTAGTCATCTTGGCAGAGTTTCTTGAGTAAGCAGATTGATGACGTTAGAATTTGCATGTGTTAAGGTATCAAAAGAAAGTGGTCACATGGGTCTATTTAGATTTTTTCCTAGAGCATGTTTTTAAAATTTAATTCCTTGAAATTATTTATACCAAAATTTATGATATTGAATTTTTTCTCTCCCAAGAAGATTTCATCATTTTCCTACTTGGCCAAATTTGCATTTTCTAGTGACCGTTGGAATTCAAATATTTGAATTTTACAAAGGAAAACTAGTCTATAGTGGTTTGCTTATAAATTTTGATTATGGATTAATTTGATGATGGATTAAAAATCAAAGTGGTTAATAAATTCAAGGTAAATCTATGGAAATTTATTAAAAGGTTTTAATGGTTGTACAATTGCATTTATGGAGCTTCAAATTTGATTGAAGGTTTGACTTTCTTCTCTAAATGATCCGAGAAGGATGTTTGTGTTTTTATTGATGGTATTTAGATGTTTCATGATGATCTATCTATTATAAAGTGTTTTATACTCCCTAAGGATCATATTTATATATTTTAGAGGTTTGACCAATCCATGTTCAGTATGAACCATTGCTTGAAAGTTGACTTTTTGTTCATTCATGTTATTTTCATGTACAAGGCAAATAATTGAAAGGTTTTGCATATGTAGAAGTATGTAGTTATGAATATAATCACTTTATGGTGTATTATGGGTTATGTGTCATGGACCAATGTGCTTTGAAGTGGTATTGTGTTTCTATTTTTCTTGGTGAAGTGTTAAATGGATGAACATGTCTCCATGGACCTAAAAGGGCTACTTAGGCCTAATTGAAAGGTTTTGTTGCTTAAGGGTGATATATAAATGATATTCTCAAGATATTTAGGTGGTGTTTATCCTTTTATAATTGGTAAATAATAATTAAGAGTTAAGGAATGTCTTTTGGCTAAATAAGAAGGGTTAGATGAAGAATCTTGTATACGAGCAAGGATATTAAGGCCTTTGTAAACTAGTTGTGTGTGTGTGAACTTAGGTGAATGATATAGGAATTTTACAGAACGCAAAAAGGAGTTGTAACATATAAAAAAAGTGATATTAATATTTCATAATTAGTTATATTTCTGATAAGGAGATCTATGCATGGAGATCTAGGTCAAATGACCAAGTTTTTAAGAGGGTGACCTAGTTGAGTGAATGAACCTAAGTGGCTTGTATGAGGTAGAGAGGCAGGTTTGTAGGTGTTATAGAGAGATAATTCCATCATCAAGTGTGTCAAACATTATATCAAAGGTGGATATAAATTTGATGGTAATTTAGTTGGTGCTTGATCATCTAGGGGTTTGTATCCTCCTTGTTATTATTAGCTAAAGGTCTAGTGGGTGCTTGAATAAATTAAGGGGTGAATGTTCCTTGATCAGTTAGTGATGGTCTAAATTAAATAAATAAATTTATAGTATAATATTACAAATATTGTTTCAATGGGTTTTCTCTCGCATGAGGGTTTCCCACATAATTCATATGTTATGTGCTTTGATCTTGCATTGTTTTATTTGTTCATTATAATGAATGGTTTATATGATTCATGAATGCTTATGTTGAATGGTTAAGAGTTTAAAGAATTAGAATTTAATTTGATTTGCTTGAATAACTAATTCACCTACCCCTATTAGTTATTATACCTATAATACTTGACATGTAGCAAGATGTCATGCACCCACTCTAGGAAGGTAGTTACTAGATTAAACATGGCCATTACTCATTTAGTTTCCATCCCTCATGCCATTCATAGTCCATAAAATACATTAATTACTTAGTATGTGAGAAACCTAAGACTTAAAAAATTTCAAGTGAGTTTTTAGATTGATAATAACATGGAGAGGTTGTTATAGTGATGCTTCTACCTTAGAACTCCTTTTCTCCATGTGATCAGACCTACAACATTCCTCTTCTTTATGTAAATGAAGTTACATCTCTATTTGATTACAAGTCTATTAATAAATATTTCTTGTGCCACTATAAGGATTCATTAGTGATTTTTTGGAGACCATTCCATCTCTACATATGCCCAAGATGCCTTCCTACTCACTCAAAATCTTTAACATGCTTGGGAACTATAAAAATAAACCCAAAATTAGACACTATAAGCCATTTTTCCTACATATTTTTCCCCACACATGCCAAATTCTTAGTATACAAGGGTCACATATGAGTTTTAGGTCTATATTTATGTTTTCAATGTGTTTTAGGTCCATTGGATTTATTAATAATAACTTCTTGGCCATCATGTTCTTTATGATGGTTTTGGAGGGTTTGGAGTTGCCTACCATCTTAATGATGGTTCATAAAGCACATGCCTTAGATTTTAAAATTAAGGACATGAATATTGAGTGCATATACCACTTAAAATTTTAATAATATCTCTTATTCCCATGCAACTTGTTCGTTGAGATCTGAGCAAAGGTTGGTACCCCTTTATTTTCTTCTAAGTAGTATGGGCATGCTTGTAGTCTTAAGGATTATTCATAAAGCTAGCCCTTTGAATCCATCTCTCTCCACCATGGATGGAAATTTAATGGGTTTAATAAACTTCCCATTAGATAAATTTTCCCCATGCACCTCTTCATATACAATATAAGCATCCAAATTTGTAGCATGAGTTGGTAGACTGTGATGAGAGAGCTTTAGGAAGGCTTATAGGCTAAAAAGGAACCTGTTCTATTTCTCACTACTTGAGACACCTACTTTAATAATTGTACTATCTATATAAATATTAATATATCTCCATATTTACATGAATAACTCATATTATCATAAGAGTGGAGGTGGATGTTTGAGGGTTTATACAAGGTTTTAGGCCTTATAGGCCTATATTGATCTTCAAGGCACTAGACCATGTGTAGGTGTTTTGGTGACCTCAAATCCTTATTATAATATTTTTAATTAAAATTAAACCCTTTATATATTCTCATAGTGTCCTATACCTCTATCTCTATCATTCCTCCTGTTTAGTCTTATTATGACCATTGTTACCCTATACTAGCTTCTCAAACTAGTTGATGTGAATGACCTAATTAGTTTATGTTTCCTCCTTTCCCCACTACCAATGGAGTTGTAAACCTCATGTAATGACCCATTTTACCTATAAAAACCTTATTATACTTATGTATCCATATTTATTACAATAAAAATGATATTTTAATCGTACACACATAGGCCTGTGTGTTTGCGAGTGCTCAGTCAGTCCTAGGTAGATCTTTCTAAACCTTGAAATTGATTTAAAAGGTCCTATAGAACATATATAGGTCATAATATCATAATATATTAATTTTTATAAGGTTTTTTTCTTCTAATAGATCCCATCATTCAAACCAATTAGATATTCCAACTTGACTAGGTGGACCTATATGTACTAAACCAACTATGTATGGAGGGTTAGAGAGTCCTATTTGGTTAGATTCATTAGTAATAATTTCATGTTTCCTTTAAAATTAAATAACATATTTATCATATTCATTTTATTTATCTCAAACCTCAATGTGTATGTGGCATCTTATTTTCAATTTCGAAGATAATTTGACTATAATTTTTTAGGTGATGATTGGAGGCATTTGACTGCAATTAGGGTTTTAGGATAATTTTATAGGTCAATGAGGAAGAGTAATATTTTATAAACGATAATAATAACTCATTTTACCTCAATTAAACCTCTTCAACTCTCTCAATATAGTCATATTCACAAGCATACAATCTTTTCTTGCATTTATCTAGGCTTAGATGTAGGTAACTATTTGGGAGAATTATTGAAAGTTGAGATTGATATTGGCTTTATAAAATATGTCATTGACACCTTAACATTATATAAGTTCCATTTTAAATCCTTTCTCACTATCCTACTTCCATTAAGGTCTTGTAACTTTTAGCGTCAAGTATTTTGACATATTTCCACCACAACTCATATTTAGCATGACCCTCAATAAGATTGGGAGTCTTTAAACTCTTCTCATGGAACATAATTTTAATGACTTAGAGAATTAATAGACCTTATATAACCCTATAAACTATGTATCAAGCAATAATATGCCTTTAGAATCATGGAACACTTGTAGACAAAAAACACACCATCCACAAACCTATTAAGACATCCTTCCCAGATCAAACCCTTTGAGAGTCCTTCACATTGAAAATTTATGAAGTTTATACAATGAATTAAATTTTAAATAATTATCAAAAACCTTAAATTATTCTAAACAACCTTACACATTGTTATAATCATTCCAGTCAAATCCAAATTATTTTAGGCATGAAGTGAAGGGTATTAGGCCCTTTATACCCTTGAGATAGTATTGAAACATTTGAGATTTGATATTGGGCCTATATTGGTAGGTATGTAGGTATATTCATTGGTATCAAAAAATCCTTTTGATACACCTTGAATATATAAAAAAATCCTTATTATCCTCTCATATTGGCCAACTAGGCTTATAAGGTAGTTAAGCTTGTTCTACTTGCTATTAGCCATTAGAATGGCCATGAATTTTCCTTAAAAATCTAAAAATAGGTTGATTATAATGTTTTAGGACCTTAAAACCATGTTATGATACTAATTCATGTCAAATAGGATGGTGTAATTCCTCTTTAACGGCTATATTTCCCTTTCTCTCATAACGCCTTATGACTTTTTTATATATTAGGTCTATAGAAGCATCTTCAGGGGAAAGTGAGAGGGATTTTTGTACCTAAGAGTTGGAAAAACAAACCATGACATCTTTCTCCATGATCTTAAACCATTATAATACACAAAACCTTGATCTTATAATCAAACCCTCTATAAAACCTAGTTTTCCTCATATTCATATAGGTGGTTGTACCATCAGACTGTGTGCAAAGGCCCTTCATGGAGTGTGGGACATGACCCATGTATTTCCATGAAAAATTAATGAATTTGGGACTATTTATTTCACTTTTACCCCATTTAGTTAATGTTAGGGTTTAAAGAGGGTTTAATACCACCTAGGGGTCTTAATGATTATTTATAAAGCCTAAGGATTTGATCTACAAACAAATGCCACTAGTTACAATCCTAATATGAAATTAACTTCTAGATAAGATATTGGGATCTAAATATTTTATATACCATACCATTCAACTCAAATTGGTGTTTTTGATCTTTCCAAGATCTCGATGGAGATCCCACTACATTTTATGCCTTTCTCCTAGCTTTGTGAATATGGACTCTTCTCTATGATGCTTGAAATTAACCCCCATGAGATATCTAACATTTTATGACTTTAACCTGATTGTAAAATTTAGTACAAGTCTTGAAAACACTTCTAAATCCTCTTTTATTTGCATTTTTTAGGTTTGATATCTTGATAAACCATTGGAGGCCAAAAGGAAGAAAATGAGAGGCCAAAAACATTTTTAAATTGGAGGATATGAATAAAGGGAAGATAAAAGGTCCCTTTTCAAGTGTGTGGGACCCTTTATGGGGAATGAAGGATGTTTGACCCCTACAAAGACCCTTTTTGCATATAATATCACCTTGTTATGACTTTGCAATGATTATAAGACCTTTTGGAAACATTTAAACCCTGATGGTAATTGAAAGATGTCCTACAGGCCATATTATCATTATCCACATGGTTTGACACCCTTTGAATTAAATACATACTTAATATAAAATCTAATAATAATGGAAGTATTTACCTTAAAAAATTTTAAAACATAAAATATGCGGAATGTTTTAAACAATGTTACCATTCTCCCCTCATATTAGCTCCAATCCTTCTGATTTTGCCATATTCTATAGGTTATTGGCATGCTTAAATGGAAACATGATTGAACATGGGTTACAATACCATATTTCATCCTATTATACATGATTTTGGTTCATGAATATCACACTAAAACTTGGTGTGGATTCTTATACATGAACAACATAAGATGTAACCTTGACACAAGTTCAAAGAGGGTGAAATGATGATTACCACAACACTTATTTAACATAATCAAACTATATGAAGATGTTTCCTATGAACCTAAAATAACTAACCCTCTCTTAGACTATCATGAAAAGTAAAGACTCATGATGAAGACAAGGATATTGTTCAAGTGCCTTAGGCAAAAGTTTATCCTTTCTGAGTCTAAGGGTAAAAATATATCAATAGTAGGGTAAGGGATAAAATTATGTTCCTAGGTATTTTGGTTTCTTTATGAACTCTAGCAGTTATTTAATATAAAATCTTAACATTTATGGAATTCCTTTCTTAAATCATACATTAGACTAAGTTATATGTAGATCTCAATTGTAACTCTTGTAAGAACTATATATCTACATTTGTTTCTAATTTTAAAAAGGAATTATTTAATGATAGTGATAATCCCTTTTATTTTATGGATACTTACCTATTTTTAAGAATACCTTATGGTAAATTCACCTTCAAAGAAAATGGATCATTTACCTAGGGTTTTAATAAGGAAGAATTCCTAAAGAGAATGAACTTATAATATTTCTATGGGTTTCTCAAATCCTTATTACTTAAGGATTAAGGTGTCATGGTTTAAATGTTTTATTCTTTAAAATATTATTTAATAATTTAATGAAGTTGTCCTAGATGATTAGTCCATAATGGGTTATAATTCTTAGTTGGATAACCTTTCATTGACTTTTATTGATACTCTCAAAACTAGAATTTAATCCATGAATTTTTAAAGGTACTAGACTATAATGTCAATTGAATGTGAATACCTTAGCCTTGGGACACCATGTTGAGTTCAATTTATTGTCTTTTTTTGACCCATCTTATGAATCATAATGACCATGAATGGCTTTAGCCTATCACCAACTTGGGAGTTATATCCTCCATTGGGATGATCATGGTAAATGGAACTCAATCTAAATGGGTTGTGAATAAAGAATAGAATATTTAAAAAAAGGAAGGTATTTGGGTCTATTGGGTTCATTTCAATAGGCACCTCCAAATGTGAGCTTAGGAATAAAAACACTTGGCACTCAAAATATCTCAAAACTTCTTATTGATTGATTCTTGTTTCTTTTTAAAAATATGCTAAGTGCTTATGTTCAACATCATTACACACCTTTTCTTCACTAATATGAAGTCCACTACTTTCATGACTCATCTCACTCTCTTAAAAGGAGACTGGATTTTATTTTTAATGCATTATTTTTCATGAGCTAACTTTTAAATAGGGTGAATTTATTTTCTTTTGACTTTTATGGTTCCATAGAACCCTTTCAAAAGTTACACACTCTTTTTCTATCATCAACAATCTCATGAGTTAGATTTTATTTAAAATTTGGTATGAAGATAAAGGCATTTTTTATTGTATCATCACTTGCACAAATCCAATTATCCCCTAATTCTAGATATTTCTAAACATTTATCTTTTTTATTTATTCTTATTTTGTCACCCAATGTTTATAAGGTATGTATATTCCTATTTTAGCTTAAATTTATCCATACCTATGACCAAAATTAGACCATGGGTAGTAATAGGAAAAGTAAAAAAATTAAAATCAAAAGCTACATTCCATCATTTCTAGGCATATTTCAACAAAGCTACCAATATTACTTTTCAATGGGAAGATTCCATTCAAATCATAGGATTAAAAGGCACATTTTAATTCCATGTTAGAGTTGAAAAAACTATTGGTGTAAATTTTTGTCACTTTGGTTTTGTAACTCACCAAATAAGAAGCGATGAAAACTCACCAATAGTTGGATAAATCATTTTAAAGATGGTGATTCTCCTATGTATTTGAGAGGGACATATCCATCATAAGACATGGGTATTTTGGGGTTTTATGTAATTTTTACCAGAAAGCTATATATATATATATATATATATATATATATATATATATAATAATAAAAATAGATAGCCACCATAATAACTCTAAAATAAATTAAAAAAATGGAAATCCTTCCTCACACAAAAATGAACTTAGGTTTAGTAGGTGTATTGGGATAAAAAAGGATGCCTAGAAACATAAAATCTTCTCATAAACCATATAACCCAAACTTAGTACAAAGCTTATTTAAGATCAAACACATAGGAAACTTGTGGACATCAAAAGAAACTCATGTAGGGGATTTCAATACAAAGTTTGGAAATGCCACAGGTTGTACATAATCAATAAAGTGTAGAAATTTATTGAAGTATTCATCTACAAATAAAAATACATAATTTATAAATAAAGAATATGAAAATATACAAAACCCAAGAATAATCTCACCTGCTTGCATGTATTTAATTACTCCAATCTATAAATTACATAGCCCACACAAATTTTTAGTCATCTCTCTCTCCAAGAGCTTGTAAGAAAGGATAAATAAATCAATTACTATTTTTTTTGTACAATATTTTCCTTCACCAAATAATTTTAAAATAGATTCATTTGACCATGTTTGTTATTTTAATATTTGGGAAAATTCTCAATATTAAATTAACTTTTAATTTTTCATTTACAAAACAATATTATTTCTAAAAATAATTAAATCACTAAATAACTAAAAAAACAATCATTTAATGACTTTAATTAACATGAATTAATTATAAAATAATTAATAATGTAATTAATTTTGTTATTCCCTTTGATCCCACAACATCAAATTTAATACTTTTTACATGTGGGCTAGTTAGAAATGCTTCCTTGCCACTTTAAAATATGGGGTCACATAAAATATCATAGAAAATGGGTCAAAATGCAAAAATAATGGGAAAGTGATAAAAAAAGAGTAGAAAATTTTGGATGACCAAATTTAACTACAATAGATAGAAAGTTTTATATTTTCATTGGAAATATGAACTTCAATTTTAGTTTTGTCAAAGAAAATACCAAGCCTTGACTACTAAAAAAGGTTTCAAGTGTGTGAGGTGATTCATTTACCTTATATTAAAGTATTTTGATATAACATAAAATTAAACACATGATCAAAACATTCTTATGTGTATTAGTTTTTTGGTATTTTGATATTATATTTTATGGGAATGGTTTATGGGGGAAGTCTTAGGCATTGCCATGATACTAGCTAGGCATCTATAGAATTGATAAAGTTACCTTTGGCTTCACTCTATGCCTATACCATTTCCAAACAAGTACACATAGAACTGATGGAATTTCCATAAATCACCCTTTTACAAAACAAAAATTAAATTTGATTTAAATATTTCATATGCTCCTCTTTTTTTCATTTTAATTTTCAAAGAGTTTGGAACTAATGTATCCAAGTATAGGGATGTTCAGAAAAGTTGAGGCCCACACAATCTTTCATTTTTTGTCTTATGGTTTTTTAAGCCAATACTTAATATGATAAAGTGTAATTATGAATCTTTTACAATGTAAATACTTTTATTAATTCATTTTATAATTCTAAAATAAAAATTTAACTTTCTAATGACAACATAACCCAGTAAAACATGATATTGGTGTTCACCCCAAAGTTTAATAATTTTCATTGTTGTTGTTGTTTTGTTTTGTTTGTTTGTTTTGTTCTTTTTTTTTTTTTTTTTTTTTTTTTTTAAAAATTTTTTATTATAATTTATAAAATTTCATAGTGAATATGACACTTTCAGCCAATTAAGTATGATTACAATCTCCTATGGAATGGATTGGATAATATGCACATAGTGAAATATGGAAAGTGATTGGACCTATCAAGGGTGGATGTGAAAAGAATGATCTTAAATTTACTTGATTATACCTTTAATAATGCTTATTTCACTATTTTCTAAGCAAACTATTCTATAAAAACACTGAATAAAAAGATAAACTACTAAATCAAAACATAAAGAAAAATAATATAACTAATCTAATCCTAAACTAATCCTAATAAAAAAAATCATAACTAGGATGATGGGGATGACACAACTGGAAAGTAGTGATTCAGGTTTTGTCCATTTACATGGTGTGTTAGGTCATTTCCTTTCAAATCCTTCAATTGAAAAACATTATTTATAGATTTCTTAGATATTTGATATTAATGAATCCATAGTGGATCAAATTTTTAATGTTTTCCCTTCTTATCATATGCCTTGTCTCATAGTAAAATCAAGTTTAAAACTCTAAAATATTTAACCTTTTCCATTTTTTGAACCGCCATTTGACTATATCCTAATAATAGCAAAAATTATATAGGCTTTATCTTGTGGGTCCTCCATTTGAATAATACTTACAAGTATAAATTAAACTTTATCATTTTCACCTCTATAATATTGCATAAATTAATATTTGGTTAGCTTAAATGTAATGGGAAAAATAGGTTCTTTTACATAAACAAATGTTTTTTGAGAGAAATTAAGTGTTTGTTTATATCAAGTCATGCCTACACATAATGCATTGTTCAAAAATAAATGCCTTAATCTGTGTGTGTGTGTGTGTGTGTGTGTGTGTGTGTGTGTGTGTGTGTGTGTGTGTGTGTGTGTGTGTGTGTGTGTAATTATTAATCCCATAAATAAGGTTTTTATTTATATTCAACCAATCCATTCCATTCGAGATAGTAGCTTGATGAAAACATTATGGAAATATTATTTTCTTAAGTACATTTTATGAACTCTATAGATTTAAATGTAGGTTTATGATCATAAAAAAGGAGAAATGGGTGCCAAAACATATATTAATGTAATAATAAATGATTTTAATCACTTATTAAACTTTACTCTTCTTTTTAAAAGATGATTTAGTCCATCTTGGATAGCATTCTATGGCTATCAACACAAATTTGTGCCCATTGGTGGAATTTGGATAAATAAATCCAAGAAAGTTGATCTCCCACTACAAAAAAGGTATATTTTGAATCATTTTCTATAGTGGTATTGTTTCATTTTTTTTACCTTTTAAAAAATTATAAAACTCTTGGAAATTACTTACATGGTTATGGATCTCCTTCAACATGTTTGTCTATTAATAACCTACTTAGAGAATTTTTTAATCTATGGTATTACAATAAGGATGCCCACTTCTCAATTTCATGTGAAAAGTTCTCATAATGTCATTATATTCTTCTCTACATACACATTTCAGATAAACAACTTAATTATGTCTATGATTAAAAAAACTCTCATTTTTAACATGTAATGAGTTTCTTTGAGTGTTGGATCCCTATGTTGTGAATTTTTAGTTCTTGAGGAAAATTCTATTGTGAGAGCATATGGGTTCACATGTAAGCAAACATGAGTTTTTTGTTAATAATAAATTATGGTGAAGTATTTTTATGTCCTAATAGTTTGTGGCATATTTTCAAAGCATCAAAACTATTATGTGAGGATGTGAAGCTTTGCACAAGATGATTTTATAGGTTGATAGCTCAGCATAATGGTACAAATATTTGAAATATATTTCCTTTAATTTTTTATATTTCTTGAGAAACAAGACACTTAGTATAGTTGATTCTTCAATGCAAGAGCCAAAAAATGGATGTTATTTTTTGGAGGAGCTAGATATTCATTGTATAGTCTATGTTTTGAATGTTAGGTCATCTAGAAAGCCTCTGATAAAATGAGGTATAATTATATAAATGATATGAAAATCATGGTGCAAATGTTTTCATGGTAAATGGTGACTATGAAGTTATACTATCTCATATAATTTTTCATGTGATTTTTCTTTGTATGTGTGATATGTTATACAAGGATCCATTTTTGATTACTTATCATTTAATACTAAAATTATTGAGAGCTAATAAGAATTCATTTAATAATTTTTGTGATATTTTTTTTGATGCATTGTATTTTAACATGGTATTGTGCCTTTGAAATCAATATTTGATATTTAATGATTATTTTGGATCTTGATGTGTCAATAACATTTAACATTTATGGCCTTTGTAGGTTTTTGAAAGTAATTATGTAAATAGGTGGATTTTTTACTATATAAACACATCCTATTAATTTTAAAATGATTTGATTTCATTTGAATTTAGATGAAGAAATAGTTCAAGAGCAATTGTAAGTAGTACTACGATATAGATCTGTGTAGATCTATGAGGGGATATTGGAGTTGAGTCACTTGACTAACATTGTGGTATAAATATGTTGTTTGTAATTTTGTGGGCATTGGTGGAATTGTATGGTTTGTAAAATTATAACTTTGGTGATCAGTCTAATGTTGTGTAATCTATCATTGAAGTAGTAAAATGATCTTATTATTTTTGTATTTACACTATATAATTATGGTTTATGTGGTAAAATACATATATTAATTGGAAATTGTAACTATGCCTACATCATTTGGTATTAGAGAAAGGAAAACAACTCTAGGATTGATATATTGAGGTTGGTGTATCATTTATTTACAAAGGTGGGTAGATAATTGAGATCTAAAAATGTGAGTAACTTGCATATGTTTGAAAGAGGTGTAATAGTGGGTTTGATGGATGCACAAGGATAATATACAAGATATGGAAGATGAGTGATCAACCTTGATGTATAAGTTGGAGATTGTATTACAATTTGAGGTGGAATTTGAAGTGAAAGAGGAGAGAAAACAAACATAGATCAGATTGCATGTTTTAGAGATAAAGAGAACCAAGGCTCCTTATAACAAGAAAAAATTGGATCTAATTAAGGAAGATCATGCATAGGAGAGAGAAACATTATTTATTTTGAAATACATGGATGTGAATAGAGAATATGTGTTGTTAAGTGTACATATTTTGGATGTATAAGAATAACGTATTCCATTTACACAAGATGAGGTAGATTTATAGCACATAGATGAGGTGTCTATGATGGTAGTTTATGGATATCCCATATTTGACCAATGAGAATAATAAGACCTTTTCTTAAATGCAGAAGAGATGAATGTGATTGAGTTGATTTTTGAGCACTTGGATATAGATAGTAGTTTGATATAAGAAGTGAATGTAGAAAGTTAAGAGGTGTATGAATTTTTTTAAGTCATCATATAGATTAAAACAACATAAGTAAATGATTTTTTAGAAGAAGTGACATATTTATTTGATGTTAGGATGAGAGCAACACAAAAAATGACATGAGGATTATTATATAATTTTTAATGGAGAGGATGCATTATGTTTGTGATTCCCATAGTTTTGGTGTAAACTTTAGCTTGTGAACTAAACATGAAATGGTTAAAGAAGTGGAATAATTAGTATACCAAATATTACTTAGGAAATAAATGATTATGATCAAGAAGATGTTATAATGTTTTGTTGAGATGTACATATAAAATGAGGAAGAATTGGCACAGAAAACCATAATAAGAGAAGGAATAAATGTAAGTGGAATGAAGTCATTAATTCCATCAATACATTGGAAAAGAGAAAGAGATGTGGTTTGTGGAGGTGGATGTATTTTTACCATACAATAGGAAAAGTATGCACAATCAAAAAATAGTGTGTGATAAAAATAAAGAGAGAATATTGTGCAAAAATGAACATAAATATTATAAAAATAGTAATATAGAGGAGGCATAGTCATGCATAGTAATAAGGATCACTTTCAAGGGGTGGAGTGTGCTAGGATGCAAAGTGGAATTTCACAAAAGAAAGAGAGTGGGTATGTAGAGGAAAAGAGTATTAACAAAAAAAAGGAACATGAATAAGTGTGTAAACCATAAACATGGAAATTATTTAGTGGGTAGTGCCACAGTGAGGGAATGGAAGAGTGTATTATGTATTGAAAAAATAAGAGGTATATTAAAGGAGAATGGGAGTTAGGACAATAGTGAGATGAATGTATGTTTGAAGGAGTAGGTCAACATTTTTTTGTGTTTATCATCCATCCAAACTGGAAGGAGGGATTCATCTTACATGGTGTAAATGTATGCCAAGACATTTGGACATAATCAAAAGAGAAGATTTCTCACTTAACCAACTATATGAGTATTATTCTCACACATTTTATTATTTGGGGTGTATGATGCAAGAACATACAAGTCCAAATGTAATATTACATCAATTAAAAAATTCTTATAGATTGTGAATTATTAGTTAGTTAATTATAAATTTTGGTGAAGTATTTTGTAGTTCTAATAGTCCATTAGTTAGTTAATTATAAATTTTAGTGAAATATTTTGTAGTTTTAATAATCTACAACATATTTTCAAAGAGCCAAGATTATTATTCTAGATTGTGAATCTCTACACAATATTTTTTGATTCATTGATAGCTCAACACAAGAATATAGAGAGTTGTGGTAATTCTCCTTTAGTCTATGATATTTATTGAGAAACGAGACATTCATTAGCGTTGATTTTTCATTGCATAGTCTATATGTTGAATTCTAGAACATTTATAAATCCTGTGATAAAATGTGGTATCATTACAAAAATTATATGAGAATCATGGTATAATTTTTTCATAGTATATGGTTACTTCAAACTCTTACAATCTTATTCAAATTTTTGTGTGACTTATTTTGTTTTTGATGTGTTATAGATGGAACCATTACTGGTTATTAGGAATTTAAACCCAAAATTCATGGAAGATGATAAGTATTCATTTAATATTGTCCTTGATATATTTTTAAATGTGTTGTATTATAACATATTACCATGCCTTGGAAAATTGGATATCTTTTATGTTTAATGACTATAAGGAATTGTGTTCATTTAGTGATTTTTACGGATCTTTATGTGTCAAGAACATTTAATACTTTTGGCCTAAGTGGGTTGTTGAGAAAAATTAATATAAATGGGTGGATTGTGTATGCATATAAACACATTCTCTTCATTTGAAAGTGAGTTTATTCCATTCAATTCTAGATGAGGAAATAGTTGAAGGGTGGTTACAAGGATTACTACAATGGAGATCTATATGTGGATCTAGGAGGGGCTATTCAATGAGTTGAGTCACTTGACTAAAAATGCATTACTAATCTATTATTTGCAAACATATGATAATTGGTTAACTTGTATGGTTTTTAATACTATAATGTTGGTGACCAGTATATGTTGTGTAATATATCATTGAAAAAATTAAATTATGTTATTATTGTTATATTTCAACTTTATAATTGTGGTTTGTGTGGTAGAAGACATATCTCAATTAGGACCTCTAACTATGACTAAATCAAATTCACATACAATAAAAGATGAAATTTATTGATGTAAAACTCTTCTTATGTAGTTTGATTCTACTCACATAAAACTAATCTATATATCTACCTCAGTGATAAGATGAATGAAATAGTGACCTCTCACCATTTTAAATCATTTAATTTCAATGTCAAATTAATCCAATTTATCCATCCACTTTCCTCTTTTTTTATTTTAATTCATTTTTATGTAGAATTATTTTTAATAAAATATTAGTAATAATTGTAGACACCTAAAACTGGCCATCGATAACCTCCAACTAAGCTTTTGACCAATTTCCAAAAAAATGCACAATTTGTTCTAAAAACACGAAAACACATTAAATGAGTTGAAATTGATATATTCAAGTGCTGATTTTGGCCAGAGTACCATTAAATGGGGAAATGCAATTTATGGGCTAGCTATCTTTGAATAGATCATTTCGAGTCAAAATACTAATTTTGCACCTAGGTGTTATGGATTTCTCTTTTCTATCAAATTTCTTATACGAGACACGTGCATTTGTTATTTTATGTTGACAACATCATAAATGGGATAACGGTTCTAATGCATCTAATGTCGACTTCCAATTCTAATCCAATCAAAATTTGAGCTAATAATATAATATTTTGACCAATTTGATTAATTTGTGCACAAAGAGCCAAGGTTTACATCAAAGTGATTAATCATGATAAAGATCTAATTAAACCAAATCAAGACCTTAAGTTAATTTTCCATGGAGATTTTTGAATATTTTGTTTTGGAAATTAATATTGAATATATGTATCATCAAAGTGACATCATTTCTTGGGAAGACATCCCTAAGCCATAAATGCCACAACTATTAGGATTCATGCCTCCCATGTCTCATTAAGACCCTCTATGCCTATTCAATGCCCCTATATCACAAATATTGATGAGCTTATTTATGAATTTTAATTGCATAATTGAATTAATTCTTAGCCACACATATCCATCTTGAGATAGACGGTTCAAGTTGATTCTAGCCATTTACAAAAATCTATAAATAGGATGCTTTGCCTATTGAATTCTTAGCTCTCACATGCCAAAGTTATAATGTTTAATTGATTCCAAAGATTCAAGAAAATTAGTGATATAATGTCCAAATATTGAGCTAAGCCAAGCCAAGCCAAGCCAAAGCCACAAGGTGCTAAGGAGAGATGGAGGTAGCCAAGCTTCCATTGATGTAGAATTCATGAGCACAAAGCCGAGCAAGCCACTAAAACAAGCATTTTGGAGCATCTAAAGAAGGTGAAAGAAATATTTTGTCATGTTTTAGTTGTGTTTCCATTTTTATTTTGTTAACTAATTTCCCCCTAGTAACTAAGCCTAGAGATGTTATGCTAGTGTGTTTATTTCAATTTTGATTTCATTTTTGGAACTAAAACGATACTAAACATCCTCTCTTGAGTCAAATTCCTTTTCTAAAATAATAGCATGTACTTGTTTTTAAAAGCATAAGATGCCTAATTCTTTAATATTTCTAACTAGTGGATAGGCCTAACTTTCCAAATTTGATTATCTAAGCTTTGTATATTTTAGATTTGTGCTCATAAAGGTGAAAGGGTGCTCTTATTGATAAATATGTTGTGTTAATAAAACTAATATAGTGTAACCTATTGATAAAAAATATTTCATGAAATATGAATTGATTATAATTATAACTTACATAATGATATCCTTAATATCTTATAATGCATTCTTTTATTAATATATCCAATTTATATTTGCATATTATTTCAAATTTATGTTTTGGGATATCACATTTTTAGAAAAGTTAAAAATAAAATTCCTTGAAAAATTATTTTTACCAAAAAAATATTTCAATTCTTTCATGATTTTTATAAATAGAATTTAAAAAATGCAACAATTCTACCAGGGTCAATGATAATAGCTTATTTGGTGATAATGTATCCCAATAACTTATATTTAGTTACAATGAAAATATTATTCTATGGATTGAGATAAATTATATACCTTATACATCTTTTGAATACTTTTCTCAAATGATGTACATGTGAATTTTGCTTTGAAAAAAATTCAAATCATATATATAAATATTAATACATTTCCCTATAAAACATTTCAAATAAAAATCCATGACACATTGGAATGTGCCACCATCATTTGTAAAAATAATTGGAATTATCTTGTAAGCAAAATTTCCCCATTTTATAGTGAACACAATTTTTATACTATCCTCCCTATCTACTAGCATCTAGTAATAGCTTAAAATTCCTTCTAAAAAGAGCATCATCTTTTATCCAATCACCATTTGAATGATTTCATCAAGGGATGAAAAAGTGTTATTGTATTTATCAAAGGATATATTTAAATTTATAAAATCGACACAAATCATTATTTCACCAATTATATTCTAAATAGGAACTTGATTAGCCACCTAGGTGGAACATATAAAAGGAAAAATAATTTTAGTTTCAATCTATTTCTAAACTTTCTTATAAATGATAGGTTCAAGGATGGTGTTCACTATTCTTTGTCTTTGTCTAAACGGTTTGTGGCTTCCTTGACAAGGATAGTATGAGTTATGATTTGAGGTTCTAATTTTTTGAGGTTATCATATGATCATGAAATCAAGTCCGAATATTTTTTAAGAAGACATTCCAATTATTCTTTCAATTTTGAGCAATATAAGCCAATATTCACATTTTAGAGACTTTTAAGCAAACCCAAATTCACTAGGATGGACTTGTGGTCACTATAATCTTGTTTTTTTTTAATATACCATGCATGTTTAGGTAAAATAGCCTTTCTAATGATATCATGCCTTTTATAATTATGTTTTATTTTAGTCTCTAGATTCCATCATCATCAAATCCTTCTTCTGAAGCATAATTATTATCCTTTTTAGCAATGAACTATGCCTAAAAATAGTAATATTATTCACAAATTAATCAATTTGGTGGTAATCATTAAATACATTGAAATATTTTAATATTTTCAAGAATAAAGGTGCAAGGGATCAATTCAATTTTATTTAATTTGGGATAATTTAATGGAAATAAACTTATTATTGACACTTCAAGTGAGTCCATAGTTTGGTTATCTTCTATGGAGATCATAATAACATCTAAAACATGATAAGATTCAATAAGGTACCAAAATGTGTTATTAAAATTATTCAGATATGAAAAATTATATTGAAATTTGATTATAACCTAATTGTTTAATATACCACAATCACCAAACATTTACAAATCTTTCACTTTGTGATTCAAGGATAATTTTAAGACTAGGATCATAGTATCATATGCATATAGGTTAGGTGGTAGGGTGTAATGTATCTATTACCTATAGGGTCAATTAACAAAATAAAACACATGATGATCCGTAAATATTAGTAGGAACTTCACTACTTTTTAAAAAATTTAAACGGATCTTTTAAATTCTCAATTCTAAAAATTAAACTGAATTGGAAGCAAAAATTTCTCAACTTTTAATATGTTGGAATGATTAAAAATTGATGAAAATCTTATCCAAATCAAGTTTCAAAATTGAAATAAAGGTGAATTGATAGATCACATCAATTTTTCATTAAAACCGTCAGATTTTACCAAATTCTCAATTTTATCTAATTTCTCGTAAATGATCAAATGATTAATTTTTTCATTCTAATTAAAATATAAATTATAATCTAAAAATTAATTGAAAATTAAATGCAAAAATGAATTCAAAGATCAAAACACAAAAATTGTTTACGGGGTTCATAATTCCTACATCCCCAAGTTCTTATCGAACCAATCCATTAATGTTGCTAAAATTTTCAAGATAAAATAATACTTACAAACAAAAAAAGATCATATCTCTCTAAAATAATAGTGATCAGACCTTCGAAAGACCTTGGCTGACTCAGCACATCCTTCACCTTCCTGAATCACAAGTAAAGGCTTCTCTAAGTCAAAATTGGCAACTTACATAGCTCAAAATGATGTCACCAATTCTTGAAAATGGGTAAATGAATATATTGAATAGAGCGTATCAGAACTATAAACAATTTTTTAGTTTACTCTGAGCTCTAGTTTAGCCTCTAAGGGCTCCAAAATGATCAAATATAACAAATTGGTCTATATTCTCCAATACACAGTCAGCCAGAAGCTTCCCTTCAAATACAAGTTCGTTCCTTTTAAAATAATTAGAAGTCCATAGAATAAGTGGTCAAGGCCTATCCATTTTGCATGGGAGGTCTGTGGTTCAAGTCTTCAACCATTTATTTAGGTGCTTGACTTATCCTTTTAATCCCACATTTGTTGTTTGGGAATGAATTGCATGCTTTTTATAATATTGGCACCACCTTTATATCTACTAACGTCCCTTTTGGAGGAGACTTAGGTGCTAAGCTTAGCTTGATTTCTAACTTAGGCCACCATTGTATATTCCTTGGTCTTCATAAGCACTAACATAGACAAGTATATGGCTCGGTCTTTGAGCTCGAGCTTGACTCGACTGTCTTTAATCTCGGGGCATGTGAAATGACTCAGCCTTCAATCTCAAGCTTTGACTCAGCATGGAAACTATGGCTCTCCCATGTGGAATATGGGGATTTCTTGGTAATTACAAAGAAATATTACAAAGCATTTTTTTTAAAAATAATTATCCCTCATTGGTGGGGTTTCTACAGACTTTGCAATTTCAAATACAATGCAATATGAAATCAGATAGTTTTTATGGACTTTACAATTTCAAATCTATGGAATTTGTGATTTTTGGACTCACATTGACTACCATGTGTCACCACTTGATTGGACCACTTGGTGTGTCCACATTGTGCCATGTCATCTTGTGACACCACATTTTAACCTGTCAAACCAGAACTTCAACATCCTATAACTTGAGCATTCAGACTCTATTTTGCAAACCAAAAAAAGTGTCAGAAAGATCTCAATGAGATATACACTATGAAATTGGTTTCATCATGATTTGGAAACTTTTTCCAAATTGAACTCCAGATCACACCTCCCTATAAAAGAGGCTTTTGGTCTCCAAAAGTCTACTATCTCTTGAAAATTGATAACTGGTCTATTGTATCACATCACACAGAACCCAATCATAAAAAGAGATAAACATTGGAAAAATAAATGATTCACAACTCAACTACAAATTCCTACACATGGCATGAGTAAAGGAATCTACAAATGCTAATAAACTAATCATAACATACCAAAAATTGTCTACCCATGTCACATCCTATAAAGTGGTAAACTGTCAATAACCGAAACAATTCCCAATGTAATTGTAAAACAAGTTTGTTTATGTTGACAACATACAATAAATTTTATAGACATGTTGCAATAAAATTCCCTGGTATGGGACTTATATGCTAAGCAAATGCAAGCAACACAAAGTGTATATTTCCTAACATCCAAACATGCCCATAGGGTCTTATAATGCATCTATATGCCAAAATTAGATACATTCTAAAAATAGCAGTTTAAATATGAGACAAGTGTTGTAAGGAATTTACTCAACCTACAACATGCATTCTGCTATTATCTCTAACTAATCAAATGAGCTCAAGTCCTCTAGACAACTCACTCAACATAATTAGGAGTTTCAAAACATAGAGCTATTAAACATGAGAATTGAAATACTTCAAATGATGAACCTATCTCAAAGTGTTCTCACAAGCTCTACTAATGCATCATCAAAGCTTGTTCTTTCCCTTAAGAGAATTCTTAACAATGCTTTGACAAACAAGTGCATTATTAATCCACTTAATTAAATATTTTGCCTAGTTAACTTGATTTCCTTAGTGGATTCCTTAGCATCATTATGGATTGATTTAACTTCATTGACCTTATTAGGATGTTGATAAATCATCTTAGTTTTACCATGTTTATTATGAGAAGATGATTGAAGTTTAAAACAATGATCAATCTGATGTCCACTCTTATTTCAATGAGTGCATAAAACCTTCTTAGGCGAGGTCTCCCTTTTACCTCTTCTCACTTTGCCATGACAAGAATGGTTATTAACCCCTATAATCTGCTTAAGCAAAGCTTGTCTCATCCAAAAAAATGCAACACTATGGTTATGGATCCCACAAAAAGTGCAAGGGAATGATTGTATCATCTTGTAAATGTTAAATCTAAATTTCTTAAACATAAAAAGTGGATAAGAAGATTTAGTGCTAACTCTAGTGTAGGAACTAGGAGGTGGAATCTCAATACCTCTTCTACCTTCCTTCTTACACCATACATTCTCTACTAGTGGCCTTAGTCCTTTGCTATCATAAGCTTGTCTTCCTTTATCCATGGAGGAAGTTTCTCCAATTTCCACCTACTCACTAGTGTAACCCAAACTTGCATGAAGAGATCTATGCTCTATTAGTATTGGGTTAGTAATTATTTGGCCATTTCGACCAAGACCTCTTCCATTAAATCCCATTTTCATCAAAAATTTGGATCCTATACCCTTAGTGTGTTGTTTAAAACTACCAAAAACATCATTACTTGAATCCAAATTTGAATGGAAAGAAGAAGATGAATTACTTGGTGAGTAACTTATAGTGCATTCAGTCATAGTCTCTGCATCTAAAATAGAAGGTATGGCCTTCTTTGGTTCACCACACTACAATTTGATCAAGAGCTCATCCTTAGATTCAAGCTCTAATTTAAAACTTGCAATATCCTCATCCAAGGAGTACAATCGAGATCTTAGGAAATCATTCTCATCCTGAATCTTAGTGTTGATGGCTTCAAGCTCTTCCATCTTAGCTTTATGTGATAACTTGCCCATGGTTTCCCGTAAACACAATGATTCCAAAACTACACACTGCAATTTAATCAAGTGATATTGATAACCAATAAAATGAAATAAACTATCAGATTACACAATCAAAATCTAACCCAACTTTCTAACTGCTCTGATACCAAAATTTGATCCGTAAACACCAGTAGGAACTTCACTACTTTTTAAAACATTTAAATGGATCTTTTAAATTCTTAATTCCAAAAATTAAACTAAATTGGAAGCAGAAATTTCTCAACTTTTAATATGTTAGAATGAATAAAAACTGATGAAAATCTGATCCAAATCAAGTTTCAAAATTGAAATAAAGGTGAATTGATAGATCACATCAGTTTTCCATTGAAATCATCAAATTTTACCAAATTCTCAATTTTATCTAATTTTTCGTAAATGATCAAATGATTAATTTTTACATTCTAATTAAAATATGAATTATAATAAACAAATTAACTAAAAATGAAATGAAAAAATGAATTCAAAGATTAAAACACAAAAATTATTTACGGGGTTCAGAATTCCTACGTCCTCGAGTTCTTATCGAACCGATCCATTAATGTTGATAAAATTTGCAAGATAAAATAATACTTTAAAAAAAAAAAAAGATCATATCTCTCTGTAATAATAGTGATCAGACCTTCAAAAGACCTTGGCTGACTCAACATGTCCTTCACCTTCCTGAATCACAAGCAAAGGCTTCTCTAAATCAAAATTGGCAACTTAAATATCTCAAAATGATGTCACCAATTCTCCAAAATGGGAAAATGAATATACTAAATAGAGCATATCAG
Organism: Torreya grandis; assembly: GCA_037957365.1. Lineage (NCBI taxonomy): Eukaryota > Viridiplantae > Streptophyta > Pinopsida > Cupressales > Taxaceae > Torreya > Torreya grandis. The sequence goes on along the minus strand of JARHVA010008197.1, from coordinate 151,488 downwards.
AATTATAAACAAGTTTTTAGTTTACTCCAAGCTTTGGTTCGGCCTCTAAGGGCTCCAAAATGATCAAATACAACAAACTAGTCTATATTCTCCAATACATAGTCGGCCAAAAGCTTCCCTTCAAATACAAGTTCGCTCCTTTTAAAATATTTGGAAGTCCATAACATAAGTGGTAAAGGCCTATCCCTTTTTTATGGGAGGTTTGTGGTTCAAGTCTTCAGCCTTCTATTTAGGCACTTGACTTATCCTTTTAATCCCACATTTGTTGTTTGGGAAGGGATTGCATGTTTTTTATATGATTGGCACCACCTTTATATCTACCGACGTCCCTTTTGGAGGAGACTTAGGCGCTAATATTAGCTTTATTTATAACTTAGGATACCATTGGAGATTCTTTGGTTAGGACTTGGTCTTCATAAGTGCCAACATAGACAGGCATATGGCTCAGTCTTCGAGCTCGAGCTTGACTCGACTGTCTTTAACCTCAAGGCATGTGAAATGACTCGGCCTTCAATCTCGAGATTTGATTCAGTGTGGATAATGTGGTTATCCCATGTGGCATATGGGGATTGCTTGGTAATCAAAAATAAATATTACAAAGTATTTTTTTTTTAAAGAATTATCCCTCATTGGTGGGGTTTTTACAGACTTTGAAATTTCAAATACAATGCAATATGAAATCATATAATTTTTATGAACTTTGCAATTTCAAATATATAGACTCTATGATTTTTGGACTCCCATTGACTGCCACATGTCACGACCTGACTAGACCACTTGGCATGTCCACATTGCTCCACGTCATCTTGTGACACCACATTTTTCCTGTTGAACCAGAACTTCAACAACCTATAACTTGAGCATTCAGACTCCATTTTACAAACCATGAAAAGTGCTAGAAAGATCTCGACGAGCTCTATGATGTGAAATTGGTTTCATCATGATTTGGAAACTTTTTCCAAATTAAACTAAAGATCACATGAACCTTTCTTACAATGAGTAATTAGAGTGTTCATAGGCTAGACTAGTAGATATCTACTTTTTTTTTGCTTTTAGTAGCATATTTTATGATCAATGCAAAAATCCCAATATTAGTAGAGACATCATTCCATTTATTATTTTTTGTTTTACATTGAGTGACAATTAATTTAATTTTGGGTTCTATTTACAATCTAATTTAATTCTAAATTCCTCTCTAAGGCATCTACGTGTAGGAATAATTAGTGTCCATATACCCATTCAAATTCTTGAATAAAACTCTATTAAGTAGCATGTCATAGGTCTTTAGGAAGTTTAGTACTTTTATGTAACTATGTTTTTCACTAAGGTTCATAATAATGCTACATGTGATTGTTTAATAATTATATATTCACCTTAACCAAATATTTTTATAATTTAACCACATTATTCTAATCATAATGGTATTCAATGATAAATTCTCACAAATTTCCACATGTATAATGTTGGCAAAAGATCTTGATCCCTTAAATAATTCTAGAGATTTTTCCCAAAGATCCAAATTGTAAGAATAAAATGGGGAACTTCAATTTTGTTGTGTATAACAAAATTTTCATGTCGTGTATTTTGTTTATTTTGGGGAACTTTTTAGGAAAAGACTTCAAAAACAAGTTATTTTATTCCATAATTTTTTCAATCTCATATATAATGATTCTTTCTTTGGTTTTTTTCCATGTCTTTCACTATGTTATAATTTAATTTTGTGTTGGGAACATGTGAATAAATAGAAGGATGAGGATCACTTCCATTTGGTGTAGGAGGATTATTATTAGCCTTAGAATTTTTAAGAATATCTCTATTGTTGGGAGATTTTGAAGTAGTGAGGGGTGTTTCTATGAATTAATTCTTAATGATAGTTGTTTATTTGATATTTTAAAAAACAGTTCATGTCATTTTTACTTTATTCTAGGTTTTTATCCTATTGGATAGGAAAATGGAAGATAACATCAAGGCAGTAATGGTAGTGGATATACTAAGTGAATGGTAAGTAATCATGTTTTTATTATTTATAACAAACTCACACAATTTAATTTATTAATATAATTTATAAAAAATATTACAAAACTCAACATAATATTATTCATCATGTTGTGTACTACTATAAATTCTACACCAATTAGAAAAGGCTAGATGACATATATTAAGCTTGGGAAGTCTATTTGGAGATGATTTATTGTAGTTAGGGTAATGTCTTTTGCAGTTAAACCTTTGACATGTGTAGTTTCTTGAATTTTTATATCCACTATAATTGTCAACCTACATTTTTAGATTGATAATATCATTGCTCAACTTTGGTATCACATGTTAGATTAAATCAAGCTCATCTTTTATTGATTATTGAGATAAAGTTTGCACATTATTAATGGATATGATTGAGGATAAAATATCATTTTGTTTTATTTTATAAGTGGCATTAGTGTTCAAGAAACCCAATTATTGGTTTGGGTCAGAAAGCCTCAGAGGCAATTGGTTTGTGACTGGTAGATAATTGAGCATTAGGACTTTGTACGTGCAATTCAAAGATTCAATAGGAATATAAAAAAAATAGTTCATGATTTCAAATTAAATTCCACTTAAGATAAAGTGAATAAGGGATTAAAAACAATACCTACAGTTATCAAGAGAATATATCCTTGTTGATAGATTTCATTGTCATTGTGATGGATTGTTCTTACTCAAGGATTCATGTAATATCCCAACAACATGAACCTATGAATATTGATTGATTGATTACAAAGATTACATATATTTCCTTATATTTATATTTATATTGAAAATACCCATGATAATAATGAATGATGAAGGGTAAATTAATATATTTTTGGATGGGAGGATGAATGGCTAAGAAAAATTGATAAAATTTGGAACCTTTGAGTTTGGATGGATAATATTCACTCAATTGATCTAAGTCTTTTAATCCTTTGATTTTATTTAAAATTAATTTAATTAATTGTTTGATTTATTTATTTTTTGGATGTGAAATCATAAATCAAGGAGTTAACTAATTATATGGATCGATGAATGGATCAATTTTCTATTTTGATCAAGTATTTGACTGAGGGATGACATGCATTTTGACATGGGTAAATAAAATTAGTATTTTTTCTAATTATGTGTGCATGAAATTAGATAATAATTAATTAACTATTAATAATGACTAATTAATTAAATTTCCATGGGATGATGGTGTAGTGGGATTAAATGCAGTCTTGATGTAATTAATTGATTAACATGGTGATGTTAGTGTGGGTTATACATTGATGATATATTTAGGGTGGTAAAAGTATGGTTTCTAAAATTTTTCATATTTGAGAGGGATTTGTGACTAAAATAAGCAATAAATTTTCAAATAATGGAAAAAAATAAAAATGGGTGAAAGATGATACTCTAGTGGCATGAATGTATGGGTGGGGGTAAATAGTTAGAATGTGGTGGGTAAAATCAAAGGTATTTTAACCCTAACAAGATGGGATATACTTAATTTTAATTATAGATAGTTAATATAATTAATGCTTATGGGTTTTGGAGATGTGATGATGACTATTGCTAATCTTGCACTAAATTCTAAATTTTTGAGCAACTTGCTATTTACTATACTATACAACATGATGCACCATGATACAGAGAATAATGATGAAGTTATTGTAAATTTAATGTGAATTAAACATACACAATAATAAATAAAACACACAAATAATTAACAATAACAAGTAATCAATAAAAACACACATGCACTAAAAAAATAGATTATGTTTTGTCCCTTATCAAGTTAAAAACCTAATAGTTAGTGATCAATGATAATGATACATTTTATTTTAGTGAAGCAAAGATGCATTCAAGTGGGTTATATTATGAATGATATATCCTAATAAAGATGAATTTAGTTTTATTATAGTTGAATAAGTATATTAATAGGCCTAAGGACAAGATAAATGTTTTATTTGGAGGGCAGGTTGACTTTTGTATTTTTTTTGTATTAGTATATTTTGATGTGATTTCAAATGATCTAGCATATTAATCCATTTTTTAATAATAATTTATAACTCATGATGCCATAAAACTTTTTATTCCCCATCATCTATTAGATATTTGTAGGGAGATGTATAAAGAGGGTAGCTCTATCTCAATGGGTATTATGGCTTCAATTCCAAAAACAAGGGAGTTAGGTGTTACCCTTGTGGGTGTGAAGATACTTGTATGATAAAAACATAAGTTAGGATAAAGCTAAAGATTCCAATCCTAAATAGTGTCATTGAAAATATTTTGAGGATTTTGACAATAATTGTATTCAAAGCTTTAACTTAACAATTACCTTATGGGTAATAGGGTGTAGACCATTTATGTTTGATATGGAACTACTTATAGATTTATTCAAATTAAGTTTTTATAAAGGACTTAGCATTATCATTATTGATGGATAAAGTGATATTGTAATGAAAAATGAGGTGATTAAGGATGAACTTAGATATTTATTTTCTAGTTATATATGTGATGAGGATGGATTCTATCCATTAGGTAAATTATTCATTGGTTTTGATGATGTGTTTATGGCCATAATATGAGGATGGATTTATATTAACAATGATATCAATCCAAAAATATATAAGGGCCATGGATTTTTGATTGGATATAATTATTAAGAATTCACATAGATGAGGTTTACATGATTCTACCTAGATATACATTTTATGACATATTAACTAGTGTATTTTTACATGGTAGGCCAGTAGTATCCTATTATGAATAGTTTATTTTCTAGGACCATGACACTAGTGTGCACTCCATAAATTGTGTTATGAACTTCCTTAATCACTAAGTTGGATTATTCTAAATTTAATCATCTTAACATAGGTTTGTCATAGCTCCTATGATAGAGAGTGTTGCTAAAGATTATGAAATGGAAGGCACATTGGATGAATAATTTTATTTGATTATGTCAAAAAATTGAGAGGGGGGTGGTGGTCATGGAGGTAAGTGTAAATTTTGTGATACTAAAGAGAATTAAGACCAACAATCTCACACACCATTTCAGATTTTGGGTCATCATATGTTGGGATCATTAGTTTTTAACCAAAAATGACATTGTTATGTGTCCATTTACATCTCAAATGGAGAACCAATTGTATCCATGGCATATGTAGATTTATTTTTTGCATAAGGGAATTTTAAAAATTTGATGTGCACAAAAGGGACAAGTTTTTTCATCTTTGGCCTAGTACTTATAATTTACTTGCTTGATAATGATTTAAGAGTGACCATATACTATAAAGTGTTTAATGTTCCAATATATTGATAGTTTGAGGATAGATATGATTGATTCATACTCAATGATGTTGTTAGTACAAGAAACCCCAATTTTAAATATTTAGGGGATGAGATTCAACCTAAGAATTTCATCATATGACCAAAAAATATGTCTCAAATTTATTTTATGAGGGAAACCAATGTTTCATGATCCTCAAGACTAAGAGTAGATTCAATTTTAATGATCTTATGATCTCATTCTTTTCCAATGCTGACATCAATAATTTCTTTAATAAATAATTCATAGTTGTCATATAACTATTCTAAGGTAGGGGAAAGGTTGAGTTCCTCATATATTATTACCTCAAAAGGTTTTCAATAATAGACATGTCTTTATTTTATTGATTTCAATTATTTTGGTCTAAAATCACCTCAAAAAAGGTTTTCACTAGGGGATTTCATTTTTAAGTTTTGTATTTCATTTTAATTTTATATTTATTTTGAATAATGAAATCTTCCTACTTCCAAAAATATGTTGATGTATATTGGTTGATTTCAAACCCATTTTTGTGTTCCTCTATCATAATTCCATTTTGAATTAAAAACTTCATCATTTTGAAATAAATAAATTAGTATGTGATATTTTTGGTCTCAATTGATAAATTCATGGTATTGGAGGTTAGGATTAATGGTGAGGACAATGGTGTCAATGAAAATATTGGTAGAAAAAATATATCTATATATACTATGAAAGGAACCTATTTCAATGTCATAACAAGCTTCCTCAAATATTTTAGAAGTGTCACTAAAATCCTACTACTGATCACCAAGGAGTTTGTATTTGATTCCAAGATATTCTTGATTTGTATGAATGTGTATAGGTTTTCAGGTCCCCTACTCATAAATTCATAGTCATTTTCATTTATATTTCATGATTTGACACATATTTTTTGCTACAAGATACTCATTACTTTTAAATAAGCTAATAGGTTTTCATCATATGGCTAGGCATCATTAGAGATTTTAATTTTTTTAATCTAGAATAAAGCCTAATTTGATAAAAGAGGTTGTGCCAAACTAAAAGTAATTTGGTTATTTATTCTTATTCATGTTCTACATGCCATGTATTTAAGGATAAATGGTGAGTTTATCCACATGGAAAGTATCTTACATTTTATATTCTCCATAACATTTTTTAAGGATCTTAAAAAAATTATAAGGTGAGGTTTTGGATGTAATGGGAGGTCATCTGGATGTATTTAGGATGAATAATGTTGTATTTATAGTGGTGTGAGTCCCTACATTTACGATACACTTTTAATGATGATGAAATAATTAGTTTCATGATTTTTCCCCTCCAACATTTTTCAATATTGAAAATATTTATGATCACTAGGGATAGTCACTTCCATGCCTAAATGTGGAAATTCAATGCATTTATGAATGTGGATGAGATGAATTACATGACATGAATCCATGGTCAACAAATAAGGATGTTTTAATGGAGATAAATATAAATGAAAAGGAATAAGGTTTTCTATTTGAAAATCGAAACCATTATAGGAAGATAAATAGTGCTCATTGATTGCCTTTAAGAATTATCATGTAATTTTATGGTGATGAAGTTTAGATTCAATGTTTCTTTAGAGAAACCAAGATGTTTGATTAATTCCAAGATGTATATATCGAATCCATATCCATTGTCTACAATTACAGTTTTCACTTTATGTTTAGTGGTGAATGCCTCGATATATAAGGGTATATTATGTGATGGGCTAATGTGAGGTATGTCATGTTTGTCAAAGATAATTTAATTATTCAAATAAAAGTGTGAAATGAGTGTTTTGAATTGGGATACATCAATTACATTGTATAAAATACATATTAATGAGGAGTGGATGTTTTGAGTATATATAACATGGATATTTGGGCAAGAGTTTTCTCAATATGTTATATAAGGTTGTATTATATTTCAAGGGTAGACATATGAGGCATTTGGATGGTTATATTTTTCATTAATTGTTACATCAAAATATAGGGCTTTCAATTTAATTATTGTGATAATATTTTTGATATGTTCAATGTGACTGACAATTGTATCATACATTTTTTTGACAATTGAAATTATTTGTTTGAGTGTTTTGACTTTGATTTGGTTATGGAGGAGCTTGATCATGTTTTGGTAATGGGTCTTTTTGTATCCATTTTTTGGTTCTTTGATGTGGATACACTTCCTTCGAGTTCAATATATCCTTTATCAATCAAATCTTAAACATAATTTTTAGTATCATGCATTGATTTGTTGAATTTCCTTTGATTTTATGAAACTCACAATATTCATTCTCTTTGTAACATTTGGTTTTTGATTTGACTTAATCAAAGGGATTGGTTTTTGGAAAAATAATCATGTTTTTTATTAACAATTTATAAAAGATAACTTTTAATGATTACCCAAATGGATATAATGTCTTCTTTAGATCTCTTATTTAGGTTGGCCCATAGGAATGGTAGTCTTGGAAGTATTTTGGATAGGATAAATGTGTTTTAAATTAGTAACTCTATCATTAACAACATTTTGTTTTTGCTAAGGAATTTGAGGTTTATTGATTATGTTTAATTATGATGATCCTTATGGAAACATTTCATAAATCTAATAATGACAAAGGCTTTCTTAATTTGAACCCATATTTCAATGATTTAATCAAAGTTAGTATCAATTTTAACTTGTATATTAAAATCCATTTATTAATTGAGGTTGGTGAAATTTTTTTTGACAAACTACTTTTCAAGGATTGACGAAAGGAAACTTCTAGCTAAGCTTATCCACATTTGGAAGGATGACAAGAAGTTCATGTTAAACATTGTATGATAAGTGTTTGAAAAATATTTTTTGATACCTTAATAATATTTTAAAACCATTCCAAAGCTTTACCCCATAGAATCTAAGGGGAAAATATCATTAAGTAATTATCATTGTATGCAAGCTATTAACACGACATGAATAATCATTTGGAATGTTATTTCAAATCACTCTTTCCATTTTATTTTTAAAACTTATGTGGTTTAAATTAAGGGATAAGGGGTACTCATATCATTTATATATCAAAGAGATAGGGAAACAACTCCTAAAATTTGTATTTTGTATTGTGACTATGGCTTTGTTACTATAGTCCTTGGATATCATCCTCCATAGATTGACATTATTGTGAAAATCATGTACCCTTGAGTGTAGATGAAGAGGGTGGGATAAATTTAGGTTTTGGTGTCTTAGAGGCTTGATTCTTATTAGATTGTTGATTATCACTAAAAGTTTTGATATTGAAATAATTATATGGGAGGCTAAGTTTTCCAACCTTTGACTTATTTTTTGAAGCTAGTAAAACATGACTTGATTTTGATCTTGAGGATATTATTGATCTAGGATTTATTTTCCTTTTGCAAAGATGTTACGAGGAAAATTTTGATTAGGGTGTTCACCAATTGAATCTAGAATTGTTTTATTTTGGCTAGTAGAATTGTTATAAGTAGCATGTTCTTGGTTTTTAGGGGTTTGATATTTTATGATTATTATGTTACTCAATTTTTCAATATTTTAACCTACATGAATCTTAGTTCCTATTTATATGAGTTTCATGAGGATGTCATCCTTTTTTTAAAAATAATGCTGATCTACTTGGGCTTTACCTTGTTTTTTAAAACAAATCATTGGTTTAATTATTGTACTTGTTCTAGTTTACAAGGCTATCATTATCATCATAATGAGTTTGATATTGAATGAGAGGTCCACTAAAAAATAACAAAATTTGATTAAAAGGGTTTTTAATATTATGGTCTTAATTATATCTAGTTTTATATCTTGTTATAGGTGGCATTTATTATTTGGGTTTTATTTTAGATTGGTTTCACATTAAGGGTGAACAACAAAACACATGAAATAAAAATCCTATGTTACTCAAGTAGGTGTAAAATTATATATTGGCCCAAAGAGGTACATCAAGGGTAGAAGTGAGTAATCTTAGGGAATGTTATTTTCCTAACACCACTATATGATTGTAGTTGGATGGCTCTTAATTTAGGTTTTAACAGATATCTAGGGGAGTCTTTGATATACCTTGTAATATGTGAGGCCCAAATTTGTGATACAAGGGTGTTTTCAAAGTCTTAGGTAATGGTGTTCAAATACAACTACTTCACTTGATGATTAATCAAGAATAACCACTGAAGACAAAAAATCCAAGTAATATTTATAGTTTGCTAGATCATAGATTTTTATTGGAGCTTAGTCATGAAATCCAAGTCACTAAACTCATAAAAATGAAAAATTTATTTCCAAACCATTTCTAATTTTAATATTACCTTAGGACAAGAGGAAAGAGCATATACAAATTGAACTAGGGAAACAAAAGTGATCTAAACCATTTTTTATTCTCAATATCACTCTATGGTATAAGATAAGAGGATATGTAAGATAAAAACCACACAATAAGTATACAAAAATATAAAATAAAGGATTAATTTGTTAATATTTGTTTTCTTTGATATCATTCTATCAATGTAGATGTATACAAAAGCATTAGTATTTTTAGATGTTTAGGGCTTTGACATACAATGTACGATGCAAGAAAAGGTTAGTATGATGGAAAAAAACACAAACCTTGCACACTATAAAATCAAGGATTTAAAATTAATAAATGAAATAACCCAACTGGTCCACTTTTTTTTCATGACAAGAGTTTTATTTAAAAATTTAAATTAAATCTCATAATTCTTAAGGGTGTGTTTGATGGCCATTCATAAGGAGTATTTACAACTTTAAAATCATAAAAGAGTAATCATTGATATTAAATTGTTATAACTAACTTTATATCACTAAGGATCCAAATCCTTAAGAATAAAGTTTATATAATCTTTACCAAATTGCCCAGAATGTTCTATAAAATAGAATGAGATATACTTTAGCTCTTTATTAATTATTAGTGTTATAGGTAAAATCACTGAGAGTGGGGTGTGAATCAATGATTCAAACAAATCAAATTCAATTTCAATCCTTCATACTCTTAAACATTCATGAAGCATATAAACTTTTCATTACAATGAACAAAGAAAACAATGCAAGATCAAAGCACATAACACATGAATTATGTGGCAAATCCTCATGGGGGAGAAAAATGACTAAAACAAGATTTGGAATAATTTTTTATAAATTTATTTATTTAATTTATACTAACACTAACTGATCAAGGATCACCCACTAGACCTTTACCTAGCACCAACCGGCAAGGAGGCTACAACCCCCTAGATGATCAAGCACCAAATCAATCACCTCCAAACTAATCTCAGCCTCTAATCAAATTTCTGACACACTTGATGATGGACTTGTCTTTATATAACATCTAAAAACCTTCTTATCTACCTTATATAAGCCACTTAGGATCATTCGCTCAACTCTGTCACCCTCTTCACAACTTGGTCATTCAATGTAGCTCTCCATGCATAGATCTCCTTCTCAGCACTATAAATGATTATGAAAGATTCATATCACTTATTTTATATGTTTCATCACCTATATTTTCTCTTCACAACACCTTTATCATTCTCTTGATCTCTCTCACACACAACTAGTTTATAAAGGCCTTAATATGCTTGCTCTTATACAAGATTCTTCCTCTAACCATTCTTGGTAAAAAAATACATTCCTTAATTATTAAGGCTTATATCCCAATTATAAAACTATAAAAACCACCTATATAGGTTGACCATAGTATTTATAGATCACCCTTAAGAAACAACACCTTTTAATTAGGCCTAAGTAGCCCTTTTAGGTCTATGGAGACCTATTCATCCCTTTAACACTTCATCAAGAAAAAATAGAAACACAAGACCATTTAAAAACACATAGGTCCACACCACATAACCCCTTATACACCTTGAAGTTATTAAATTCATCACTACACACCTTTGTATATGCAAAACCTTTTAATTATTTGCCTTGTACATGAAAACACCATGAATGAACAAAAATTCAACTTCTAAGCAATGGTTCATAATAAATATGGATTGGTAAAAACTCTAAAATCCATAAAAATGACCTTGAGGGAGTAAATAACACTTTCCAATAGATAAATCATCATGAAACATCCAAACACCATCAATAAAAACACAAACATCCTTCTTGAGTCACTTGTAGAAGCAAGTCAAACCCTCAATCAACTTTGAATCTCCATAAATAAAATTGTACAACCAGTCAAACTCCTAATCAATTTACCTATATTTCCATTGAATTTATTTAAAACTTTTATTTTTAATCCATCATCAAAAGTTATAAGCAAAACATTATAGGCTGGTTTTCCTTTATAAAATTCAAATATTTGAATTCTAATGGTCATTAAAAATGTAAATTTAGCTAGGTATGGAAATGATGAAATCTCCCTAGCAGAGCAAATTTACAATATCATAAATTTTGATAGACATTATTTCAATGAATTAAATTTTAAATAAATACTCTAGGTATAAAACTTAACAGACCCATGTGGCCACTTTCTTCTAACACCTTCACACATGTGAATGTTGATGTCATCAATTTGCTTACTCAAAAAACTCTACCAAGATGCCTAGGCTAACCTAGACCTTCACAAGACTACTTAAATGGATTATTTTCACTTTTACAAGTTAAAAAATCACTTATTACACCCCATAGGACTCATCAAACATGGTCAACACAACATCAACATCCATCATCTTGCCTAACCAAGCAAACACTATAAGATGCATGCATGATCATTAAAGCACACTTTGTCAATGACCTACTAGCTTACTTGACACCTCATGTACACTCTTGGCCACCTTGGAGACATAATTTATAACACTTAAAAAATATTCCCCTTTGTCATTGATTTCAACACTTGTAAATGCCAACAAAAAGCTATGCACATACTCTTTCTCCCTTTACAAAAACTTTCTCCCCCTTTGGCACAATGACAAAGTGGGATTACCTATTGATCCTAAGGACATGTAAATGTTTTCAAATCCAAAAAAAATAAGGTACCTCCTCTAAAATATTATATAAACTCCCCCTATCACTGTGAATACCATTTCTTATCATGACTACCTCAAACTTGTTCATTGACAACACTCTTCTTTAACCATGCACTATTATGTGAAGAAAAAACACACAATATCAAGAAAATAGACTCCATTAACACACCTAAATAACACTTATAATAACTTACTCTAAGTAATCTGAGCTTATTAACCCCTTGATCACCTTTAGACCATCTCCAACCATGATGATCATTCATAGTTGTCTTCAAATTCTCTCTCACAAGCCACCCATAGAATGAATAATGGGAATTCAAGCTCTTTCTCAAACATATATGATGCAAAAATCCAATTAATAAACATATTTAGGGATAACCATACCTTTTTATTTTTGATAAAATTACTAAAAAAATCATTTGAATCACACTCATATTCCCCCTCATTCATGTCAATATTCATCATCCAAATCTTCCTCTACACCATAGCTCCTTCACAAACTGACCTGCCAATTAACCCTGCATTTGCACAAATGCTCAATCGTAGAACAAACTATACACTTTTAGATGATTGTAAAGTATTTTTTTAGAACCCATTTGTCCATTTAAACTAATCAAGAGACCTTAGACCTCAACTCCTTTGGTAATGTCACTAACCCACATGGGATAAAATACTAGGGCATTAAAAATAAACATGGTCAACTTACCATATTCTATTCAATTCCATCTCCTAAAACTTCTCCCACACCTGGATGTCATAAAATCACACTACTAGATCAATTATTTAGGTATGACTCCTTGGGGAACCCATACATCCATGAATGTGGTTTCTGATTTGTTACCCCCTAAGCAAAGATTATTGTACCTAAGAGCCATAAAAAAATATTAAAATTATCCTCAAGAGACCTTAAAACCCTAAAACCACATGGAGCACACCTATATAATATTAACATACCTTTCTATGCCAAAAATTCACCTTAAACACTCACCAATCTTAATTTGACACCTAGAAAGCTCATGATTGTGCTTGTAAACCCTATTTACATAGTAGTCATTAAGATAAAACATCATAAAAGGATCATGGGAGCCATCTGACATCTCCATAACACCTTTTACAATTAAACACATCAAATCCAATTGGACTAAACTCTGGTTAGCCTCATAAACCTCAATTACACTTATTTTGCATGATGAGCTCTCACTAAGCAGTGAACACTAAACAAAATGATCAAGCTAGACAAATAGTCATGCAATGTTCTTTTGACCAAATTATCACATTATGAACCCATGGAATACACTTGGAAAAGTCATCTCCACACTCCAAATCAATCTTACCTTCATTCTACATGATTTGACCAACTAAACCAAGCTTCAAAGATTGACTAAAACTTGCCTTTAGGACCAATGTCCTTGAACATATTTCTTGAAGCTTTTCATCACAAACCTTTGGATTAATATCATGAATCTTATTTCTCCCATTTAGGACTCATACAACATGACAATCCTCTTCTCTGATCAACACAATGCTTACCAATATAAGATCATCAACTCTCTACCATAATAGCATTGGACTTAAAGACTGATCAATAACTCTTCATACCCTTATTATGATTATGGCATCTTTTAAATCACCTAGAGTACACACACTTTCTTCCATATATGATAGATGTCTCCTAAAAATCATAAGTAGAGATACCCACTTGTCATAGAGAGACTAAAAGTCCTAAAACTTTGGAGACTCTCATATCTACATACTCTCATTTGACTTATAGTCCTACCTCATCATCAAATTGAATTTAAATGGGTCCTTAACTTCATTCTTTCCTTCAAACATGGAATCTTGCTTGATTCTTTCATCCGCTTGGGAAGATAAGACTTGTTCTTTGACATTTGAACTTGTAACATGTTTTATCATGATAAACAATCCATTTTGAACCTATTTTTCATTCACCTCCTTTGGTCTCCATTCATTATGGCTTATTTATTCATGTTATAATTGAAATTATTTAAATTAGAATTCTTACCATTCCTACAAAACCTTGCTGTGTGAGCTCTCTCTTGACACCTGTAGCACAAGATGTCATGTTTTCCTTGTGGACTAGTTAACTGTCTTGAGTGATGATATTCTTCATGAATGTAATTATCTAGCTCATAATTCCATGAAAATATATTACTAGTAGCTTTTATTTTGTAGTCAATGATCCTATGACCAATTGATGACAAAAATGATAGTGACCATTAAAGGAATTTGTGTACCTTATAGCACTAGGCTATTTGATTTGATTTACCCTCTTATTGGTCTAAAAGATGAATCCTTTATTTGCTCCTTGATTCTCAGTGAAACCAAGTCTAGACCTATCACTTCAAGGCCTTTGATTATTCATAGTATTATTCAATAAACATGTGCTTGTCATAATATCTATCTTCACTTGATCATGATTTAAACCAAGACCAATCATATCTTTAGGTACTTTATGATTGTCAAGCATCTCACTAAGCTTCTTACTACTTGTATCAAACTTTTGATATGTTTCAATTTTACTCATAGTTTGATCTATTTTCACCTATAAATAATCCATATTTTATTTATACTTGACACATTCTTCATCCTTACTCTTTACCTCTTTCGCAAGGGTAATAACCTAATTTTCAGTATGTTAAGTTATAGCATCATGTACTTTGACTTCATTTCTCATTCTTTCTTCAAATAGTCCAATTTTCTCCTCATAGGTCCTAATCAAAGATGCTTGCTTTCTATTCTTTCCTTATAAAATCTTTAACTCTTCCAAGATGTTCAGATATTTATATTCAAGAGTGAATTACTCATCTTCTTCTTTTGAGCTATCTCCACCAAAGAGATTTCTACTTAAATAACATTCACCATCATCATCCTCAAGATCCATGAATAGTGTCTCATTGTTCTCATCATGAGATGAATCATCACTATTTAATGTGTTTCCTTCTTCTTCATTAGATGATTTAATATCTTCTTCATGGTAAAGACTCTTAATTCCTTTGTATGACTCATTCTTTCCATTTCTCTTATTTAAAAACTTTTTGTACTTGTTAGGACCCTCAAATTTATTATTCTCATCCTCATGAGAATCCATACGAGCTTCCTTATATTTAGACTTGCCTCTATCTGGGAACTTAGCTATAAAATGACCAACTTTATCACTTGAAAAACATTTAAAGTGAAGCTTTCCTTCATATTTACCTGATCCTACATTTAATTTTCTTGCAATCATGGATTCAAGTTGATCTTAATTAAGATCAAAGTCTTCAAGACTTAACTTGCTCTTCTTCTCTTTTATCTCCTTGATCACCTTTAAGGTTGCTTCCTTATTTGATATTTTATCCTCATTAACGGTCATCTCATAGGTAGTAAGGATGCCATGTAATTCATCTAGCTTCATCTTGGTGAGATCATGACTTTCTTCTACAATTTTTTTTTTGAATTAAACTCGAGTGTGAGAGACTTTAATAATTTTTTTACTATAGTAACTTCTTCAATATCCTCTCCAAAACCTATGATCATGTTCACCACCTCATAAAACCTTATAATATAGGATGTCATAGTATCTTCTTCCTTCACTTGGAGTCCCTCAAATTACCTTTGATAAGTCTATAATTTAACCAATTTAACCTTTAAAACCCATTCATAGATGATCTACAATTTTCCCAAGATTTCCTTGGTAGACTTGAAATGGATCACCTTGATGAACTCAACCTCTAATAGGTCAAAAATTATAGAATTCATTGCTTTATAATTTTTCTCACTCAACTTCTTGTTAGTTGCACTAGTTGGAGGAGTAAGAGGTGTGGAGTAACCATCCATAACAGATTACCAAATGTCAAAACCTAGGGGCATGATGTAGGTATTCATCCTTGTACTCTAAAAATCATATTTGGATCCTTTAAATAGTGGTTCTTTCTTATTATATAAACGACCTTGAATTTTATGACTATCCATTGTACCTTTGATCACCTTCAAGTGGTTAAACTTATAAAGAAGGTGTGGCTCTGAAACTAGTTGTTAGAGGTGCAATCATTGAGAGGGGTTGAATAAATGATGAAATAAAATCAAATTTAATTCCAATAATTTAAACTCTTAACCATTCAACATTATCATTCATGAAGCATATAAATCATTCATTGCAATGAACATATAAAACAATGCAAGATTAAAGCACATAACACTTGAATTATGTGAGAAATACTCATAGCGGAAAAAATCCATTAAAAAAATATCTTGAATATTGTATTATAAAGTTATTTATTCAATTTATACTAGCACTAACTGATCAAGGATCACTCACACCTTAATTTAGTTAAGCACCTTCTAGACCTTTGGCTAGCACCAACTAGCAAGGAGGCTACAACCCCCTAGATAATTAAGCACCAACTCAATCACCTCAAAAATAATATCAAACTATAATATAATGTTTTACACACCTTATTATGGGCTTATATTTCTCTAACACCTAAAAACCTACCTCTCTACCTCATACAAGCCACTTAGGCTCATTCACTCAACTAGGTCACCCTCTTTACAACTTGGTCATTCAACCTAGCTCTTCATGTATAGAGATCCTTCTTAGTAATATAAATTATTGTGAAAGATTCATATAAAATATTTCATATGTTTCACCACCTATCTCTACTCTTAAAAAATCCTATATCATTTGCTTCATCTCTCTCTCACACAACTAGTCTATAAAGGCCTTAATATCCTTGTTCTTATACAAGATTCTTCCTCTACCCATTCTTGTTCAAATAAAAGACATTGATTAACTATTAATTATTCTATCCCATTTATAAAAATATCAATAACACATAAATAGGTTGACCATGTCATTTATATATCACCCTTAATCAACAACACCTTCCAATTAGGCCTAAGTAGCCCTTATAGATCTATGGATACCTATTCATCCCTTTAACACTTCACCTACTAAAAATAGAAACACAAGACCACTTCAAAGCATATATTTCCATGCCACATGACCCCTTATATATATTCAAGTTATTACATTCATTAATACACACCTTTTCATATGCAAAACCTTTCAATTATTTGCCTTGTACATGAAAACACCATGAATGAACAAAAAGTCAACTTGTAATCAATGGTTCATACTAAATATGGATTGGTCAAACCTAAAAAATTCATACAAATTATTATTAGGGAGTTTAAAACAATCTCCAATATATAAATCATCATGAAACATCCAAACACCATAAAAAAAACAAAAACATCCTTCTTGGGTCACTTGCAGAAGAAAGTCAAACCCTTAGTTAACTTTTAAGCTCCATAAATGCAATTATATGACCATTCAAACCTCCTAATCAATTTCCATGGATTTACATTTAAGTTATTTACTCCATCATCAAAAGTTATAATCAAAACATTGTAAACTAGTTTTTCATTATAAAATTCAAATATTTGAATTCTAATAGTCACTAAAAAATGCAAATTTGATGATGGAAATGATGAAATATACCTAAGAGAGAAAATTTACACTATCATAAGTTTTGATATACATCATTTCAAGGCTTTAAATTTGAAACACATACTCTAGGTAGAAAATTGAACATACCCATGTGACCACTTTCATTTGACACCTTAACATGTTCAAATGCTGATGTCATCAATTTACTTAGAAAACTCTGCCAATATGACTAGGAGAACCTAGACCTTCACAAGACTAATCAAATGGATTATTTTCACTTCCAAAATTATACGAATCACTTTTTACACCCCATAGGATCCCTTAAACATGGTCAACACAACATCAACATCCATCATCTTACCTAACCAAGCAAACACTATAAGATCCATGCATGATCACTAAAGCACACTTTATCATTTACCTACTAGCTTTCTTGACACCTCATGAACACAATTGGCCACCTTGGAGATATCAATGAAAACACCTCAATAACTATAATAATATTTCCATCATAATTACAAATAGTAGTATGCATGTTATACTAAGTACTAGAAAATTATTTGATAGAATACTTAACCAAAATAAGGAAATGATTTAATAACACTATTTTTTTATTTATTTACACCTAATAGGTGTATAAGGAATAATACAAATTCTAGGGTTTATTTCACCTCATTTTATAATTCATAATTTGATTACTTTAACAAATGAGCAAAAGTCCAAAATTGATTAAAAATCCACTACTTAGCTTCAACCCAAATATATTGGGTTCCAATTACCATGCTATTACAAGTGGAAAAATAAAACTTTGATGTTGGTAATGTACCAGTGCATTCATATAAATTATGATCCATGAAAAGAGTGAATAATAGCTCAAAAAACATGATGACCCAAGGTTAAGGTATTCATCTAAACATTCCATTTCCAAAAAAAATTGAGTCCTTTATTTCCTTAAAGGTTTGAATTCTATTTTGATAGTGACAAGACAATTCAACTTATTAGATGCAAGTAAGGTTATCAAATTAGAATCACAACAATTATTGAATTGATTATCTAGACTAACCTTATAAAGTTTCTAAATTATCTTTCAAGAAATAATAAACATATTATAACACCTTAATCCTTAATCATAATGTATTATAGGAAAGCATTGATACTTACAAGTTCATTTCCCATCTAAGAAACCTTTCTAACATAATCTTATATGAATAAATTATATTTTAGAATAATATTTTCTTAATTGTTTTAAGTAACTATGACTCATTATGGAAAGGAGTGGTCATTAGCATATAATACTTCCTATCTAAATATAAATTTTGACCATAACATAACAAGTATTATATGAATAACTCAATAAGACTCTATCTTACTTTGAAGAGTAAGTGAAAAAAAACATTATTTTGCATCATGGCCATTTTTAGATCTAAAAAGGGTTATACTAGTGAATAATGAAGCCTCTTATTATACTAGATGATTTTCATAATATCTCAAGAAGCCATTATTTTACATGCATGAATATACCCTAAATTTATTTATAAAACATAGATATATTAAATAACAAAACCTAACTTAAGAAAAAGAAAACTATGAGCACCCAAAACAATACCACTAGCAAAATACATTCTTTTAATTAAGGAATTTATTTCTTTGTCCAGTAAAACATCCAACTATTACAATATTTCCTTGAAAAACAAAGACATTTTTATCATTTATTTCAAATCCAAACACCCATTTGATTCAAATCTAAATGAAGCATACAATAATGGAAATATCATGTAGTAGACAGAATGATTGAAGAACTATTCAACTCCTAAATTCATTCAGGACATCTATCTATTTCACTATTGATTGGAATCACAAAATAAGGAAATTATTCACTCAAGTGTGAGAATATACAAGATCCAAGAAAAATACCAGCTTCACAAAATGATCATGTAATGGTTAATTAAGACAAGTCTTTTCCTACAACAAAATATGTTAATACCCATGTTATAATATGACTAATAAGTCATCATCCTCTTAATATACTAATTAAAACAACATGGTAATCATTTTATTTTAAAATGTAGGGTAATAAAATTGATTCTAATTTATAGGTATAGGGTAGAGTTATGACTTTTATACTCATAATTTTATCATCCATCCTTATGATGAAATTTGACTCCATAAACCATTTATATATTTAATATGGTACAACTATTAATAATTCACAATAGAAGTTTCAATTTCAACTCATACGAATGCTACGAGTGAATATTTTATTTCTGTACAATAAAGTGCCACCTTACCTCTAATAATTAAATTATTGCATCATACAATTAGGGCCATTACATCCATGGTATTTTATTACCAACCATTTTACCTAACATTAATTTCATACCACATTCATTACTATTTGCAATAGAATGTCCATTCATTTGACTCCAACTTGATAAATTCACTTGGATACGTATATTTATCAAAGAGTAATTTTCATACCCTTCTTTACTTATAATACAAAGCCAATGTAACATAAACATAATTTATAATCAACATCTATCATAAATATTAATAAAAGTGAATTAATGATGATCAATATATTTCTATCTCTGTAAGTATAATTTTAACAATGGAGTTAAATTTCAGCCATTCAAAGGACCATATTAGATAACATTAACACTATCATATGTGTTAATAACCACTCAAGATTTATTTTTTAATGATTTCCATACATGGATAAAATGATAGATTTAATCAATCAACAACAAGTTCAATACCAAAATACAACAATAAATACACCACTCAACCCATACTCAAAAATTACATAATACAAAGAACTAACAATCACAAGATAATACAACAAGTTTTGAGGGACCCTTGTCATTTCCTCGAACTCACAAGTACCCTCTTACTTAAAATCCAAATTTTAAATTCTTATTCTTAACACCTATCCCAAAACAAGATGTTATAGTAGTCAACCAAAATGATAATGACAACACACCACAAGGAGAAAGAATATAACCTTTTCCATCCAATCACAAAAAAGAGGAAACTTCCTTCAATGCAAAGAAACATTCATTCTCCCAATGAGTGAACAAGTTGTCAATAAAATTTTGAGGTATAATTTAAGATTCAATTAAACACATAATAAATCTCAAACCAACAAATTTCAAAATTACGTTACTTGAAGAACATCCCAAGTATCTTGTTTAGCCAAAGGACCTTTTTCATTAGTTAGAGAATTCTCATTGTAGTTAATTCAAACCATTATATTTTTTTTGACACACTCTTCTATTCTAACATTCATCTAAGGGATTGATTCAATAAGGAGTGTAGCCCATACTAGCTAGAAGACTCCTTAAAACCAATAAATCTCACCAAAGTAAATAGAAACTTTGTTCATTACTCATATGAATGATTGATTTCAAGCCATAACAAAATTAAACAAAATAAGGGTAAAACTTAAGCATACAAATGACTGTGTAGCCAATAATAGACTTCTATATCTTTTGTAATGAAACCCCTAAACATATGGGTAGTTGTACATAACTTAAACATAATTATGAACACCACATTATCACAAGGGGTTGAAAAACCAAAACCCTACATTAAATTCTACCATGTATCAATATGATATTCATTTATACATTATATGCCCAAAACCATCATGGCTGAGTTTAGTTTAAGCATTCAGTTGCTTCAAAAATCCATAAAAGGAGTCCCAAAAGAAAACAAAAAAAATCAAAACTATTTGTTCCATGCCTAAGAGGTTAATAATATGTAAATAACTCAATATTTTCATGCCATAAATGAAATACGTTGACTGAAATCAAATATCCCATACACTCAACCTAAAATTGTAATTATTTTATGACATTCTTTTCTTCATCCATTTTAGGGTTTCAACCATAAAACAACCATTATGCTACACCTTTTTTTTGAGAACTAACAATATCAAGAATTTATCTATAGAAATATATTAATATAATAAAATCACTTAATATAAGCCATAATTCTCATCAAGCAATCTCCAAAACTAATCACATGAAAAATTCTAAATATTTTTTCCATAGAACAAGTTGAACCCATAATGATGCAAAAACATTTTATTTGCCAAAAAACCATAAATACATATGTTAAAATAAACAAAAACATGTTAATGAAGGATAATTAATGACATAAACCATCATTACCTCAAGATAAAATCCTTATATTAATTCATAAGTAGTAAGGACCAATTATTTAGCATAACCTAGTAAATAATAAGAAAAATCAGGCAATTAATAATGTCATAAAAGGATAAATCACTTTAACCATTTTTCACAATAAAATTGATAGCCCCTTCAAAATTTTCAATTACCAAATAATTTAAAATAATAATTTAGTTAATTCCATAAAAAAAATGTGACATTCTACTTGCAAACCTAGATATATTGACCCTTATTGGGGTATATGTTCACATATGCTTGTCTATACAAGCATGTTTGGGCATATATCCCAATAATAAATAAAATAATTACCCTACTACTATAAAAATTGGAATTCATAAATATTTTAATCATAGGAGGGAAACTTTCCTAATAACATGCCTTAGTTTTCCTTTGGGCTTGATCCTTCCCATCCTATAGCAAATGCATGAGATCTTTACAAAAATGGCATAGGCATCCATCAAACAGTGACCAAATAATGAAAAACTAATATGTGTAACCATGTTTGGAATAAATATCTCATTTAAAAATTGTATACAAAACCATTCTCTTATTGGTTGGCGTAATATCTCGCTATAGCAGTAATAAAGTTCATCCTTCCACCTTTGGCCCCAGGTGGTGCAATAATAACCCTTGTATCCATGTAGAAACCCTTAAGGCTTTTCATGAAATGAAAGGTTAATTTAGATAAAATATAATGATATTTACAATTTCAATCATTTATTATGGGCTTTATTCATTCATGTTATTTTTTAACTTAATAAAAATAAAACCTCATGATTCCCAATTTGACAGGTGTACTCAGGCTTCACAAGACCTTTTTGGAGTCCAAAAGGAAATTATTATAGATTTTATCATGTTATCCATTATCAATGTATTTTAATTAATATAAAAAACATGGTTTCAATAGGAACTTGAACATAAATATATTGTAGTTCAAGTCATTTAGGCCCTCTTTCCAAGACATTAGATATCTTGACAAATAATCAAATCATGCCAATAAATCATATTGGTGTATAATATGACTAATTTCAAAGAATCATACTTTATCAACCAAATAATTTATGCTAAGCCAACCATCTGGGATCACTTTAAAATAAACTTACCAATTATGAGAGGTTAAAATTGGGTAATGTAATAATAAACTTGAAAATTGTGCATTAAAAGACAAAAATGGCAATAGCTATTGTATAAATTCTAGTATGTAGAATACAAATAACACTATGTAGATATGTGACTTTTGTATGAAAAAATTGCACTTTGTGATGTAGAAATACTACTAGATAAGTATAAACACCACTAGTTAAAAAACATCACTATCTAATGTAGAAACGCCAATCTACACAACAAAAATACCACTAGCTAACTAAAAATGTCAATAGTGAGAAAAAGTAATTATCCGATGTATAAACATCAATTTTTAGTATAAAAATGTTGTTAGCTAAGAAAAAACACCAACCCCCTATATAAACACACACATAATGCAATAAAAAAATTGAGTGAAAAATGTCACTCTATATTATGGAAACACCAAACCCTTATAGAAACACACAAATAATAATGATATTGTTAAGTGTATAAATGCCACTTTATATTGAAAACATGTTAATACATAGAACAAAAATTAGTTACACATAAAAACAAAAAATTGATAAGATAAATGAAACAAAAGATAAATAGAGGTTGATAATGTTATAAAAATTGATCTAATAATCAATCATCCCTTTCCTAATAGTAACATCAATCAACTAACCTCTTAAAAACTTGTAAATATATCATATGAAGGAAGTCCCACCATGTGTTCCAAAAAATGTGTAGATGCATTTCAGAGATAGTATAGAAACAAATACAAACTAGTTCTTGCTTCTAAATCAAACAAATCCTTAGATCAACTCAATAAGGGAGCAAAATAATTGTTGAACTTAACTAGCAAATATGTCCGTTGTTGAATGAATTTTATCATGTTTGTGAGAAATTTTGGTTTCTCAAGGATTCATGAAGATTATAATAATATGTACCTACAAATACTAAGATCAATTGTAAATATGATATATATTTATAGCGTTTGTATTTAGATTCAACATGACCATGATTAGAATGGACAATGAAGGTTGAATTTATATATATTTTTATTGGAGGATGAATGGCTAAGATTAACATGATCACTTATGGAAACTTTGGGTTTGGATGGATGTGATTAAATAAGTTGATCTAATGATTTACATGCATTAATTTTATTTAAAATTGGTTTAATTTATTGTTTGGTTTATTTGATTTATTTTCCTATTTGGATGTGTAGCCATAAATCAGTGAGTTAGCTAGTTTCATAGATTAATGAATGGATTGAGTTTCCATTTTAATTAAGGAGTTAAATGGGTGATGAAATGGAGTTTGACATGGGTGAATATAATTATTATTTTTATTTATTTTATTAATTTATGTTCATGTAATTAGTTAGTAATTAAAAAATAATATTTAATTAAACTATCCATGGGGTGATGGTGTAGTGGAATTAAATAGGGTCATAGTGTAATTAAATGATTAACATGGTGATGCTAGTGTAGGTTATGTATTGATGATATATATAGGGTGGAATAATTAGGGTCTACAAGGACACTACGATTGAGATTTGGAATGTCATTTAACAATTGGGTGTTTTGATTTATCTTATGAATGTTATCAAATATGTGCATTTGTTGATTCAAATTTTTATCAATATTAATGGCTTCAATATAGGCTTCTAGCATATAATTGAATTTTAATATTATTATGGAGAATATTGAGGTCATAGGGTCAAGGGATTTTTTATACATCTACAAGGCTAATGGTATAATAATCCTACATATGGGTGTGACCCAAATTTACATCTTATAAAATTTTACATTTTATGTCCTAATTGGTTCATTATGTTCTCTCTTAACCCCAAAAAGCTAGTGGTACAAAATGATCATATCAATAACATGGTAAATTATGATAATAATGTGGTCTAAGACATCTTATATATATTAATTAACATTTTAAACAAATTTATAAATTATTCATAGGTGGCATCTTGAAGAGTAAACACGAATAACCTACATGCAACAACTTCATGTTTTACACTTATTAATCTTAGGGTAACCTTGAAAGAATGGATATGTTCCTTTATTTTCCTTCCTCATTTTGTATTATGGTGAGGTTGATACATATTTGGGTTTATGGGTAAGTAATGGATATGTCTAATGCCATTTATTATTATTCCTCCTTACTAAACCAAAGATAAAAATCGTTGGAAATACAAATTTTTGGAATAATTTTTTGTGAATCATAAAAGACATAGGAAATGGAAACCACAAGGTGAAGTTTATGTTTTAGGATCTCCTTATATAACATAATACTTATTGATGAAATTTATTTAATAGGCTCTAATAGGTGACTAGATAAACACTCTTGTTTCAAGATCAAGGGATGTGGCCTAGGGAATAAATTTAAGTTGGGAAAATAGATTGATTCATAATGTAGCTTAAGATTGGTCTCTAAGACTAATGGCTCCCTTTCTAAGTGATCTCTTCTAAAAATAATATTTAAAACTACAAAAAATATGGATATTCAAAATGAATCTATTATAAGTGAATTTAATCATCATAATAAAATTAAAAATAGAGGTAATTATATGGAAAAAAAAATAAGACCAAGTTGTTAATTATTATTCTTTGCTAAAGTAAACATTGTCTAAGATTTAATATTAAATAAACATCATACATATATTTAGTTGAATCAACCCCAAATGTTTTTTTAGCATTCCCCTCCCCTTCATAGCATGTCATGCCCCTCCCCTTTAGAACAACATTTTCCTCAAAGTTGAATCAATCCCAAATGGTTTTTATAAATGCTTCATCCTCCCATGTTGCATATTCATAATTTAGATTATTCCATTTGATCAAATACCCCTTAATCACTATGGTTTTTAGTTGCTTAGTGCATGTTTGAAATATTTATTTATACTTCAAAATAACCCTACCTTCCTCATCCAATTTAGGTAAATCAATTTCAGTAGAAATTTTGTGCCCAATTACCTTCTTTAGGCAAGATACATGAAATCCAGGATGTATGTGAGTAGACTATGGGAATTACATATTATAAACCACACTACCAATTTTATGCAAGATCTAATAAGGTCTATAATGATTTGGATACAATGTTTTATCCTTTATCTATTGCTTTAGAGACATTTGATTATATAGTTTTAGTCATACAAAGACTCAATCAACTCTATCAAAATTCTACACACTAAGGTGTTGATCTATTTGCTACCTCATTTAATTTTGTGCCATGACTAAATTTTCTCATAAATTGGTCAGTACCTCATGTTGATGGTGAATGTGTTCATAAAAAATCAAACATTGGGATGGACCTTCAAGGTTTAAGTGATGGATGGGGGTGATACCCATATAAGGACATAAAGGGTGACACTTTGGACAAACTATGAATAGACGTATTATACTAGAATTTAGCATGTGGAAGCCAATGAACCCATCTACCCTATTTGTTATAAGTAAAACAATATAAATACCCTTATATACATTTCTTTACTACCCCTACTTTTCCATTATATTAATGATGATAGGATGAGATATGAGCCAAATAGGTTCTTAAACATGAAAATAATTTAGTCCAAAAATTACAAGTAAATATGGGATCTTGATCACTTATAATGATATTTGGAGTACCATGAAATTTATAAATTATATTGGGAAAATTAGAAGCTATTGTACTAGAAATAAATAGTTATAATAAGGAAAAAAATGATCATACTTGGTGAGTAAATCCACAACTAACATGATAACATTTTACCCTCATTAGTAACTCAATAATTAAATCCATGAAAACCTCCTTTCAATGTTGTCTAGGTATGGATAAAGGCTTCAAAACACATAGGGTCTTAATGGTTTAACCTTTGTTCTATTAACATAGCATGCATTTAAACACATATTTTTGAACATCCCCTTGAGTCCTTCCCAAAATAAAATTTTATTGATTCTATGATATGTTTTCAAAAATCATGATGACTGCCTATTGGAGAAGCATGAAGTTCCTAAAGTATTTTATGTTTGAGGAGAGAATTATTGTAGAGGTATAATCTATATTTATACCTTAATGTGTTTCCAATCAATTTAATGTTTTTAGATCCCCCAGAATGAAGTTAATTATTTTGAATCAAATCATAGGTAGTAGTGTCATTCTCTAATTATGATCTTACTTCCTCTAGACAATCAACCTATTAAATGGTCATTATACATAACAATGCCACAACTAATTCATCCCTCTAAGATAGTGCATCTACCATGACATTATATTTTACTTTCTTATTGACTATTTAAAAATCATATCCTAAAATTTTAGTCACCCATTTTTATTGATATTTATAATACAATCATTTTTCCAAAAAAATATTTGTGGCTATCATGATCAATATTTACCTAAAAGTGATAACCCATAAGATAGGGTCTAAATTACTTGACTGTATGAAAAATAGCCATCATATATTTCTCATGGATTAACGTGAACCTATATTTCCATTTAATTGATGACTATCAAATTCAATAAGTCTCTATTAATACATGAGTACAACCCCCATGCAATATCATGATATATCACATTCCATAGCAAATATTTTATAAATATTGAGAGTAACCAAAATTGGTGTAGTTTGCATAGCTATTTTAAACTATTCAAATGCCTTGGTGGTTGTATCAGTCCACTAGAAAGAGTATTTATTCAACAAAAATGTGATTTAGGATGAGATGCTACCATAAGTTTTGACAAACCTATGATATTTACCAATTAATCCTAGAAATCCATAGATGTTATTGACGGTTTTGGGAACCTACCACTCCATCATTACATGGATCTTTTTAGGATAAAATTTCACTCCTTCATGTGAATCAATATGACCCAAGTAATACACCAATCAAATTCCAAAATAAAATTTGGAAGTTTTAGCATAAAGCTAATGTTGTTCTAAAATAGAGAGTACCTTCTTCAAATGTTTGAAATGGTCTTCCCAATTTTTTTTGTAAATGAGGATGTCATAAAAAAGACCAACACAAAATTTCTATAAATGTCCTATAATATTATGAATACTATTATGAGTTTATGGTCATGCATTTTGGCCTAAAAAAGTCCACTGGAAAGAGTATTTTGGCCTAATAAATATTCATAAAATTTTTGAATGTAGATGGTGAATTTTTTAGGCCAAAATGCATGACCATAAACTCATAATAGTATTCATGAGTTATGAAATGTATTTTAGGTATTCCATATTTGTGGATTTTAATCTAATGATATCTAGAGTGAATATATAACTTGGTAAAATAAATAGCACCATACAATTCATCCAAAAAATCATCAATTACTAGAATAGGAAAATTATCTTTTATGGTGTACTTATTGAGTTATCTATAGTTTAGAAACATCATCCAAGTGTCATCCTTATTTGACACCATGACTACTAGAGAGGAATATTCACATTGGCTATGTTGGATTATTCCTGCCTCTAACATTCCTATATCATATTTTCAATTTCACTCTTTTTGATATACGAACCCCTATACAGTCTGATGTTGGGTGGTGTACTTTCAAAAAATAATTTGATGGCATGATCATGGAATTGGCTTAGTGGAAGTCCTTTTGGCATGTCACCAAAAAAATAAAATGATTCATCCAACACCATTTATAAATTAGTATGGGTAGACTCCTTTATTGGTTGTACCATTATGGAGAAAATAATGCCATGAATTATTTAGCAACTTTTCTAAGAATCTTTATCATCTTATGAGAACTAATTATTTATGGAGGTTTAGCCCATAATTTCATGTAGTTCAAATTTCCTACCTTATGAGTGGAAGTGTATGCACTAAAATCTACTCACCCCACTAATTACACTAATTTTGCTAATTTAACCTATAACTACATTTCCTATCTAATTTAATTAATGACCCATTGTACAACATCCCATTTCCTACATCCTATTAAACTTACCACATCCCATGACCAATTAATACCTTTATTAATCCCCTAATAAAACCTATTTACCCACTAACCTACCTCCTAAGCAACTTGCTATTTAAAAATACAAAATATTCTACCTACCCATCTACCACCCTATTCATAGCTATTCCTAAACCCCTAAACCATAATAGTATATTTACATAATTGGAGGATTATAGAAATCTCCTACATTTTATCCCCATTTCTCTATAATTTTCTATTCTAGAGATTTCCATAGAATTAAAAATTCCATGGAAAATCGCTAGCCATTGATTTAAATAGCTCAAAATTAAATTTGAGCCATTGATTTCTCCCTCCATTATTATATAACCAAGATCAATCCCTCCATGAAACTAACTTGGAGACTTGGAAAAATATAAACTTGCTGCCATTATCTTTCATCCATATAGCCTTCTTGCATCCATCCAAAGCCCTTATCAAGCTAAAATTATCCCTTAGAAGCCATTGTCAATTATCAAACAAGCAATCTAACATTTTCAATTTGGCATCAAGAATCCATTTGAGAATATTATAGAGGAGATATAAAGAGGTAAATTGATGATAAGAGTCTTTCTAGCATTCTAATTATCTCTTTTATCCCCTTTTATTGGTGTGTTTATATTTTAGGTTTTTTTCCTAAATATAGTAATAAAAGTTGAATCTAAAAATTAGGTTACATTTTTGGCAATCATAGTGGGAGCATTAATCCATAAAATAACCTTATAAGATTTATATAAGTGATTTGGAAGATTTTAGGGACATCTAGACATGAATTGGAGACTGAATTTTGGAAAACTATCATGTTTAGGGAATCTATGATTTTGTATTGGTATCTGTGGTATTGTAGTTGCGATGTTGCATGATAAATCATGATATTGTCTACTACTAGGCTTAACCACTAATGGCTTCCAAATTTTTGTAGTTTTTTTCTTTTCACAAAATATTAACTTTGTAAGTTGTGATTTTTCCCTGCTAATAGTTTTTTTGTAGGTGGATTTATGATTTTGCAAACTCCAATAGTTAGGGTCATGCTATTGTATTATACTTTGGATCACCCTTGTACTAGATATTTGGGGTTATATCTATTATCTGAAAGTGTCTTAATCCCCCTTATGTAGGACAAAGATGTATAATCAAACACCTGGACCATTTGCTCCCCTAATATAATATCAAAACTTTCAAATTAGTGACTTTGTCTTCCTAATAATTTTTTTTCAGTTAGAGTTATAGTTTTGTCAAGCTTAGGTTTTATATATATCCTTATCACTTATCCGTCACTAACTTATCTACAAGATATTTATGTTTCTATTTTTTTATTTAGGGTTTTTTGTTCTTCTATGTGTAGAGATACAAAGGATTAATTAAGCCTTGACCATTTGTGCCTAACATGTAATATCGTGACTCTCACATATATGGTTTTGACTTGGTAAATGTGGTATTATCTTTGAGAATTATGGTTTTGTCCTTCTTGATTAAAATGGTAAAACTTGTGAACTATCAGTTTCTAATTTGTAGACAAAGGTTTTTATAATCTCTTTTTAAGTAATTATAAGGTTTCCTATAATAATTCAAGGTTGTCTCTTACTCATCCTAACCATTTTTTAATTTATTTATTTTGGCCTAACTATGTGCTTTGTAGGGGATACTCACAAGTTTGATGTGTGTGTGTAGGACTAGTAGGTATAAGAGGACAAGCAAGTAAAACACTCAAATACCTCACCATTAACCTATTTTACCTCCTACTACAATATTATAAGTCTTGAACTTGTGAGTTTATCCTATGATTAGAGATTTTGTAAATTAAAGTCATGGTTTTATAGGAGATAGGATATTTTTAGTCATCTACCTAATATTTTTAGCTAAACATTAAAAAATCTGATCATCATTAGTTTTATCATTCTATCTACATATCAATACATACATCATTTAGGAAATTTTGTTCATCAAAGGGTTCTAAAAGCCTATAAATTGTCATAAAATAGTAACTAAATTTTTTTGGTTGACCTATATATTTATAATATTTTGGAAGTTAAGTCATCTAATTAATATCTATCTACCTTAGACATGTTTTTAAAAAATTCCATTTTATACAAAACCATAGATTACAATTTTTTGTAAATTATGATATTTCATAACTAGTTGTGGTTTTGTCTAACTATTATGGTCTTGTAAGGTAACTATCATGGTTAAATAACTATTTCAATATCACAACTTTTGATCTATGATTTTTTTATAGTTATGATATTGTTGTTTCTGGTTATGATTTTACACTATGTAATTATGGTTTTACAAGGAGTCATGGTTTTAAATTAAACTACTAACCCTTTTGGTGTAGGACCCCTCAAGAATAAGTCATCCCATTTTTTATAACCTTTATTATTACAGGAAGGGGTGATAATAATATATATATTTTAATTTTATTATATATACTTTCTTTTTGTGTGTGTGTTTTTACTTGTAATATTCTCTTGTCACTTAATTGTATATACTTATGTTTCTATCACATAGGTAATTAGTTGGGAAAATTAATTATGATTATCTATTTGTTACCCCCTCATAATTATAGGATATCACATGATGTGGAATTCATCCCATGAATGGGATTAACAACTAGGGGTCAGTGATGTGGATTTGATCACCATGCACTAGACCAAACTTTGTGTTTTAGCGAAGTATAAAAATAAAGAGAGTTGTCATTTAGAACCTAAGCAAAATTCCCCATGAAGGGTTCCATGGAGTGAGGTGAATTTTATATCCAATACATAGGGTAGTTAGAAATCATTTGATATAGACTTGGGCCCCATCGTACCTTCATGTATATGAAGGATGCACCTAGAAACCTTTTGTGCAAACATAACATAGGACCCTTTAGCCATAATAAGCATTTCAATACAAGGGGCTAGATAAAACCCTAATAATACATTAAGTTAAAATAGGGTCAAGAGGGTTTGGTTGATTTCATAATGGGTTACTAGCCCATAGCCTCACCTGAGAAGCTATCAAATGGTGTGAGCATTGAGTTACACACCCTAATATAGTTTACCATCTTAGGGATTGTCATTAGGTGTGTTGATTTAGTGTTATGTTAGATATGTATTATTTTAAATATGATTTTTCCATACCCCATTTTGTGTGTGACACCTTAGATACCACTAGGTTACATACATTCTCATATCATCAATTTAAACCACACCCATCCTACATATCATACTCATGTCATATCCTCCACACCCTAATCATTCATCTCCCATATAATTCATTATCCACCTTATAATCTCAATTTACCCCACTATATCTTAAATTGAGTCCATCTTATATCAACTATCCATCTTACATTGTCTACCCATCCCACATTTTTTACTTCGTATCCTAGACATCATCTAATATTTAGTATTTGTCTATTACCCATCTTACATCCTCCATACCACTCATATCCAATAATATCAATTATATATTCTTATCCTAGGTAAATTCTATAATACTTATTGTCCATCCTATATCTTCTAGCACTTATCCCATAAACCATTTCATATATACCATATATTCCATCCACCTAATATCCATCATATAGTCTCTATTTCTATTCATCTCATCATATATCTTTTATCTCCCATACCCCATCAATATTATATCCTCCCATCACCCTTGAATATTATATTTATTCTTGGAATCAAGTTCTAGTGGTTACCCATCCCCTTTTTATCCTCATTATCATCCCTAGACTAGTTATTATCAACATACATAGTCTTATTAAGATTCTAATATAGCACCTATCACTCATCCCTATCAAGTGCCTTCTTCATCTAACACCCATAAAATTATCCTTTTACTAGTTGATAGGTATTTGATTCCATCAATCTCTTTCACCCTTTCTATATTGGACTCTTACAAGGCTTTATCTTTTGGTAATTATTAGTCATCCCATTCCTTTCTAAAATCATCACATCACTCTCTTTGACCACTAGTTGATTTGGTTTTTAGATTAAGTTAGTGTTCAAAAATTTCACATCACCTATCACACCTCATCACATATTTATTTCTCTCATCCAAAATGGTGATTTACACCCATGCCCAACTTAAGATTGGAGAAGCTTCCAACCAGGATAATGACCCATTAGGAAATCTAGTTGATCTAACTCAAGATCATGATGATAGCCATAGTGATATGAATAAACCCAAAGGAGAATATGAATGATTCAATCCCCTCCATAATGATGAGGTTAGGAATCTAATTGATTGATACCTCTATGAAAATTGTGATCATGTTTTAGCATGTGCCATTGAAATAGGGGGCACACTACCCTAAAATTTTGACCATAGCCTCCTAAAACATATATTCCATCCTCCCACCCATCCAAATACACCACATCAAAATTTACATACCAATAAAATAATTGAAGAAGAAGGTGTGGACAATGAATTTGTAAAATAAGAATGCCCTGTACCCCTCTAAAATAATCGTATTGAGACTAATAGGAGGTAAACTATCTTATAGGACTAGCTAGACCAAAATACATAACAAATAAACCTTTTACTTTGTGCCTAAATTTAACATTCATCATCCCCCATCAAAATGTCCAAAACACTCATAACACCCATAACACTCAAAACATCCATATCCCCCATAATAGTCAAAATTAAACCACCAATCCTCTTGTGTACCCCACATTCGCATAAAAATGGAAAGTGATGAAGGAGACCCTCTAATAAATAAACCCATGCTCATAAGTACTAAAATACAAATATGAATATTTTTTATTTTCTTCCTTAGACATGAACATCTTATAAATACCTTTCCCATCTCACTTTGAGGTGCCCAAATTTTAAAAATGTAGAGGGAAAGGTGATCTTTAAGACTATGTACAAGAGTTTTGTGTCACTTTTCATGAATTAAGATGTGAAGATGCCTATATATTGAGACTTTTCCCAAAAATGCTTACTAGACCAGCCTCAAAATGGTTTATGCACCCATGAAAGGGGTATATATCTAGCTTTGGGTAACTAACGAAATAATTTTTTAAGAATTTTGCATTTAATATTGAACACAATATCTCCATCATAAACCTATATAACACCAAATAGATAAATAAGGAAATATTGGCATACTTATTACAAAGGTGGAGAAGCTTAGCAAGTTACCTATGGTTTACCATACCTGAAAAGGAGTTAACCAAGATATTTGTTGATAACCTTAATGCTGAGCTTAAATACTAGTTAAAAATCTAGTGTGCTAAAAGCTTCAACAAAAGAATTGAGAAAGGGATGAAAATTAAAAAGGTACTTATTGAAAAAAGGATAATTATGTTACAACCAAGAATGGGAGGGATATCAATTTTTTTTTTTGAAAAAACAAGCAATTTATTTTTTGTACAAAGAAGCTTTAAAAAAGCTTTACAAAAAGATGAGTTGGTGTAAAAACCAACTACCTACATAAATAATAAAACATTTGGATTAGTATAAATTAATCCAAAAAACTCCCCCTTGATCTAAAGGGGTATAGAAAGACTAAAGCAAAAAACTATGAGTCATCTAAGTAGACTCTACCACAACTGCAACTAGTACACTATGCATCCTAAACTGATCATATCCTAATCATCTCTACACTATAGTAGAACATGATCATGCACTATCAGACTACATCAATCCTCACACAAAATCTAGCCAACAAGTGACTGCCCTCTATACTATGTATAACACATCTCAACTAATGTCTAACAATCACCAACATCTCCTGTAGGCCTTTACTCAACATAACAATGCTAGTAACACAATGTTGACTCATACCACACATCATCGATGATTGATTGAAAAATTAATATGAAATATATTCTCCCCCTATTAGGTGAGAGGTGAGAAGTCATGCAATAAATAAACCAAGTACAAATCACTGAAATGCTCCACATCAAAGATCATAGAAACACTACATCTATGAAATCAGAGTACACAAGCCAAAAAATGCTACTACATCAAATCCAAATCTTGAGCCTAGTAGCTCACACAATATGGGTGATTCACTATCTCAGAAGATATAGTCATCAACTACAAATCATGTGACTTCACAATCATCCAATCCATCAGAAGATGTAGATGAATAGCCAGAAGAGTGACTAGAGTGACTTGAGTGATCAATAATGTTTGCTTCTACCTTTTATCGATGTCTATAGGACCTCATTTTAGATGGGAAATCTATATAAAGATGTCCTATGACACCATAATTGTATTATATTCTCTCACATCCACTGGAACTAGAATAAGAATAGCCACATGAAGAAGAATGCCTATGTTTGTGCTTGTGTCCATGTGAGTGTTTGTGGTGATGTTCATGCTTTGGAGAACTAGAGTGATGTCTATGATTAGAAGAGATTGAATGATATCTACATATATAATTATTCTTGTGCCTAGAAGTGTGCCTATAAGAGTGTTTTTGTTTCTCTTTGTGTCTTATATTGGGCTCATAAATTATTGCTCATGTTGAGTGAGCAACTCACAAATCGAATCAAATGTAGATTTGTTAAGCTTATCACTAAGCTATAACATCTATATAAAGTTCTTGTAGATTTAGCTAAGGCCATTAAAAATAATATAAATGAGAATTTCATCATCTATTTCTATGCCAATAATGCCATATTCTTGTTTCAAATTCTTAATGCATGACACATATTCTAAAACATCTTCATCATCAATGAGTTTAGTGTTAAGCAACTGCATAAGGAGATCAATTTTATTTTAAGTATGTTGTTTATCATAGAATTATTCTATATATTTCCATGATTTCCATGCTTTAGATTTGATAGCTTCAATGTGAATTATGACTTGTGCATTGCAAGTGAATTTTAATAATGCAAGAGCTCGTCTATCATGTTTGTGAAATTCTACAAATTTTATGGCTTTAGTGGGAAATGTTAGTTTTTTTAAAAATAACATCCCATAATGAATTTAATATTAATGTGTTTTCCATATTAATTGACCATTATTTATAAATCTTAGGAGTTAGGCATCCAGTGTCAAAAATGAGGCTCAAAATTTTAGCCATGATGTAAAAAAGTAAGGAATGCTATTGAGGTTTTGCCTTTACCTTCAAAATAGATTCTATTTTAATAATTATCCTAGGACTTGAGAGAGAATATATGTTCTTTTAGAATACAATCATAATGAAATACAAAAAACTTGCATTTTGAAGGTGTCAGTTTCAATTGAAAATGCACCTTATTTCATTATAATGTGTAGTTTATTCAAAATATGTGAAAAACATATTTACACATGTCATAACCAAAAATTATTTTTACTTATCCTCTTAAAAATACATTTTCATGAACAATGAGTGGTCATATGAATAATTTGACCACTGTATGCAGAATATATGACATTTTCGAATTTTGCTCCTTTGTCAGGCTAGGTAGACCCCACCCCCTCAATGTTGATTTAAAAAAATTGACTAGTTTATGGGGATTAAAATTACATAAAAGGTCAAGATGGACCCCTAATTTAATATACTCATTATAAATCTATCTGAGTCTAGTTTCCAAAAAGGTAACTTTGAAAAAATATTATCATAGTGTGTTCAAGATATGGTAAAACCAGTCATGGTGGGCACATATTTTCTTGGTTTTCAAAAATAATTCAAATAACACTTGACCTCAATTTTATAAAATGTATAATGTGATTAATTTTTCCACCTCTCCTTTAATCACATTGAAAATACAATTAGATTTTGAACCTTGATTCACTTTTATGCCAGTACCCAACAAAATTCTCTTGAAGGGTTAAAAACTATGAACCTCTTTTTATCAAGGGACTTAAAAAAATAAAATTTGAGTTGTTTGAATAATATCTAAATGTAAAAAGAAATAAAAAATTAATTTACCCTCCATAGTGCTTTCCTTATGTGATGGGGCCCACACAATTTCAATTCTCTTCCATCATCTCATTTAATTCATAAATCTACAAAAATACTTCTATATTTCATCCATGTTTCCTCAATTTTAGAGATATTCTAATCAATGTACATATATTTCCAACCGCAAAGCTTCAAATATCAATATACTGATAATCAAACTTATTAGTAAACCAAGGCACAAATTATTTTGCTTAGATGGAAATAATCATTTTACCTATTTGAAAAAATGTTGAGAAGCCAAATAAAAAAATACCACACCACCTTATTCAATGTGCAATGGTAAAGGATTCATGTAATGATAATTATGCAAAGGAAGATAAATGATAGATTGGTCACCTTGATATGACCCAGTTATCTCTTAATCTTGTGTTTTCCCCACCTATGAAGGTAATAGGGTTCAACATTATCTCAACTTAGTTGCTACCACTTCAAATAGGATTGGCTGCATGTTTTCTATTCCACTGTTATGCGCAATATATTATTTAGACTTTTCCTCACAACAATTACTTCCTAGGATGATGTACAATGATGATAGTTTACAAAAAAATTCAGCCTTCTCTCTCTTCCAAGTCTTCAATTCTCCATGTCATGGATCTGCAAATTTTCTTCTTTTCCAAATTGTTGTCTTAACTTCATCAATCCTCCTTCACTAACCATGGCTCTAATACAACTGTTACAACTAGGAATGGGAGGGATATCAAAAAAATATTTAGAAAATCAATCAATTTATTTTTTGTATAAATAATCTTTAAAAAATATTTACAAAATGTTGAGTTGGTTGAAAAACCAATTAACTACCTAAACAATAAAACATTTGGATCAATATAAATTAATCTAATAAATTAAACTACACTCCTAAAGTGAGTACAATTAGAATCAAGAAAACTTCTCAATAAAGTCAAAAATATTCAACAAAAATAAGAATGTCATGGGAGACGGGGTTATCGATTCTAAAAAATAACATATTCAAATGGTGAAAAAAAAGAACCCCACAGAACAACAAAATGTCTCCTCCAACTCGAGTTCCACAAGGCAAGCCAAAGCCTCAAACTAGCAAAATACCACTCACTAGATTTGGAGTACATATTGAAATAGTCCTTGACCAATTAATTACTACTAATATGATCATCCTTTCTAAAATTAGACTCATGGATGATCGTCAACCTAAACCAGATTGGTACCATGAAGATGAATTTTTCAAATACCACAGTGTCTAAGGTCATGATACAGAAATATGTATGTAATTAAATCACTACATTTAGGAGCTGATTGAAAGGTGTGATATTGAAATAGAAGGGTAAAGTAATTAAATTAAATCTAAGAATGAGTAGCTAGGCATTTAAGGACCCACTACCCAAGAATGATCCAATAAAAATGAAACCACCAAGAGACCAGGGTCAGGCTTTCTCTTTTAATCACACTAATTTCCACACTATGCCATATTATTACATCAACACCATTAAAATCATAAGCCCCTAATATCCCTCTCCACCTTCATTGACCATAGTAAAAACTAGTGGGGACACTATAGATTATTTAGTTACCACTAGACATAGTAAAATTGTAGTTCGTGGGGCTCCACCCATGGACCCATCTACTTCTACCTCCACTGCATAAAAGGGAAATATCTCTAATAAGGTCTCCATATATTTTGATTAGTCTTACGATATAATTTAATATATTGAGAAGACACCCACAAAAATATCATTATGGAGCTTCTCAAAACATCCCCTTTACATCAAGAGATACTTAATCAAGTTTTAAATGATCTTAAGATCCCTAGTGATCTAGATACTAATCAATTCGAGGCATTAGTGGGACATTTATCCCCTTAATATAAAATTACCTTTGGTGCCTAGGATATGCCTCTAATTAGCCCCTACTATAATTACCCATTATTCATTGAAGTATCTATATCCCACCATCATTTTTCCCAAGTACTTATAGATGAAGGGTTAGCATTGAATTTATGCAATATAGATTTCTTGAAGAAACTAGGGTATTCAAAAGTGTCTTTAGGGCCTACCCTAATTATTATAAAGGCCTAAGATGATAATGAAAGGCCATCTTTAGGAACTATTTACATTCACATTATTTTTGGATCCATAATCCACCAAAATCTACTCATGTTATGGATGTTGACTTATCTTATAATACACTTCTAGGTCATCTATGGATCCATGAGATGTAAGCTATCCCATCTACCATACATCCATGTCTAAAATTTCCTCACTCATATATGGAAGTCACCATCACTAGATAAAATTATCATTTTTTTAGCTATCAAATGGATCAATATTCATCTTCATATCATTTTCCAAGCATAGATAATTCCATCCTAAATCCAACAAATACCAAGTATATATCCCCCAATCAACTTGTACCTACATCAAATCCACTACTTGAGATCGCCCACTTGAAAATAACATCCATGGGTTATGGAGAGTACAAATATAAAACTTTTTTTGTAGGTGATTTACCACTCTTCCCATGTAGTTATGGGTCCCCAGCCAGGTGAAAGACCAATCTAATAAAGTATCAATTTGTACCAATGGCCATCTCTAATTCAGGTCTTATTAACCAAATTTAACTTTTAGGTTAAATTGGGGTACCCCTAGGTAAAAAATTGACTTTTAGGTGTTTTATGGGTCTAATACATATGTCAAAAGGTGTTTTATAGGTTAACTAATGTCATTTAATGTTATACTAGCCTTGGTCCTTAGTCATTTTAGTCTTTTTAGTCATTTTGAGTTATTTTGAGATCAAAAAGGGGAATTTATTGAGTTGTAAAGATTTATTGGGAAGTGTGAAGGCTCTAAAATATTATTTCACATCCCATGTGTCCTAAGAGGTTTAATAAATTGACATAACTGAAAGTTGGCATGTTCTTCAGAAAAAGGGTAGTTTTCTTGAGGAAAAAAGTGAGTTTGGCACTTGTACAGCTCATGGGGAAGTGTTCTACATGGGATAAGGTTTTAATATGTCCCTTTATCTTCCTTATATCCATATTAGTGATTTAAATTCTCTGTAAGTTCCATTTTTTTTTAAACCATTCTATTCTTTTTTCACCCTTCTTGGCAAGTAAAAGTAGTCTTTAAGTTTGTACTTGGTACAACCAACAAAGGAGGTTTCATATAAAACACCTTGGGGAGGTTAATAATAATAATGTTTTTTTCTTCATGAACCATCCTCATGAAGTTGACTACATTTTTCTGCCTACTAATCTATGTAGCCTATAGGTTTTACCTGAGTTTGAGAAATTCTATATGAAATATTTGATTATATTGGTTTAAAATAATTTTGGATTCCTTATATAATTATATCCATGTTTTTTTTATTAATTTAAGGTGTTTTTATAATCTAATCATCTCAAGTTCCAAGAGGGAGCACCTTTTTGTGCAACAAGGAGGTTTCCACCATTCTCAAGAATTTCATGCTTTGATGGTGAATTCAGAGGGTTGTTTTAATTTAATTTAAATTTTTACAACTATATTATAATTTAATTTACCTTTAAATTACACTCTTAAAATCAATTCTCATTAGTGTAGTCATGGAACACCATACAATCAACTTTTACTCACTATTTGCTTGCAACCATGGTGAGGTACGTGTATTAAACCTATATATAATGTTCATATAGGTTTATTTAAGGTTTTAAAGCCTTTTTATATCCTTTTTAATCATTAATTATTCAATAAATATTCATTTTATGTTGAATAGAGGGATTGAATAGTCATATAGCACATTCCCACCTAGTCTACCATGAACAAACTCATCTATAGGTGCCATGAGGAGGTGTTCATATTTAAAAGAGGGAATTGACACTTGATTAATGTGTTTTAGGATGTGAATAATTAATTTTAGGTTTTTTATATGGACATAAACTCACAACATGTCGAAAGAAATTCATATTGCTCATATTTTGCTCATTGTTTGTACATCAGATTGCCCACCTACAGGTGGCCTTAATAGAGGAGTTTTTGAGCCATTTTGAAGAGTTAGATCATACTGTGGAACCCTCCTTGAGGTATTGATGTGTTTTATAGATAATTAAAATTATTTTTATGGGATATGCTGATATATTGAAGTTGATAATGACTTCAAAAGGATGATGACTGAGTTTAGGCCTTTTTGCCCAAAAAGATGAAAATAGAGTTCCTAGGTGTTTTGATGATATCTTGAAATAGGGGTATAAGGATTGTTGTTTAATCCTAATGTTTTTGTTTTGAATTTATCACATAGTATAAATAAATTTCTAATTTTTGGATGTAGATGAAAAATATAGGGTGGAAATTTGAAGGCTTAAATTTGCCTACAAAGGCACTAAATCCAGGCAGTAAGATCTACATAGTTCGAACCTTAATTGATCTTACACTCCTAAAGATCATATGAGGCATATATGTTGAAGTTGGAGTGGTCTTAATGAGGTAATAAGTATTCCAAATCTTCAAAAAATCATCAAAATATTTTGATATATTATGTTCTAGACCCTCATATGCACCTTCAATCTATACAAATGGCTTGAAAAGATGCACCTATAGCCAATATAAGGTCCAAGCTTGAAAAGTTACTTCTCTCTTGAAATATATGAGTGTTCAAAATGTTTAGTAGTTTTTAAATAATTTGGGTCTTATTAAAAGTTTAAAGTGTCTTAAGATTCAAATTATGACCTTCTAAGCTCATTTATACATACAGTGTGCACCTAGAGCTAGCTATAGGTGACTTTAGGGTTACCATGAGTAATAATCCTAATAACTTTGATGATAGCCTAAATATAGGCATGAATTGAAAAAAATAAGTTGTATTATGGTGTATAAATCTTAAATGAATGTTTTTTCATCATATTTAAGGCCTACAACTAGATAACCAACTATAAGATTCATTGTTAGAAAAGATAGGGCAGGACACAGTTAGCAAGCATTGAGCAAAGGCTTGATAAATTGTGTTGGAATTATAGGTATATTGGGTGAGTATTAAATAAAAATTGAAATATCAAAAATAAAACCCAATTAAGGTCCTGTATAAAAATTTTCAACATTAAAATATGCAAGGTCACCTATAGGCAGGGTTTCAAGGAGTAAGTCACAATCAAATGTACACTTAGACTTGACCAATCAAAGTGTGAGGTGAGAAAATTAGAGGTTGAAGAGATTTTAGAAGATAAAAACACATAAATCATAAATAAATAATCCAATGAAACTCTCATGGAAAATGAGACCAATTAGGATCCCTAAATAATTAACTTGTAGCCCTAATAAAAACCCTGCACACACAGTCTATCTCAGTAGGAGTTTGTTTTAGGTGTTGGTACTTATAGAGGGTCAGATGATATGAACAGGGGATGTATTTTTGTTTAGGGGATAATTTTAACCTATATAATAATATAAAATCTTCATATTTTTTGATAAAATAGGGTAAGTACCTCTTATTTTGTCTCAGACAGGGGGTACTTCCCCTTATACAAGACTAACAAGTTTTGGTGAGTGAGTTATAAAAGGATAGAGCAGGAGATAGATACAACATTAAATAAGTTTTATTAATTTTAAATACACCTAATAAAAAATTATAAGGATTAAAAAAAATATAAACTAAATGGGATGCTCTAAACCTCCAATGTTGGAGTCATGACTCTTGGGTAGGGTTTTGGCCTAGAGTTCGAATAATAGGTCAATTTCACTTCTATACATAATTATGATTTATACCTTGTTGATATATGTTTATGAGGAAAAAATATAAATTTTAAATCTCTTTTTATGAAAATAAAACATCAATAAATCCATTTTGAGCTCCAAGGACACTTAGGCTTATTCGACATGGTTAGGTCTAGTTTTCAAATGCAAGGCCAAACTCAATTCTAGCCTTAAGTATGAATTTGAAACTATTATATCATTTTTTTTGGGTTTATACAGAGATAATAAATATTTTATATGGAATATATGTTGAAAATAATTCATTTTTTATCTTGAAACTAACTTAGACATGTAGGAATTGTAAAAACAAGATAGATAGCCTAGTTTGAGATGCTCATATCTTTCATGAGGAAATGCATGGATTCCCAAGGATTTTATAGGTGTTATAATGGTATTTTAAGATCATTATTGTGGATTTTTGTTTCAATTTTCACATTAGATATTTATAAACAAAGCTTAAGAGTCAAAATAGGCTTGAAACCCTTGCAAACCCTTAATCAAGACCAATTTGGAGAAATGGAGCTATATAGCTGATATAATGGCATATTTTAACCATAAAACCTATTATAACTTGTATAATACTCATTTAGGATCCCTATCATACTTTTTATCTATATATACTTGTATAAATAAGGTACAAAATATGGTTTTTATACTATTTTTTGTGTTTTTTAGGATACAAGAGGTATGAAGAGATGAAATAAAATTTAAGTATAATATTTGGACTTGTGATAAATCCCTATGGCCATTTAATACCTCATAATAACTTATAAGTGTGTAAATAATTGCTCTCATCTTAGCCAGTCAAAACTAGCCTAGTGGATAAGCTAGTGAGAAGGGTGGAAAACTTTAAGTGAGCTCATTTTAAGGTGTCCCTGATGCTTATAAGGCCATGGAGGATATTTATAGGTTTCATTAACTCCATCCATAATATTTTAATTGGAAAATTAATCCAAATTTGAGGCCAAGTGTGAACGGTGCATGAAGGAGTTTTTTGGACTGTATATGATGATAGTTCCTTTCTGGATGACTCTAGATGACCAGGCCTACAACCAATGCATATAGAGGCATGGATAAAATATTTTCCATTAATATAAATAATAATACCTATTATTAATTATTTAT
This sequence comes from Torreya grandis, assembly GCA_037957365.1. NCBI lineage: Eukaryota > Viridiplantae > Streptophyta > Pinopsida > Cupressales > Taxaceae > Torreya > Torreya grandis. The sequence goes on along the minus strand of JARHVA010008197.1, from coordinate 107,811 downwards.
TAGATTTTAAAATACTTTTAATCATGAAGGTAGAATTTTTGAGCCAGTTAAGGGAATTTCATGCCACTTTGTAAGAGTTTGATGAATTAGATGGACACTTGGGATTCCTAACCTTACATGGTTCATACCATATAATATTATAATAAATAATTAATTTATTTTATCATATTAAAAACTATCCTTGTGACCCTTGAATTTCTCTCTTCTCCTCTCTCTCTTCAGTTTTATAAGAACTAGCCATTTTGGCCATTGTAACTTATGTTCCACCTGAGTATGGTGAAGCCCTACTCATTTGCATACCATTTTATCAATAATAATACTGATGTTTTACCTCTTCATGACTATTATTAGTGTGTTTTACTTTAATTTTTTATCTTTATTAGTGAGGACTATGGATTCATTAACATGTTGTCTCATTCTTACATCCTATTTGTAGTTGGAAATCTTCTTCTTGTAGGGAATGTAAAGTGTTCTAGGAAATGTCAAGGATTGAGTGAGTTATTATTTTCATTAGTTACACTAAATGCATCTTATCTAGTCCTCATATATTTTCACATTCATCCATAACCTCACAATGTAGCATTGATGTGAGATGCAGATTGAAGGAGTGTATGTTCAGTTTATCCCTTGATTTCATGTGTAACATGTAGCTAGTTGGAAGTCATCAATATATTTGGTATATCACATCCCTTAGGATATTTTTCCTTCAATTTTCTCTCTCTATTTTCACACCCAAATTTTAGGTGTAGTTTCAATCCAAAGTGGTACATCAAGGGAGCTGTCCCTATCTAGAAATTCACCTCATCCTTAGGCTACCCACAAGCCTAGTTTTATGAACACATGATATCTCTTCTCTTTAATTTGTTAGTTTAGTATTTTTTATAGACACATATGCTTTTTAAGTCATCTTTTGAGAATTTTGATTTATCCCACATTCATAAGAAGTAGTAGTTACTTAGATTAGAATTCATATATAAGTAAGTGTTGAGGCCAATGAAGACATCCAAAAATTTATTATATTGAGCTTGCTCAAAGGAGGTTTCCCCCTTGAAGTTGTCTACAATCAATATAATAATTTAAATTCTTCAACTAATTTTATAAATCTATCATTTCATGCTTTTTAATCAATTTTTTGCATGAGGATCCTCTCATCTGGTATGAGATCACTTTCAAGGACTAATTTTTTTCCTTTAGAAAGTCTTCACTCTATTCTTTTTCACAATTCTTTTAAATATTTTTTTAGAAATAAATCTATTCTATTGCATAATTTAATTCAATATTTTGGTGTAACATAATAATCTATTTTGGATCAATGTCAGAACTTGACCACATAACTATGGGAAGTGCTTGGGTGAAATCCCTAAAACTTATTGTGATGAGTACCATAGGAACCCCAAAGTAGCTGGCCCATTGAGATGACCTACTAGTGCAATGGACAACAAACCATTAATAATTTATTAGTTCCTATATGTGATAAAAACCAATAGCTATCGCATAGAGATAAATTCATAGCCAATTTTTTTTTGGAAAGTGGTACTCACTTAGATGACATTGATGGCCAAAGTGATTTATTTAAACCCTTAAGCAACCATTGAAACTTGGGGCCCATTTCTAATAGTTTAAAAATATATATAGTATAATATGAAAATAAACCATTATAAAAGTATCCATATACTATCAGAGGACTTATAGCTAGATATTTGATAGAAATTAGGACCTAAGAAATCTCTATTCTATTAGTTTCAAACAACTATTTGTAGATTCTTAGAAGACTTATAGACAACAAAAATAAATAAAAAATTATATTTTCTTTCATTTTTTGTCATATCTCTCCATATTTATCCCCATTGATCCTCAAATTTTATCTAGACACCTGAAATTCCATTCCCCACATTTTATTCTTTGAGATCCCATATCCTAATTCCACTCTAAATTCCCATAAATCTCAATTTACCCATTTTTTAAGTTTTGCCATAACTTATTATATTATCTATTTACCTCAAAATATTTTTGTAGTGTTCATCTTCCCATTATTTTCCTTTTTCCTTCTTTGATAATTTTTCTAGTTTTTTCATTTTCACTCCTAAAATTTCCCTCACCCTCTCAATCCTTCTCCCACTATGAAAAAAATTAGCAAAAGTCCCTTTACCCATTCTATTTCACCCAAATTCAAAATTTCCCTTACTAAACATGTCTTACCTCTAGTTTTCCTACCCATTCTAAAAAAAAAGAATAAAATAAAATCTATTATTCAGGTCATGGTAGTATCCTGAATAGGTGAAAAAAACATGGAGGATGAAATTCCTGCCCTCAAGACCCACATCAAAGATCTTGATGAAAAAAATATCAACCTAAGTCTTCAACATAACACCATGAATAATAGACAACATCCAAAGTCTTCTTCAGACACTAGGTTTTCTTCTTCCAATAATTATCATGGGTTGAAGCTTAATTTTTCTTGATTCAATGGTGTAAATCTAATTGGATGGATTTATTAGGTAGAACAATATTTTAGTATGCATAATACTTTTGATGCCAATAAGGTTCCACTTCCATCATTTCACTTGGAACTTGAAGTCCTTTAATGGTATCTTTGGTATACCAAAGCATATGATGAACCTGTATGGACCAATTTTTATACCTTCATTTTACAATGGTTTAGCCTTACTAATTTTGATGACTATATTGGAGCACTCACTAAACTTTTTCAAATAGCAATTGTGAGAGAGTATCAAACAAAATTTTAAAAATTAGCCAATCACACCGAGGGATTGTCTGATGCCTTTTTTAAGAGTTTCTTTGTCAGTGGCCTGAAAGATGCAATTCAATATAAGGTCAAAATGTTTTGGCCCAACATGATGATGGAAGCCTTAGGGTTGGATAAGCTGGCAAAGGATAAGATTATATCTCAAAAGTGATTCAAATATAATTTTACTCCTTTCAAAAATACAACTCCATAATGATCTCAAACAATGCTAGCCCCCAGAGACACTCCTATCAATCATTTGATTAAAGTAAAGATGTAAGCATGTAGATAAAAAACTATGTTATAATTATGCTAATAAATTCACTCAAGGACATCAATTTGTTGATCAAAATATCTATCTATTTGATGTGAACTCCCCACCCAAAACTAAATATTGGGAAGATGTTCAAGATACAATAGATGATCTAAAAGAGGTTTAGCTGATTTTGTAACCTACTTCTCAAGAAGACCAACCAAAGATCTCTTTCCATGCCTTAGCAAGAGTCACTACCCCATACACCATATGGGTCAGGGGTTACTTCAAGAATCTTCCTCTAACAATACTCATTGATTCAGTTAGCACTCATAACTTCATTAACTCTTAGATTTCCAAATAGGTTAATTATTTTATTCATCCTTGCTCCAACTTTAAATTCATGATTACCAATGGGGGCACATTAACTTACAAAGGGAAGTGCCACAATGTACGTATCTCTATTGGAGATTATAACTTTTTCTCCAAAATGTTTTCCTTGCTCTTAGGTAGATGTGATGTTGTTTTGGGAGACCAATGGTTATGCACACTTAGAACCATCTTATGGGATTTTGTTAAACTTTGGATGTAATTTTTAGATAATGGGAAAACACACACATTGAAATGCTTACAACCAGAATCTCTTAGCATAATAAGTTCACATCACATGGAAAATATTCTTAAGAAGAATTCATATGACATCATTTCCTAACTCCATTCCATTCAAATATAACCATCAAAAGTTTGCACTACTCTTTCTAACCTACAAAAATTCTATAGAAGTATGCATGTGTCTTTGCCAAACTAGTGGGATTTCCACCTTCATAGATAGAGGACCACCATATTCAACTCCTTTTTGGAAGCATTACTCCCAACATTGGGCCTTGTCACTACCCATTTCAGAAAAAGACTAAGATCAAGATTCTCATTCAATACTTACTAAAGTAAGGCATTATTCACCCCAATATTAGCCCATATTATTCCTCAGTTCTCCTTGTCTAGAAAAAAGATGGGTCATGGTGCCTTTGCATTGATTTTTGTGCACTTAATCACCTCACAATCAAGGATAACTTCTCAATCTCTATTATTGATGAGCTCCTTGATGAGGTTCATAAATCTCATTTTTTCTCCAAGTTGGATATCTACTCTCGATATCACTAGATCTAGCTTCAAGAGGATGATATCCCTAAGACAACTTTTGCATGCATGATGGCCACTATGAGTTATTAGTTATGCCCTTTGGCCTCACTAATGCTCCTTTCAAATTATAGGCATTGATGAATAAAATATTCCAACCCTACTTGTGGAAATTCATTATAGCCTTCTTCAATGATATCCTTATCTATAGTAAAACATGGTCTAAGAATCTCCAACATATGGAGCTCATGCTGCAACTTCTCTTTGACCATCATCTTTATGAAAAATATTCCAAATGTACTTTTGGATAGGATGAATTGGACTATCTTAGGCATATTGTTTCATCTCAAGGGGTTCATGTGGATCCTAAAAAAATAGCTACCATGATAAATTGGCTCCATCCTCAAACACTTAAAAGCCTCTATGGTTTTTTGGGATTAACTAAATAATATCACAAGTTTGTTATGGATCATAGGAAGATTACAACTCCACTGATAGCTATGTTTAAAAAGGATTCTTTTACTTGGACACAAGTTACTGAGTGTGCATTGGAAGAATTGAAATAAGTTATGTGTACTACACCTATTCTTGCTATGCTAGATTTTGTCAAGACATTCACTTTCAAGAGTGATGCTTGTGGAAATGGACTTGGTGATATGCTCCTCTAAGAAGGATCCCCCATTTCATTCACCAAAAAATCCCTTTTTGGTAAGAATCTAGTGCTTTCTACTTATGAGAAGAAAATGATGGCCATTTTACATTTAGTATAGAAGTAGTGGCCATACCTACTGGGAAATCATTTTTGCATCAAAATTGACCACCAGAGTCTAAAATATTTCCTATAACAATGGGTATCTATCCCATCACAACATAAATGGGTCAAAAAACTTATGGGTTATGACTATGAGATAACTTACAAGAAGGGTAAAGACAATATTATGGCTGATGCTCTATCTTGCAAAATTGAAAATCAAGCTTCCATTTTAGCTATTTCCATGCCTATTATAAATTGGTTGGAGATTTTACAATATGGGTATGGTGATGACTCCTCATTATCTCATATAATTCAAAATTTGGCCACTAACCCCTTGATTATACCACATTATTCTTGAGATGGTGCTTCTTTAGAGCATAGATCTTTAGTAGGCTATATTTTATGAACTCCATGCTTCTCCATTTGTAGACAACTCAAGGTTTCTCAAAAATTATGAGTGAGCATGAAGCAACTTATTTTGGAAGGGAATGTAAAATTAAATTAAATAGATGGTGGTTGAATGTGATACCTGCCAACATAACAAGGGTGAAACAACACTCATCCCTAGGTTGATCAAACCCTTTCCCATCCCTACCAAGAATTGGATGGATATTTTGATGGATTTCATTAAGGGGCTCCCTAAATTTTGAGTTAAAATGGTGATATTATTTTTGGTTTATCACCTCTCCAAATATAGTCATTTTTTCCCTCATCCATCCCTACACCACCTTCATAGTGATACAATTTTTTCTAGACTAGATTTTCCATCTTCATGGCATTCCTTCATCGATTGTCTTAGATTGTGATGAAACCTTTACCAGCCATTTTTGGATGAACTGTTTCAATGTACTGACACCTAATTGAAGATGAGTTTTGGGTATCATCCACAAATAGATGGCTAGACCAAAATTGTCAATAAATGCTTGGAAACTTTCCTTCGTTGCTTCACCTATAAACAATAACATTAATGGGAAAAAAGGCTCCATCTCACTGAATGGTGGTACAATACCTCCTACCACACTTCAATAAAAATGACTCTATATGAAGTAGTCTATGTTCAATCACCACCAGTGCTCCTTTCATACACCCCTAATAGTTCATTAGTTTAAGAAGTTGATATGATTTTCTAAATCTAGGATTAGATCCTCAGTATCCTTTAGGAAAATATTCATATGGCATAAAATTAAATGAAACAATAGGCAAAAAAACACCATTTTGGGCACACTTTTCAAGTAGGTTATAAGGTTTTTCTTTGCCTACATCCCTATAAACAAACCTCCCTAAAACTCAAAGGGAATCATAAGCTATCTCACAAGTTCTATGGGCCCTTTAAGGTTCTCTACAAGATTGGGTTGGTTACATATAAGTTAGAGCACCCACCTTCTTCCCAAGTTCACCTACTATTTCATGTCTCTTGTCTAAAGAAATTTCTTGGCACAAACATCAGAGTGAAGACTATTTTACCATAACTTGATAATGAAGGATCCATTATTCTTGAGGTAGAGGTAATATTTGATAGGTGCACATGATAACTTTATTCCCACTCCATCACCAAGGTTTTAATTTAGTGGCATAGAATGCAACCAGAAGATGCAACATGGGAACCACTATTTCAGATTTAACACCAATTCCCACATCTAAAGCTTTGAGGACAAAGCTTTTTCTAAGAGGGAGGGGATTTTCTTAACCCATGATATCTCTTCTCTTTACTTTTTTAGTTAAGTAGTTGATATGGATGCATATTCTTTGTAAGTCATCTCGTGAGCATTTTAATTTATCCCACATTCAAGGGAATTAGTATTTGATTAGATTATAATTCATATATAAGTAAGTGTTGAGGTCAATGAAGGCATCCATGAATTTATTCTATTGAACTTTCTCAAAGGAGGTTACCCCCTCAAAGTGGTATATGATTAATATAATCATTTTAGTGTTTTACATAATTTTATAAATCTATTATTTCATGAATTTTTATAAATTTATTATAGGAGGATCCTCTCACCTAGAGGTGTTTCCATTATACCACTTGGTTGAGGAGAGCTTTGCCATCTCTTCAAAGGGTGAAAATCTAAGTGACAATAATTTTTGGCATGCCCAATGGGACTCTTAGTCCAAGAAATTGAAGGATTTTTGGTGTTGTCCTTCAACACATCAGCCTTTAGAGGCATCTATCCAAGCATCAATGGTGACTTTAAAGATAATCAGTTGGTCAAGCAGCCCAAGTTATCCTTTAAATATTGTTGGTAACATATATTTTTTTGTTCTTTCTTTCAATGAGGTTTCATGGCTAATTTTGGTGTTGAACACTATTTTACACAAGTTGGTAAGACATTTCAAGTTTGTGTCATTCCCTATCAATATGAATAAGTTTGTAATCATCCCATTAATTAAGTGTATCATCCCTATAATCAGCCTTCTCCATATCTTTCTCCTAGTCAATCCAGTCACTTCTCAAGTCAATCCATCTCCACTTTCAAGAAAACACTCTCAGGTTATGAGAGGTCTATGTTGGAGCTTGATACTCTAAGAGGATATGGTCAAGAGGTTCCTAGTCATCTTATTAATAAGGTGAAAGATGAATTATATTTGGTCAAAAGATATTTGGTACCTATTAAGAGATCTAATTGGAAAAGGCTCACAAGTGAGATGCTTGATGTGAGTGGCTTGATGTGAGTGGCCTAGTTTCTTCCTTAGAGGATAGGATAGGAGTTCATGAAAGGCATCTAAGAGGATGTGGTCAAGAGGTTCCTAGTCATATTATTCACAAGGTGAGAGATTAATTATAGTTGTTCAAAAAAGAGTTGGTACCTATTGCGAGAACCAATTGGAAAAGGATCACAAGTGAGATGCTTGATGTGAGTGGCCTATTTTATTCCTTAGAGGATAGGATAGGAGTTCATGAAAAGAAACCTCACCAAACTTATCAAACTTCATATCCATTTCCACAAGTTCCATATCAGCCATATTTGATCCCTAATCATGAGCTCAATCAAGGATATCAAATTCATCCTTTTCCCAATCATTTCAAAGAGAGAGTTGAAAGGAGAAACCTTATTTTTAAAGCTAATCTTGATAGGAAAATTGAGCTAGATAATATAAATATGCAGCAATCCATGTTATTAGCAAATAAAGTGGAATTCAAGCCCTCATTGTCCTCTCAAATTACATCCCCACCACCTCAAGAAGATACTTCTAATCCTAACGTCCTAAGCTGAAATAAGATAGTGGAGTCATGGGGGAAAAAAGAGGAGAAAATTTTTGACAAAGAATGTGAAGTTGAGAAGGAGCCTGATCCTATCCAAACCCATCCCAACCTTCCTCAATAAAATACTTCTAATCCAAACATCCTAATCTAGACTAAGGTAGTGGAATCATGGGGAAAGAAAGAGGATAGAATTTTGGTTGATATGGAATGTGAAGTTGTGAATGAAGTTGATCCTTTAAAAGTTCCTCCCACCCTTCCTCAAGAAACTTATTGTGTTCTATGTTAGATATATTATTTTCCTTATGCTCATGATGATTCCTATTAACTTCAAGAAATAATTTTCCAAGAGAACCTAGCCAAGAAAATTGAAGATTTAGATTCAAAGATGATTTTGTTGAGTCAAGGTAAGATGGACTGTCTAGACCCAAAATAAGATCATATTCCTACACACACCCCATCTAACCTCCCTCAAGATAATGATCAATCTAAATCAGATGTGAATGAAGTGATTATAAATTGGAATGAATATAATCAAGTTGTTTTATCCCAAGGTCTACCTCCTCTTAAGAGCTTCCAAAAAAATCCCCTACATTCCATTCCCAAACTGATTTTAAGTTCTATGTGCCACCTCCACCAACTAGTTAATCTTATCCTCACCCTATCACACTTTTACTTGATGTACATATGGCATGTGAGCCTAAATAGGATTATTTAAAAAAATAAAAATAAAAATAAATCAAAACTCTTACTTGAAAAAAATTTAGTGCCCTAACAGTCTCATTGGACTAAGTCACATGACCTCAAAATGCCTAGTCTTGGAATCATAAATAAGGAGAAAGAAATGGAGGACCTTGAAGCCCTTGAGAACCAAATTAATATTTTATATTTTGAGATTCAAATTTAAATACATCAAGAGGTCATAAATGATGAAAAAGAGGTGGTTTCTTGTGTTGAATCTTCAGATTGGGTGGATGAATAAGAATGTCTTCTTTTTGCCAAAGAGAAAGAAATGATCTTAGCTCTTGCATCACTTTGTAAGATACCATGGATAGGAAAGGACAAGATCATAATCATAATTGGGATGATTTGTTTGAAATAAATGGAGTAGGATAGAATCCTCTTCAAGGAGGCTATGAGATAATCACAAATAGAGAAGGCATCCTTGGCACTCAAGTAAGTATGCAAAGGAAAGGTAACCTTTCAAATCTATCCTTTCGAAAGGTATATGCATTTGATGATGATATGTTTGAATTAATAAATATGAGATATCATCCTATAAAATTTTTGGGAGAAAAAACTCATCTCTTAAAGTATGTAAAAATCTCCTATTGGCCTCAATCTTTAAGGAACAAGAAACCAATCCTCTTGAAGCCATGCCTACAAAGAAGATGCAAGTTGACCATGAGATGAAGAGTGGGAAGAAGTATGAGGTATGTGAACAATTTCAAGAGGAATATATCTACATTTTATACTTATTTAAATATGATCTACTTGATATTAGATCAAGTGAAGTGCCAAGAATAGGTTTGATCATCAAATCATCCATTTTAAGGAGAAACAGGCTTGGCACTATGTTTCATCTCACCATGAAAATGATTCAATAAATTTTCCTTTTGATCCTAGAAAGGAAGTATTAATATATGTTATTTTTTTATAATATTTGGTTTTCTAATTCCCCTAAGTGTTTTGAGCACATGTGTGTGTGTGTTGTTAATTTGTTGTCTTGTTTTGTGTGTGTCCTTGCTTTGTGTGGTTAAGGTAATCAAGTGGTCTTGTCTTGATAAAATCCTATGGTAAAATTAATTTTTTTGTCTTAGACTTTATATGACTCCATAAACCCAATGGACTTATAAGGCTACTAGTCTAGTTGATATAGTAGGCATACTACCCCTATGAGTCATCAATTTATTGACCAAATTTGACTTTAAGATCAAATTGGGGCACCCCTAGGTAAAAAATTGAATTTTAGGAATTTTAGGAGTCTAATACATATGTCACAAGGTGCTTTATAGGTTAATTAATGTCATTTAATGTTATAATAGCCTTGGTCCTTAGTCATTTTAGTCTCTTTAGTCATTTTGAGGTCAAAAAAGGGTATTTAATGATTTTTATAGATTTATTAGGAATTTTAAAAGTTATAAAATATTATTTAATGTCCCATGTGTCCAAATAGGTCTTAAGTAATTGACATAATTGAAAATGTGGAAAGTTTTTCAGAAGAAAGGGTAGTTTTCTTAAGGAAAAAGGTGAGTTTGGCACTTATATAGATCATGGGGAAGTGTGCCACATGGTTTACAGTTTTAATATGAATCTTCAGATTATTCAAATCCATATCAATTATTTACATTATATGGAAGTGCCACTTTTGGCCTAAAACCATTATACTCCTTTTTCACCCTTCTTGGCAAGAAAAATTAGTCTTCAGGTTTATACTTGGTATGACCAGCAGAGGAGGTTTCAGATCAAATGCCTTAAGGAGGTTAAATTAAACTTATATACCTTAGTTTACATATAAATATTTTGAATAATTATAGTATTTTCTTCATGAGCCATCCTCATAAAGCTGACTATGTTTTTCTAATTGTTAATCTATGTAGCCTATAGGTTTTGCCTTGGTTTGAGTGATTGTGTATGAACTAGTTGTTGATATTGGTTATAGATCATGTTGTATTAATTATATAATTATATCCATGTTTTTATTATTATTTCAAGGTGTTTTTATATGCTAATAATCTCAAGTTATAGGAAGGAGCACCTTTCTATGCAATAGACAAGTTTCCACCATTCTCAAGACTTTCATGCTTTGATGGTGACTTTAAGGGGTTGTGTTAATTTAATTTTAATGTTTACAATTATCTTATTATTCCATTTAACTTTAAATTCCATTCTTCAAAGAAATTTTCATGAGTGTAGTCATGGAGTACCATACAATCAAAGTTTGCTCACTATTTGCTTGTAACCATGGTGAGGCACATGTATTAAACATGTATGTCATGTTCAAAAAATTGGTATATTTTTTTCATCATTAATTAGTGAATAATTCTTCATTTTATGTTAAAAAGAGGGTCTGAGTAGTCATATAACACATTCCCACATATTCTGTCATGAATAAACTTGTCTACAATTGTGATGAGGAGGTATTCATATTGAAAAGAGGGCATTGCCACTTGATCCAGGTGTTTTAGGATGTGAATAATTAATTTTAGGTTTTCTAGATGGATATAAACTCATAATATTTCTAAATCAATGTGTATTTCCCATATTTTTCTCACTGTTTGTACATCATATTTCCCACCTACAAGCAGCCTTAAAAAAGGAGTTTTTGAGCTATTTTGAAGAGTTAGATAAAAATTGGGAACCCTCCTTGAGTTATTGATGTGTTTGGGAGAGAATTACAATACTTTTTAGGGTCTATTTTGATAGATTGAGGTTGATAATGACTTCAAAAGGATGATGACTAAGTTTAAGACTTTTTTCCTAAAAAGATGAAAACAAATTTCTTGTGTGTTTTGATGACATATTTAAATAGAGGTATAATGAATTTTATTTCATCATAATGTGTTTATTTTTGATTTATCACATAGGAGAAATATAATTTATAAAATAGGAGAAATATATTGAAAATTTTGGGAGGCAGATGAAAAATGGAAGGTGGACATTTGAAGGCTAAAAGTTACCTATAAAGGCACTAAATCTAGGTAGTAACATCTACATAGTTTGAACCTTAATTGATCTTACACCCCAAAAGACCATATGAGGCATATATGTTGAAGTTGGAGTGGTCTTAATGAGGTAAGGATAATTTTTTAACCTTAAAAATATCATCAAAAGAGTTTGATATGCTATGTTTTAGACCCTCATATGCACCTTCAGTCTGTACAAATGGCTTGAAAAGATGCAACTAGAACCAATATAAGGTCCAACCTTGAAAAGTTGCTTCTCTATTAGAATATATGAGTGTTAAGAATTTTTAGTAGTTTTGAAATTATGGGGATATTTCTCAAAGGTTAAACTCTCTTAAGAGATAAATGAACTTCTAAGCTCATTTATACTACAGTGTGCACCTATAACCAGCTGTAGGTGACTGTAGGGTTATCATGAGTAATAAGCCTCATAACTTTGATGATAACCTAAATACAAGAATGAAGGGAAAAAATTAAGTTGTATTATGGTTTATAAATATTTAATTAAGGGTTTTTTCATCATATTCAAGGCTTATAACTACAACCACCTACAAGATTCACTGTTAGAAAAGACATGGTAGGAAACAGTCAACATGCAATGAGCAAATGGTTGATAAATTGAGTTGTAATTGTAGGTATATGGGGTTAGTATGAAATAAAAATGAAAATATTAAAAATAAAACAAAAGGAATTTTTTGTATCATTTTTTTCAAGGTCAAACTACTAAAGGTCACCTATAGGCAGGGTTTCAAAGAGTAAGTCATAGTCAATGCACACTCACACTTGACCAGTCAACGTGTGAGGTGAGAAATTTGAGGTTAAAGAGAGTTTATAAGATAAAAACACATCAATAATAACTAAATAATCCAATATAACTATAATATGTTAAATTACACCAAGAATGAGCCCTAAACAAGTAGCTTGGAACCCTTATAAAAACCTTGCACACATAATCTATCTCAACAGGAGTTTGTTTTAGGTGTTGGTGCCTATGGAGGGTCAAATGATTTGACCAAGGGATGATTTTTGTGTAGGGGATACCTATGACCGATATAATTCTTTAAAATATTTATATTTTATGATAAAATATGGGAAATACCCCCTATTTTACCTCAAATAGGGGGTACTTCCCTTTATACAAGACTAGTGGGTTTTGGTGAGTGAGGTATAAAAGGAGAGACCAAGAGCTAGATACAACATTAAAATGTTTATTAAGTATAAATACACATAATAGAACATGATAATGATGTAAAAAAAATAAAATCTAAATTGGATGCTCTAAACCTCTAAGGTTGCAGTCATGACTCTTGGGTAGGGGTTTGGCCTAGAGATCAAACAATAGATCAATTTCACTTCTATCCCTAATTATGATTTATAAAATATTGAGACATGTTTATGATAACATAATATAAATTTTAAATATATTGTCATGAAAATAAAACATCAAGAAATCCATTTTGAGCTTCAAGGACACCTCAGCCTATTTGACATGGTTAGGTCTAGTTTTCAAATGCAAGGTCAAATTCAATTTTAGCCTTAAATATGAATTTTAACATATTAGATAATTTTTTTGGGTTAATAAATAGGTAATAAAGCTTTTTTAGGTTAGATATGTTGAAATTAATCCATTTTAAAGCTCAAAACTCACTCAGAGATATATGAATTATAAAAATAAGCTCAATAGCCTAGTTTTAGATGCTCATATCTTTCATGAGGCCTTGCATGGATGACCAAGGAGTTTATAGGTTTATAAATGTCCTTTAAAATAATACTTGCATAATTTTTTTCAAGTTGGATGTCAGATATTTATGCACAAATCTAAAGAGTCGAAATATGCCTAAAACCCCTACAAACCCTTAGTTAAAACTAGTTTGGAGAAATGAAGTTGGATAAATGATATAATGGAATATTTTAACCATGAAACATATTTTAAATTGTATATTACTAACTCAATATCCCTCCCATACATTTTATCTATATGAACTTATATGGATAGGGTACAAAATAGGGTTTTATTAACTATTTTATGTGTTTTATGGGCTACAAGAGGTGTGAAGAGATGAAATAAAGTTTTAGGGGAATAACAAGACTTTTTATACCTAAATATGGACATTTAATGCCTTATAAAAACTTATAAGTATGAAAAAAATAACTTTCATCTTAGCCAATCAAAACTAGCCTAGTGGACAAGCTAGTGAGAAGGGTGGAAAAATTTAAGTGAGTTTAGTTTACGGTGTCCTTGATGATTAAAAATCCATGGAGAGTATCGGAAAGTTTCATTAAATTTATCCCATGTATTTTAATTTTAAATTTAATCCAAATTTCAGGCCAAGTGTGTAGGGTGCATGAATGATGAATATTTTGGATAGTAGATGATGATAGCTCCTTTCCAGATGATTTTAGATGACCAAGCCTACAACCAATGCATGGAGAGGAATGTATGAAATAATTAACCTTAATACCAATCATCATACCTATTCATAATTAGTTATGATGAATTCAAATATTTTTAATCATGAAGGTAGTTTTTTTAATCAGTTAAGGGAATTTCATGCCACTTTCCAAGATTTTGATGACTTAGATGGACACATGGGATTCCTAACCTTACATGGTTCATACCATATCCTCTTATAATTCATAATTAACTAATTATCTCATATTTACAAGTGTCCTTGTGACCCTTTAACTTCTCTTTTCTCCTCTCTCTCTCAAGTTCTATAAGAACTAGCCATTTTGGCCATTGTAACTTATGCTCACTTAAGTATGGTGAAACCCTACTCATTTTCATACCATTTGATAAATAAGAATACTTATGTTTTACCTATTCATGAATATTATTATTATTATTATTTACTTTAATTTTGGATCTTTCTTAGTGAAGACTATGGATTCCTTAGCACATTGTCTCATTCTTGTATCCTATTTGTAGTTGGAAAGCTTCTTGTTGTAGGGCATGTGAAGTGTTCTAAGAAATGTCAAGGATTGAGTGAGTTATCATTTTCATTAGTGTTATTAAATGCCTCTTTTCTAGTCCTCATATCTTTGCATATTCATCCATAACCTCACAATGTAACATTGATGTGAGAAGATGCAAATTAAAGGAGTGTATGTTCAATTTGTCCCTTGATTTCATGTGTAACATGTAGCTGGTTGGAAGTCATCAATATATTTGGTGTATCACCTCCCTTAGGATAGTTTGCTTTCAATTTTATCTCTACTTTTTCACCACCAAAGTTTTGGTGTAGTTACAATCCAAAGTGGTGCATCAAGGAAGCTAGCCCTATCTAAAAATTTAACTCATCCTTAGGCTACCCACAAGCCTAGAGGTGTTTCCATTATTCCACTTGGATGAGGAGAGATTTTCCATCTCCTTAAAGGGTGAAAATCCAACTGAAAATAGAATGATGACTTAGATTACTCATGGCTTATTATAGAAGAAGAGGCCCTAATATATATCTTGGAAAGTGATACCCCTGTATCCAGAAAAGGTTAGAAAATATGCATTATCAAGGGAAAGGACTAGGGAAACATGAATAAGATAGGATTGAACCCATATCAGTATAAGAGCATCCATAATATCTTGGTTTAGGGTACATACTAGTTGATGATGACTTAAACAATATTATTTTAGATACTTCTTTTATCCCTAAGTAGTCTCTCTCTAATGAAGAAGTTGACATCAGATTGATTTATAGTCACTTCAAATAGACTACTACCATCGACATTTTCCTTAGCACCAACATTTCTACCATCAACATCTCCATCTTCTACCCCTCACTCATTGAATAGAATCAAAATTAGGAGCCATATTTTGATATATTTCAAAATGATGAGGCAATTTTAGAATTTTTGGGAGCTAGGGATTTCATGCCTTTTAGAGACCATAAAAATGGATTGTCTATTAATATTTTCAAGATAGCTTATTTTGGAGACAAAATCATCCCTGGATCAAAATTAATAAGATAAATTTGAGGACAAAGAGCCACTTCAAGATCTGGAATAATTTTCCCATATCTCATCAAAATTATTAAAATATATGGAAATAGACACAAAACTCCCATATGGATTCACTTCAGATATCCAAAATCAGTCACTACTCCCTTATCTACAAGATCAATCACTTTCTCTCATTGAGGAGGTGATAAAAGTAAAAATTTATATTGAAGATAATCCCAAAATTTTTAAACTTGGGGAAACTCTAATAGCTGAAGAGTGATAGATTTTATTGGGCTACTTAAAGAGTTTATAGATGTTTTTGCATGGTGTTATTCTGACATGCCTAGACTCATCTCCTCCTTAGTATTACATAATTTTTTGGTGCACCCTAATGTAAAAACAATTAAATATAAAATACACAAAATGCACCCCAAAGTGGCCCTGTTAGTCAAGGAGGAGTTACAAAAATTCTTGGAAGACAGATTCATCCAACCAATCAATTATTATAATTTGATCTCTAACATTATTCCTATGGATAAAACCCAAGGAAGGATTCAAATTTTCATGAAATTTCAAGACATTAATAAGGCATTTCCACAGGTTGAATTCCCTCTTCTAAATATTGACATGATTGTATGACTCAATAACAGGTTATGAAATGTTATCTCTCATAGATGGATTTTTGGGGTTACAATCAAATTAAAATTATGCCCAAGGATTAACACAAAATAGCCTTCATCACTCCATGGGGGAACTTTTTCTATTAGGTTATGCCCTTTGGCCTGAAAAATGTAGGGTCCACTTATCAACGGGACATGACTATTATATTCCATGACATGATGCACGATATAGTTGAAGATTATGTGGATGATATCTTAGGGAAGTCTTGACTCAGGTCCAAACATCATGTATTCTTAATAATAATCTTTGATCAATTATGAAAGTATAAATTTAGGTTAAATCCTAAGAAGTGCATATTTGGTATTACCTTGAGAAAGCTATTGGGATTCATAGTTTCATGGAGGGACATAGAATTAGACCTAGCCAAAGTAAAATCAACTATGGAAATGCCTCCTCCTCACAATTTGAAGCAATTCCATGTGCAATAGGTGCTCTACTATCACAACATAATAATTAGGGTAAGAAATAAGAAATATATTATCTTAATCAAACCCTAATCTCCTATGAGCTCTATTACACTCTAATTGAGAATGAATGCTGAGATGTAGTATTTGCCTCATAGAAACATCAACATTACATGATTAATAATTAGGTTCAACTCATTGCCAAGGTTGATCCTCTCAAGTATTTATTGTCAAAATCAGCCCTAATAGGAAGAATGGCCAATTGGATTATGTTACTCATCAAATTTAATATTGAATACGTTAATAAAAATTCCATTAAAGGATAAGTCATAGCAGATCAACTAGCCAAAGCATCTCTTAAACTGATTGAGCCTCTTATAACAAATTTATTGGATGATTCTATAATTAATACTTTAGAATATAGTGGTTAGATGTTATATTTTGATGGCTCATTTACTACATATGGATTAGGGGTAGGCATTCTCCTTGTCATCCCACAAGGTGACTTTTAGAGTTCTAGGTTTCACCCTAGCTGAGAAAAGGATTGTTCAATCCATCTACTCAAACCTAGTCCAACATGGGATTGACCTAAGCTGTGGGTTACCTATTATTAGGCCAAACCTCTAGATTTTAAGGGGCTAGCTCCCCTATTTTTCTAGTTCATTACTTTTTCTCTAAGATCTAAACTCTATGGGGTATGAAAAGGGTGAATGAGATTGCTTAGAACTAGAAACCTACTCTAAAGTGTGGTGATGTACCATGAATTCAACCATCCACTCACTGACCTTGAACCCTTTATCACACTAATAGACTATTAATAGGACTAAAACACTACCTAAAATATCTTCCAAGAAATATTGTTTCACCTAGAGGTCAGTTTGATTGACTTAAGCTAGAGAGAAATGACAATAAGGACTAATGGAAGGAACTTATAGTCAGTAATCCACTTCACACCTAATACATCGATATCACGACACACTAGATGACCTACAAGTAAATTTGGTTAGCACTTAGGTAGAACTTGGACTTGAAAAGGGAAGATTAAAATCACTTTTTCATATTAAACAAATACAAAATACTAAGTACATATTGGTAAATAGCTACAAATGTTTTATTCATCACTCTAATAGGTGTATACATATAAGTGTTGGTAGAGTTTCCTCATACCAGCTTGAGGGATGCCAATCAAGGATTATAAGCTTGAATATATATAATAATAAAATGATAGAGAAGTGGAAAATGGTGTATAAGAGTGGATAGGAGGTAATCAATAACCAAGTTCACTCAAAAAGATAGTTATAATAGTTACATAGCTTCCTCCCATCTTCTCATGCATTGAACTTCCTTAAATGCTCCTTGAATGAGGCATTAGCATTGAAAATTAGGTAAGGGAGGTTGAGTCAACATTATTTAAAAAATGTCAAATGTCTGACCATGCCTAGAATAGTCTACCGTATTCCACATATGGCAATTACAAGATGAATTAGGCCACCATAATCATGTAGCAACTCACAGTCCTATAAGGCAAGTTGACAAAGTGAAGGAAATTGTCTCATTTCTCATCATAGTCATGAAATTCATATTAAATGTGTTTTAAGAGTCAATTACCAAGCATGTCACCTCTACATTGACTCATTCAATTATCTTTTCAATGCCAATTTGACTTCTTTTGATGGCTAATTAGGCCTAATTTCCTAAGTGTTGATGTGGTGACCTCCATGAAACCTATAAAAAAGCTTAGAAAAACTATGTATGATTATGATACATGCCTAAAACATCATCCTAAATCAATAAAATAGGCTTATAAAGACATTGGGGACTTAAAACTTCACTTCCCTAAGCTGACTGGTTCACCTCCTTTATGCACTAGTAGACTAGTAGCTTTGAAATTGCTTTCAAAGACCTTTATAGTTGAATTATTTATCATGTTATGCATTGATATGATGGATTAAATCTCAAACTTTATACAACAATGATTGGAATCATTTTGTACTTTCAGAAACCCTTCATTCTACTCAAAATCCTTTAAAATAGCTTATTTTTTAGGATTTTGTACAATATTCATATGGTCAAGTACCATTAGGTGAATCTTCACTGAGTGATATTCTTATTCCAATAGGTATTTATACCATTCTATGATGTCATGGAGTCAAAATACCAAATTTTCTAAGACTTGATATGACTAGTGTTTTAGGGAGGTTTGTGATTGGTTAGGAGTTTTAAGGATAGTTCATGCAGTGTTGATGTCTAAATCTAGAAAAAAATCCATGAATATCCAAGGCATAGACCTACCTAAATTCCATGAATGGCTAGGAATCCCATGCAGAGGATGGACAAAAATATGGGTGTTAAAAGATGACCCTAGGGTAGTTTATAGACCATTTGTGAGTGTTTGGCTTCTTAATTTTCATTTATAAAAATTAGGCTCCCAATTCCATCTAATCTACCATGTATTCTTAGTATACATGGGTACCTAAAAATTTTTAGGATCTTTGGTTGTGAGAGATCATGTGATGGATGGGGTAAGTTCTTGAAGTTAGTACTTGAGTTACCTGTGTATGTGATTAAACACTTTAAGCAAAAATTTGGATGTGTCCTGACTTATTCACACTATTTTACACCTAAAGTATCTTATATCATGTCCAAATCACCTTAATAACCCCCCACTTAAATGTATCATCTGCTATAAGATCTTGAAATGGCTTTGACATGGAGGTAGGGTCTACAATTAAGCTTGTGTGACTATGTTTGATGCCTACCACCAAGATACTTGACTAAATTTTTAAAATTAGACCCATTTAGACGGATTTTTAAGACTTTTCAATTATTATTTAATAATTCAAATCCCTATAAGGTATCCAATTTACCTTTCAGACCTCCTAAGACTTAATTTTGCTTACTCAACCCCTGTTTGCTTACCTAGACATGTCTTAGTCTAAGATAAAATAATGGGTACACCCACTATTTATCTTACCAAGACAATGGTATAATCACCTTTACTTACTCATGATAACCTCTTCCAATTTTATAGGCTTAACTCTACCTCTAAGTGCCTCAAATGACCATTTTGGTCCAAAACTGTCCTTATCCTACTAGTAGACTATATTAACATGGGTTTCTTGAATCTGAGATTATTGAAAGAAACTTAATGGAGAAAAAACCATCATGTCTCTCTTTTTTATCTAAATTCATCCTTATCCATCATATTTTTTAATTACATGAAGTGATTAGCCTTTCTAAGCACCTAGTTTGTATATGCACGATTTGGAGATGGAGACTTGGTCTGACCCTAAAAGATCTGCAGACATATCCTTCATGATTTTATTAAGTAAAAAGCTCATGTAATGGTATTTTGTCACTTTATTAGCTTATTTTATATCTTCTCACAATTATTTAACCCTATATAACTATCCTAGAGTGCCCCAACTCAAGCATGTTCTTTCCTTTCTTCCATATTGTCTATAGGTGTTCTTATTAGATTATATGCTTGGTGAAGATGGACCTATGGAGTTATATTTTCTGCTATTAGTTAAATGATGAAAGTGTCTTAAAATTATATCAACATCTTAGGTTTTATCATACCCTCATTTCATTTCTTACTCAATCTTAAATCTTTCATATCATACACATAGTCTCCTAGGGTTTAGATACAGTCATGAGTACAAGACCCTAAGATCTATGTTTTAGTGTTCCCTATCTTATATGATATATAAAACATAATTCCCATGCCATTTTATATATGATCCAATTCTAAAATAAATCCATTGTCATATATGAGTCCCTTGTTTTAATTGTAAAGGCATGTTTGAGTCATATTTTCTCCATAGCCTATAGGTGCCCTTTAGCTTTCTTGGCTAAATGAGAGGGGTTATCCCCTTGATGTGAGTATCTTGTCTCTTTATAAAAAAATCACCTTAATAAGGTATCTATGGATTCCATCTTCCCTTTCATTATTTTGAAAATAACCTCTACTCTGAAGACTCAACTCTATCTTGTCCCTAACTTGGTGACTATAGGTTGCCCCTGAGTTACTGTAGGTTATTATCTCTTATGTTAGGCCCTTATAAAGAATTAAGGTCCCTTAATTTTTAGGTGTTGTCCCCTTATAATCATTATTAATTTGGAATCCTTCTAGAATTTTCACTATTTATTCAACACAAATTCCTATTAATCCTTCCTTTACTTGTCAATATTGCACCAAGGGAAGTGGCTATAGGTGTATGCCCTATGTACAGACTATTCAGTCTAAAAATACCACTTTAGGTAGTGTTTCAAGGTTAATCATGGGTTTTATAGTACATTAGGTACTTAAATATGGCTTATCATAACTCTTCTCCTTTCCACTTGTGATTGTCTTTGAAGAGACTTCTCAATCACTCCTTAGAATGCTCTTGACACTTTGTTGTAGAAGGCAAGACTGGTTGTAGGTGATATTGAGGTTGGTGTTAGAAAAGGGGAACCTCAGGGCACTTGAAATTCCTACATCACTTTTCCATTGGGATCACATCAACTCTCATACCTTTGGATGGTCTCGATATGTCTTCCCAAATGTCCAAATACAGTAGACCATATGAATGGTTATAGCTCTTGTTTTCACTCTTTTGATTAGGTCCATGACCCTATGGTTTCAACACCTCATGGTTTCATTCCTTGAAGGTTAAATGGATTATGGATGTTGCTAGTATGTTCAATCCTAAAGGGAGGATGGGTGAGTTAAGGATGATGGGAATGGAGTGATAAGGGAAAATAATCACCAAAATAGGGGGAAAACATAGAAAAATGACAGTGGTAGTGGCATGGATGTGGTTTGAAATGGATGGTAGGATACTCATTCTAGGGCCAATCTCATGCTTATGGAGAACCTTAAACCATACCTAAAAAAATTTGATATTTTGAACTGAAATAAAAAAACATACATAGCATAAACATAAAACCTTAAAAAACTCTAAAACCTTAAATTCTCCAAAGAGACCTTAAATTTTGCAAAACAGAGACTGAGTGTGTTTATAGGTGAACAAGATCATCTCTAGCCCACTCAAGGCTACCAAGGATATGAAGGGTCTTATTGGGAAGGGTATGAATGTGTTATATCATAAAATTACACTCCCTTTCATACTCTAATCTCCCATTTTTGATATTCTATAGGTGTCTTTGAATGCACCCAGTCCATATCATAGTGAATCCCACCTATGCCTAGTTCTCTGTCATTTTGAGGTATTATGAGGTGAAAAAAGTTATGGAATGTTCAATAATGTATTAGAATCACCTAGATACCTCTAGTAACTTTCTCAATCAGCTCAAAACCCCTAAAAATAATTGAAACACTCTATTTATCACATCAAAGTTTACTATAAGCTATGCACATAGACAAGTATTGAATGTTTTCCATTTCCATAAGCTTAGAAATGTGAGATAGATGTTTAAATTTCCATAGGAATATCCTTCAAGACTTGAGACAAAAATAAAAGTGATTAGATTTATCAAAACAATCAGAAACCCATGAAAACCATTGACCTAAAGTTGGCCTATGTAGATGTGGAATGCATAAAATCCCTCAACTTCTTAAGGAAGGTTCATAAAGTTGGGGAGACCAATATTTAGATAATTTATCCTAATGGGAATATAATTGAGTATAATTATTATGTAAAATATATGGGACCTCAAATTTCACTCTCTTATATGGTATAAACAAGAACTTGAGGGGTTGTCCAAGCTTACTAAGAAGGGCTAAAAATGTGCAGACTAGTTCTAGGCTTAAATGGGATCCTTTTCTCTTGAAACATGAAAAATAAATCACACCTAAGCTAAATTTCATCACCATATCCCTTGATGTATGACATAGATTTTACAATCTATACAAGTTTAGAATAAGCCTTCAAAACCTTTGATTTTCATTATTTTCTCAAGTTTCAAATTACTTCAATGCCATATGGTAGTGAAATGAAGGGAACCATGCATTAAATAAGTATTTTAAAGTAAGGGAAAATGTAAGGGGAAGTTTAAAAGTCACAAAATTCCATATGGGGCCCACTTAGTTTAATGGAAAGGTATGAGTGGATCATAAAAGGACTCTATGTGGTGTGAATTACATGTGGAAGGAGTTTAACATGAATGGGATGTAGTTAAGGCCCCTTTTGACCCTCTTTGAATACAATTCATCAAAATATTTTCCCTTATCTCAATTTTAATAAGAAAATATATGATCATAAGGTGGTTTGAGGGTTATGAAGGGGGAAAAAGGAATTTAGGTGAATACATCTCATGAACTGACATAAATCTATCATGTTATTCATATAATAGCCTAAAATAAATGTTATACATCTTCACATTAATGAAGGACTGATATATTCCTTAAATAAGGCTAAGTGCTTATTGGATTCCATGACCTCTTCACAATGATGTTTCTCATCCTAAGACACCATGAAACTTATTCTATCACCCAAGGACTTCAAAACACTCATTACACCATGGGCTCAAGCAGGAAACTATGACTAATCATGACATTCTTGATAGGATCCTAAGACTCTCATCAGAGCAAAGAGGACATTACTATGCTAGGAGACACTAGAAATAAGATAAAATAATGATCACCAAAAATTTTGAATATAGGGGATTGATATTTGGCCAGTGAAGCCAAAATGTCAACAATGACCTCATTCCAAAATCTTTCCACCTCACCTTCCCATACATTAATAATTACTTAGAGTATGAAGCCTTAATAACCTGCCTTCACCTAGCCATCTAATGGAATATCCCACATTTAAAAGTATTTTGGGATTCATGGCTTATAATCAAGTAGGTTAATGATGAGTTCCATACCAAGGATAAGAAATTACTCCCTTATAAGAAATTGGTAGATAAATTAAAGGAACTTTTTTAAAGTATCACATTTAAACAAGTACCAAGAGGGAATAATAAAGCAACTAATTCCATGGCCACTATTAGCTCTCTTATTGATCCCACTGAAGATGTCTTAAAATGGAACTTTATAAAATAACATCTAATCCTCCTAGCATATCAATCCATGGCTCCTTTACAAATTTTTGTAACTCATGATCCCAGTTTGTACCACAACATTTACAAGTACCTCAATGATAACATCTTTCCACCTAACCTTAATTTCCACCAATGAAAATCCTTCATCTATTTCACTTCCCATTACACCATCATCAACAACATGCTCTTTCATAGAGGCTATGATGGGACTTTGTTAGGATGCTTGACCTTGGAAGAGGATTCTCTCATGATCAAGGAGGTTCATGATGGTATTTGTGGAGGTCACATTAGTTAAATAGCCCTAGACTAGATTTATTAGCCTATTATCATTTAAAACATGCACATATGGATACTCTATAGCATGGGGAAGCTTGACAATGGGGCATTGAGCATGAAGACCTTGCATGGGGTGTTAGAGTCTAAGGCACTGGATGTGAAAGTATTATCATGTAGCTATGTACACAAGAATCAGTTGTCTCATCTCAATTATGGGAATGTCCCCAAGGTTTGAGACCCTTGCACTCTTTAGGATGACCCTCTAGAGAAGGCTAGATTCATTTTATTCTATGCACACCTAGTTTAAGACCAGTGTGTATGCTTAAAGAGTAGAAAGGTAAACTAACACTAATATAAACCTAGGATATTTTGAGGAAAAGGGAGAGAGAAGGTCAAGGATGTGTAAACATAAAAGAGGTGATATGCCTAGAATAGAGTGAGCACTCCAACTACCATAAAGACAATGTAAATCTATGAGAACAATATGATATCACATAACTTCCTCCAAGTTACTCCAAATGCATAAGTATTTTGCATAGAGGCATAAGAACACATCATAATACTACGAGGGATAGAAACTAGTCCACAAATAATGTCAACACATACTCAAGTGCATATAAGATACGACCTATAAGTGGGATTCAAGTTTAATGAAGAGGTGTTGGTAATGGATGACAGAGAGAGGGACAAACATTATCCAAATTCAAAGATCAACATACATAAATATCACACAAATCATAAAAATAATAGAAAGAGGTGAACTTAATTCTCATTAGTCTATAATATTTAGCCAATACAAGTTCTCATAAAGGGTAATTTCAGTAGTGTAAGTTTGCTAAAATGTGTCAACTCTTTTAAAGTGAAATAATTAGGATTTTATATTTGATTAATATAGTTATACAATAAATGTACCACTTGGCATGGTGGATGTAGCATTAAATTCTTTTGTGGTGATATGACCATGCCTCTTAAATTCTATTTGATGTTTAGATCTAAGGGTGATGGTAGGATCATCTCTAGATACACGTGTGCATAGGGAATAGAATATTTCCTTGATAGTGTTAGAGGGTGGAATGTACTCAAATCTCAATGTCAAGTAGCCACTTCTAAATTTAATCAATCTAATAGTGCCTCAAGTTCTTCTCAACCACCTCAACAACCTTATTCATACCATGCTACTACCTAGCATGTGGCACTTCATGATTAGTCTTAGGTAAAACACTATAGGGGAAACACACATCATCTTGATAGGCTATCAAAAAAATATTTTGGCTTGTTAAGCTAAACTAATATGGATATGACACATGGAATACTGGTGCTACTTCAAATTTTGTCAAGAGGAGTCAGCATTTAATGAGCACTAATTTTCCATGAGAAGATCTAGTGCTTCTCTTGGGAAACTAATTACCTCTTTATGTTTTAGAAAAAAATTATCTACCACATAGTAATGTTAGATGAGATCCTTTAGATGAAGGTGAACATGAAGATCGAAGATCTAAGGCACTCCCATGCAATTAGTAACTACTTCCTATACTAAACTCTTTACTTAAACACCTAAAACTTGGGGGGCCCATACCATAAATTTATGCATATTTTCACTTATTTTCCATAAAATTATGTGTGTAGGTTTGTATTAAAATATTTATGCAGGTATGATTCATCACTACTTTATTATGCAGACTTACTCCATCTTGAGCTTAGGCATAGACATGAAGTATCTATGCTTATGCTACTTATAATTATTAGGTCTTTGCAAGTGTTATATATCTTTGTAAGCCTTTGGAAGCCCTATGCTGACCTAAGGGTGACTTAAAATCCAACACTTTCTAAAACCTTTATAGGTTTCTTGCCTACTAAATGGGTTTTTAGTAGATTTTGAGCAATCCATTAGGCATGGAGTCTTTGGGACTTCTAGTCCTTTATCTTGTGAACACACCAACTACATACCTTCATCTCTAAAATGAATTGAGATTCACTTGGGAAGAAAATAATTATGTTAGAGAAACTTAGAATAAAATACCTAAGCTAAGAAAACACTACACATAGGTGTTTAGAGGAATTGAAACTATTCTAAAACAAGGGCATGTAAAGTGTTCTTTAGAGAAATGAAAATATATAATCTATTTATTTATAGATGTTCAAAATATTAATGGAGATAGTGCTTGAGATGAATCCCATTTATTTGGATAGATATCTCTTCTCTATTCAATCTATCAAGATGGAAGGTGTTGGATGGCTTACAACTGGTGATGATATATGGACCACTCCATATTGCATCAAACTTGGTGTGCCTATCATATTTCATTTTGTTCGCATCTTATTTAAGCACTAAGTCTCCCTCCTAGAAACTTTTGTTACTGGTCATTTTTTCAAAGACCATCTTGGTCTATTCTTGTTGGACTTTCATGATGCATTCATCTTATGCTCTAGTTTCTTTGATCTCTATAGCCTGATTAGTCTTACCTCAAGGGGATCACTTTTGAATATCTACAACTAACATGTGAGTTATAAGGAAGGAAACTCTAAGGATGCTGATAACCTATATTCTCTTCAATGAACTAGCATGAAGGATGCATTTTCAAATAATCTCTTGGGCATGATTTGATCAACCCAAAGAGTATTTTTGAGCTTGGTGTGCCAATCTCATTAGGTATCCTCTAGAGTCTTTTTTATGATGCAAATCAGGTTCTTATTCATAGACTCAGCTAGACCATTACCTTGAGGGTAATAGTTTGATAAAGTGCTCAAGTAGATGTTGTGATTGATGGCCCATTCACTAATTTTGGTTCTAAGGAAATATAGTACATTATTGGAGATAATGGTGGATGGAACACCAAATCTCATTATAATGTCATCATAGAAGTTAAGGATGGATGTCTTGTTAGCTTCTTTGAGCACGATCACTTTTGTCCATCTCTTACAATAGTTGATTACTATGAGAATCCATTTGTGCCCATCACTCGATGGTGGATTAATAATGCCTGTAAAATCTAAGCCCCACTATGCAAAGGGTTGGTCATCTTGAATTAGGCATAGTGGTAAGGTTGCAAGCCTTTGTTTGCCTATGAAAAAGGCACATTTATTACAATTTTGCACATATGTGTATGCATATTTGAATATATATGGCCAATAATAGCTAGCTCACATGATATTCATGGTAATGATCTCAGGTGAGTAATGGCCTCCTATAAGGCTATCATGAAATTCTTGAATAATTCTCATTGTTTGCTCTACTGCAACGCACCTCAAGAAGACCCCATTGAGATCTTTTAGAAGAGTTCACCCTTTATGAACATATAAAGAATGGATTGTGGTCTAAAATTCTTGTGCTTAGCTTTCTCAAGGTTAAGAGGATATATGTTATGTTGAAGGAAGGCATAGACATCTGATTCCTATCACCATTTGCATTGAAATTGTCAATCTTACTCGAATTGCATTCAAATGCACATTTTAGGTAAAGATCTATAAAAAATCCTAAATGGTTCAAAATTGTCATTTAAAAGTGAAAATTCAAGTCAAAGTATCCATAAATGGGGCAATGTAATTTATGGACCAACTAACTTTGATCAGATCATTTTGAGTCAAAATGACAATTTCACCATTTAGTACTTTGAATCACTTTTTTCTTCTAATTTATTGGTACACATCACATACCTTTATTATTTGATGTTTGAGACATCCTAAATGGGAATACGGTTCTAACACATGTAACATTACCTTATGATTCCTCTCTAGTCAAATTATGACCCAGTAATATGATTTTCTAACCATTTTGATTAGTTGAGGACCAATTTTCAAATAATTACACAAATGTTGATTAACCTTGTTTAAAGATAACTAATCCAAATCAAGATCTTAAGTGGATTTTCCATGAGATTTTTTTGAATATTTATTTTTTTAAATTGATTCCTATTAACTACATCATCAGGAGACATCATTTCTTGGGAAGACATCCCTAGGCCATAAATACCATAAATATTAGGATTATGGGTCACCCATGCCTAGTTAATACCTCCCATGCCTCTTCAAATCCCCTTCTTCCAAGGTCATGATGAAGATAATTATGTATTTAATTCCAAATATTAAGATTATCCTCAACCACATATCTTCATCTCAAGATGGATGGTTTAGGGTGATCCTAACCAATCTTAAAAATCTATAAATAAAGAGACCATGAACATCATTTCTAAGATATTTTGGTGTAAGGTTATTATGCACAAATATCTTCAAATCTTGAATATTGAAAAGTTATAATGCTAAATAAGTTCCACAAAGCTTCATTGATAGGCTAGTTTAGTGATTTACAATCAAGAGCCTAGGTTTTATAGAGTGTTCTTGAGGCATTGGAGGAGCTTACCACCATTGTTGACAAATACAAGGATGCTTGATCAAGGGAAAACATATCTTTGAGCCACATGGGTATGGTGAATCCATTTGGAAAGGTAATAATGTGTTACTTTCTTTCATTTATTTCTTTCTATCATTTGTAATTCCCATAAGAATATATAGGCTTGGTTAGTTAGTTATTTATGCATGTTTCATTGTTTATGGACTAATGCTTGACTAACTTGCTTTGTAATCCTCTCTACATCTTGGCATGCCTAGTGGGACTAGATGCATCTCACACCTAAATAAGATCACTTTTCAACTCTAAAATATCTATTTGGACCCTTAAAACTCTTGTAAATTGATTTTCTAACTTTGTTTTTCCATTTTTGGTTGCCACAATTTTTACACAGTAACTAATGTTGGTAGAAATACCGACATTAGTTACGTGACTTAACTGACATTGGTCAGAAAAATTGACATCGGCTAGATCTTGATTAGCCATAACCAACGTCATTCACTATGTTTTTCCAAAAACATAGACCTGAGACCTACTTTTTCAAATTTTGTTGTTTCAAGATTAAAAAAACATCAAAGCCAAAGGACATGTTGACATTTTTGTTGTGGGAACAATATTTTTGCTTTGATAAAAAACAATGTTTAAATCACCTCTTGCATCCTTAAAAATGAATTTGGAACTTTATTTTGGGTGTTTAACAAAGAATTTAGGTGTTTTGGTGAAAGTTTTCAAAGTTTTGAAACTAAGACCAAGGGGTCCAATGAATACCACCAAACATTTCATTTGGGTTTAAAATTGAAAACACTTGTCAAATCTTGCTTACAATAGTTGTTTACTTAGGTTTTGTCTAGAAAAAAGAGGAATGCTACATATGTGATCTTCCATTTGTCTCCTATAGGGAACCTTTGGAATCAAAAGCAACATTACTATTTTAAATATCCTAGTCTAAGGCTTAGAAATAATGTCAACTAAAGCACTCCCCAAAAACTCACCAAAGTTTGGGTGATCTTGAAAATGACCCTAAATTCTTTCTACTTTATGCTTTATTTATTTTCATGTAAACTTGGCTTGTGAGGGGGACGTTATTACCTCCCAAAATTTATTTAGGGAAGTTTTCACCTAGGGTTTCACCTCCTAACATTGACTTCATTTGACTATTTTGGAGTTGCATATGGGACGTATCTCCATTTGGACATTGCACTACACTAAATAAATAGCAGGATGTAGTGGTGGTAAAAATGACTAGACATTTTTACAACTAGCCAATGCCATGATCACCCAATTTCCATGCTTATATTTCACATCATTTGACATGAAAGTCATTGTGCAATTGATTCCCCTAGAATGATTGAAACCTTGTGATTTTAGTAGACCCCACTTTGCCATACCTTGTCAGTTTAGACTTAAGACATTTGTTTTTTGTCATTATCTTACTTGGTCTTGATTTGTGTCCAAAAATACTTGTTAACTCAATGAAATTAATCAAAACACATTGTCCTCAATTTTCTTGAGCAAGGGAGGCATTATGCTATCCAAATGGAAAATTCATCTTTTCCTTATTCAAATTGTTGTCAAAAGCTTTGTGTCATCTCATCCACTTTGGCATAGTTATGTTTCCCAATTGAGTCTAGATATTTTATCTAATTTGTTTAAATCTTTCATTTATAATCTATATTTGAAATTGAGCCTTTCTAAGTTTTAAGGGTTGGTGCATCAAAGTGGGTTCACCATTTGTGCACTAGGCTTGTTTTAACTTGTGTTAAATTTTCTATTTAGATTGAAGGTCATTTATTAAGACTCAAAATCACATTGTCATCTTGGTGGACTCAAGTCATCTTGTGTATCACTCATGATTTAGGTCCTAGAACATATTTTATCCTACTATAATCATGTGGTGACATTGTGTTGCCTATTTGGTCCTAATTTTATACTTAGTGATTCATGTATGTTTTTACATCTTGAGTTGCTTTGTTCATTTTGTCTTCTTCATAATTTGGAGAGTTTTCCTCTAAACATCTAGGGTTAACTTGTCAAATTTGAAGCTAGAATTTTTAGTGTGGGTGTATCACAAAGATATAGAATTTGGTGTACTAGTTTTCACCTTGGTTCTTTGAGTTACCTTACTCTCTTCCGATCTATATGATTTCAACTTTACCAAAGGTTGAGTAAACTCATGAAACAAATCTTCTAAATTATGTGTGGTTTAAAACCAACCTCATTTTATAGTCTCATTGGTACCTTGGCTATTTATTTAAGAGAGAGCCAAAGTATACTTTTATTGGTTGCCTAACATTGGTCCAAAGTTAGTTAAACACATAGAATGGCTCTATTTAGACATGACTCAAAGGTTCACTTGTAGTGGGGCCTCTTATGGCCTTAGCTATGAAGATGAGAAATTTTATGATGGTCAAGATAACCCTATTGTTTTTGATGATATCTCCACAATAGTAAGATTCAAAGATGATTACAATGAATATCAATCCCAAGAAGATCAAGATGAAGCCCTTATTACATTGATAGAATTAGGTGCTAGACTATCTTTTGACTTTCATAAAGAAGAATTGCATACCTTAGTGAGAGAAGGAGAAAAATGATGGAAAGAGCAAGATTTTTCATAAATATGCATACCTTATTCCTCTAACAAAAGAAAGGAAATACAAATGGAGTCAAAACCCACAAATCTAGATCTTCTAGCTAAGATCAAGATAATAAGTCAACGATATGTAGCTAACTTATCATAGACTAAATTAAATCCCTAGTTTCCACTTCAATTCAAAATAATTATTCAAATGAACACAATGATATGTTTTTAAGTATACAACAAGTATTTGATGATAACATTACCATAGTGGACCAAGGAAATCTAAACAAATAGTTAAAGTCACAAGAGACCTTACAAGATGTTCCATTTGACATGGAACATACATTCTTAAATCATCAAGAACTTCTTGTTACTTTACAAACTCAGAGACCCAAAAATTTAGTTCAAATTGAGGAAATCCCTCAAATAAAACACAGATTGGTAAATAAACATAGAAATTTCCAAAATCAACAAAGTGTAAAATAGCCAAATTTAAGGAATGTTTTACAATCTAAGAATCAACGGCCTACATTCTCAACTCAAGCAGCAAATCAGAACCAAATCAAGGATCAAAAGGTATACACTCCCTATATATCCACACAAAAATAGGGGTACATTACACCCCAATAAAAACAAAATTAGGGGCACATTCCACCCCAACAACAATAAAACTAGGGGCACATCCCACCCCAATAGCAGCAAAACTAGGGGCACATCCCAACCTAACAACAACAAAACCAGGGGCACATTCCACCCCAATAGAAATAAAACCAAGGGTAAATTCAACCCCAAAAACATCTTATCCAATACAAAAATTCACTAAACATATAATAATGTAATTATATGAAGGAAATTGTCTAAAGATTAGAGATAAATAATAGAGTCAAAAAATACAAATTCAATGAGATATGCCCATATCCATTTGACTTATCTATTCTCCAAAACCCCTTTCCACCTCATTTTGAGGCACCCAAATATGAAAAATATAAAGGGAAAATAGATCTATGTGAATACATACAAGAATTATTCATCTTGTGTCAAGAGGTTTCTTACGGTAGTGAGTACTTACTATGATTTTTTCTACTAAGTTTAGTGGGACAAGCTCTTGATTGGTTACTTAAACTACCCAAGGGATTAGTTGTGGATTGGAATGACTTATCAAAAATGTTTTTTAACCATTTCTCATAAAACATAGAACATGAATTGATTGTTGTTGACTTATGCAAATCCAAACAACATGATGGTGAAATTTTTTATACATATCTACAAAGGTGGAGAGCATTGGCAAGCCACTTTCAACATAATTTACCAAATAACTAGTTGATTTATATCTTTGCATAGAATTTTCATCCTAAATTTGTGCATAATCTATGGTTAGCCTGTGCTAACTCATTTGAATAAATTATTGACAAAGGAATTTAGATTGAGAAGGCTCTTATTGTTAGGGGCCTTGTTAAGGTTTTTGCATAAGGTCAAACATCTAATAAGACTAAATCACTAGTTCAAATAGTTATGTAGGATAAGCCTAAGGGCTTTAGAAAAAATAATAACATATTTGGAAATGGGGTGACAAAAATAAGACATGTACAAATGGTATAGGCTATGCCTCCTCCAAATGTATAATTAACTCCCTCAAATCCACTACCTACTTTATAAAGACAACCTCCACAAAGGATGTTTCATAACAATTTTAGAGTCTTGAGAAAGCTAGGAGAATCAGGTGAAGTAGTATTATGAAAGCTCATTATAGCTAATTTAATTATATGGTTAGTATCAAGGCCATTTCCTCAAGATCAGCCAAAACTAGACTGGTATAAAGAGAAAAAATGGTGTAACTTTCATTATGTTACTGGTCACAGTACATATCATTGCATTCAATTACAACATATTATTGAGGACTTTATTTAAAATGGTGATCTAAAAATGAAATTTTCTCCTAATCAAGACACGCATTAGGATATGGCAATCTACAAAGAGCCCTTTTCTTGACATGATCCACCACCACCAAGAAATAATCAAAATGGTCATAATCAAAGATAGAGGTAGAATCAAAAACAACAACAAGGTCAGAATCATAATGAGCATAATCAAGATCATGATCCCCACACTAATAATGTGGCTTATAACAATGTACCTTACAACTATAATAACACTATGGGATGCATTTCTACA
Organism: Torreya grandis; assembly: GCA_037957365.1. Lineage (NCBI taxonomy): Eukaryota > Viridiplantae > Streptophyta > Pinopsida > Cupressales > Taxaceae > Torreya > Torreya grandis. Next base: position 74,642 of record JARHVA010008197.1, on the reverse strand, counting down.
ACCCACACTATCATTGTCACTATGATGCTACGTGGCGATTCTCATGTTCCTCACAACACAAGACCCATAATTATAGGGTCATTGCCATCTCCCCCTAGTAATACCATGTCAATTTTGCGTCATCATGTTTTTATTCCATTTGTATGGGATACTAATCTTGAACAATAGTGCCATTCTTCTAAAGGCTCCTCACTGACCCAAAATTATAGAAATACTGTTAATCACCCATGAATCACCATCTAAGGCCTTTTGCCTCACTCTTATAATTATAATGACTCCTTACCACCTCTAGGTTGTGCAGTTACAACTAGACACCCATGAGTTACCATCTGGGGCCCTTCACTCACTTCTTTCCATAAACTCAATGAGAACATTGTGCCAATGATTCCAAAGCCAAATGCTATCCCTACAAAGAATAAACTAGTTCAATCCAAAATTCAAAGTCCTTATAGTATAATGGATCAATTAGATAAAACCCCTACACAAATCTCCATATTAGAAATCTTATAGATATCTGATGTCCATAGAACCATCTTCAATAAACTTTTGAAAGAGTCTATTGTGCCTAATGATATAAACCTTGATCAGTTATAGAACCTAGTTAGACATTTTTATTCATTTTGGCAAATCAAATTTGATCAAAAGGACATGTACACCCTTGGCCCAAACCATAATAACCCACTATACATTGAGATAATCATTGTGGATCACAAGATCAAGTGGGTTCTTATAGATAATCGTTTAGGTTTGAACATCATATCTCTTAAATTAGTGTGATGATTGGGTTACATGGACAAAGACATTCATCTAAAGACTATTACAATCAAGGCTTATGACAATGTTGAGAGGGAGTCATCCAGTATAATTTGGTTTCCAGTGATGGTTGGGTCTATTTCTCATCACTCATTATTCCATATTATGGATATTGAGCTTCCTTATAACATAATTCTTGGTCATCTTTGGATCCATGAATTACAAGCAGTTCCATCTACTCTTCACCAATGCCTTAAGTTTCCCCATGATGGGATCAAGGTTACTATTCCCACTAATCAGTAGCCATATCAATACTAAAAACATATTGAAGCAGTGTTTCATAATTATAACTATTACCCAAGTTTTGAATTCATTAAAAAAAGAATAAATCCATCATTTCTCATCCATCTCCATCTAATTATATAGACCCTAGTGATCTAGCCTCCACTTCAGCTGACCCATTTTCTATAGCTCTTGCCAAGTAGGTTATTATTAAAGACATAGGCATTTCCACGTACCATATAAAGGACATCCTCCATATTGTAAAATTAAAAAAATCCCCTAAAACATTTGGTAAGCCTAAAACTTCCTAGACTCCTAACAGACTTGATTAGATTTGGCAACCAGAGAAGAAGCAGCCAAAACCTCTTGTGGTTTTTGTAACTATAATTACACTAAAGAAAGATTGAGAGGCTTTTATTGAGGGAAATTGGTTATATTTTGAGGGCCTTTTGGACTATTTTTAGAATCCAAAGTATCCTATCCCTAATAGGATAATGGATCATCTTGACTATATACAGAAAGGATTTTTCCCACAAGTGCAAGGAATTTTAGATCTCTTATCAATTGGAATTGTCAATGGGAATCATGGTCTTAGATTTAAACCACTAGAGGATGACCTCATAATATTTGGTAGTGACTCTTCTGAAATGATTGGTAATGAGACTCTTAGTAGTGACACAACAACCCATTATAACCTTTTCAATGAGCTTGTTGATTTAGATTTGTTTGATTCAAATGCCATATTGACCATAACACCTATTAGAGCTTCCTATCCTGAATCAAAAATCCATCCTAGTGATGTTTCCCTTATTAAATAAAGAAATTATATATTTACCATTAGAGTTTCCCATCCTAAAGTAAACCCTCACTGTAGCCTATGCCTTTTCCATCTTGAACTCATAGATTGGGATTAGGAAAATTTGGTTAAATACCTTAATGAGTTTCAAAATGAAGAATTGATTACAGAATACATGGGCCTACAAAATGCATTCCCCATTGTGGATCATAAACAAGGTTTTTATTAATCATTAAATTCTTCTACCTACTTTGGAGAGTACGCAAAATTTCTTGGTCATAATAAAGAATAAACATCAAGATCTTTAGGTGAAAACCTCTTTAAGGCACTTGTTGATCAGGGAAAAAGTAAATAAAAAGACAAGCCTTTGAGTGAAAACCTATTTCAGATTCTTCCAAGTGGGAAAGTTTTCTCATCCCTTTAGGATGTAAAAACTCCATCTATCCTAATTTCCATATCTAGTACAAGCATCTCTTTAGAACAATGTAATATATTTGAGCATCTTGCTCTTGATTTTCCAGAGGTATTTACCAATTAGCCTTTACTTGAGAAGGTAGATTTTGATTCTTCATATTATATATATTTTTGGGAGGAAAAACAAGAAGATATAGTAGAATAATATGATCATGACCATACATTGCCTATAATTCTAGAGGATGGATCCACACTTGCTATGGAGAGCACAACAAAAGTGAATTTGGGAACTCGTGAGGATCTTAAAAATGTTTATCTTAGAGCTTCCCTTATTGAAGAATAATGTGAACATATTATATCCATTCTTAAGGATTATGTATGCATCTTTTCATGGGCATATTCTGACTTTCCAAGCCTATATCCTAATTTAGTTGTGCATCATCTAGTTATTCACCCTGATGATAAACTAGTAAAGAAAAATTTGATAAATATGCATCCATGTATCACCCTTTTGGTTAAGGCTGAGTTATAAAAGTTGTTAGGAGATAATTTTATCAGAACACTAGACTAATTTGAATGTATTTCTAACATAGTGTAGTAAGTAAGAAGATCCCATGCATATGTGTTTGTACTAATTTTCATGATATCAATAAAGCATGCCCTAAAGATGATTTTCCCCTGCCCAACATCGACATGATTGTTGAATCAACTGTTGGGTATGAGATGATATCCTTAATGGATGGATTTTATGATTATAATAATATTAAGATATCCCTTGAAGATCAGCATAAGACCGTGTTCACCACTTCATAGGGGACCATATGTTACCAAGTCATGCCATTCAGTTTAAAGAATGATGGAGCCACATATTAGCATACGATGACTGTCATCTTCCATGACATTGTAGAGGACTATGTTGATGATATACTAGAAAAATTAGGAACAAGAGTTAGACAGCTTGATATTTTACAAATAATATTTGAGACACTTTATGCATATAAAGTCCACCTAAATCCTAAAAAATGTGTCTTTGGAGTCACATCAGGAAACTTGATAGGGTTCATTGTATCATAATGAGGGATTGAAGTCAACACTATAAAGGTCACCACCATTATGTAAATTCCTCCACCAAATAATCTTAAATAGTTACGAGGTCTACAAGGCAAGATACAGTCTATACACATGATCATTTCTCAATTGGTAGATAAGCACCACCCATTTATCCATATCTTAAAGAAAGGGATAACATTTCAATAGGATGAAGATTGTCAAATAACATTTACAAAGTTTAAAACATACTTGGCAAATCCACCGATATTATGACCTCCAACAAAAGGAATGCTACTACTTATTTACATATCAACCATGAAACATGAACTAGGGGCACATTTGGCTCAACATGATGATCATGGTAAGGAACACATGGTTTATTATTTAAGCCTCACATTGGTAGCTTATGAAAATAATTATATGCCTATTGAGAAGGCATGTTTAGCTATGGTGTTTTCCACTTAGAAATTGTGACATTATATGCTAAATAACAAAACTAATATTATCTTCAAGGTAGATCCTCTCAAGTCCCTCTTATGTAAAGTAGATATTCAAAGATGCATCGCTGAATGGATTATTCTCCTTAGTGATTTTGATATCAAGTAATAGAATCAAAAGGCAATCAAAGGGCATATTCTTGTGGACCAACTTGCAGAAGCTACTATTACAACCACTCAACCTCTCAATTTTGATCTTCTAGATGATTCTATCATGATGATATAACAAGCATCAAATGAACCTAAATAGTGGACACTCTATTTTGATGGCTCTTCACATCCTGAGGATCTAGAGCTAGCATATTATTGATCATACCATAGGGGTATTTGATCCCTAAAGCATTCCATATATAATTTTAGTGTATAAATAATATGGATAAATATGAGGCATTAGTTATAGGGCTCCATCTTGCCATATAATGGGATATTCAAAGCTTAAAGTCTATGGAGATTTGTAGTTAATCATAAATCAGACAACTAATCAGTATCAAACAAGAGATGAAAATTTTGTTCCTTAAAAGCAAATTGTTGATAACCTTAAAACACATTTTAAATTTCTACAGTTTGAGCAAGTTCCATGAGTCAATAACAAATCTACCAACACCATGGAAATAATTGGTTCCATGAATCAAATGCATGATAGTGATAAAGAGTATCAGTTCTTGATTGAAAATCTTATTCAATTGGCACATATTATATCATATTCAAAGAGGATATGTACCATTGCTGATCCTAATCTTTCACCTAAGTTACCATGGTACCAAGATTTTTATAACTATTTGCATAGCCATGTATTTCCTTCCAACCTTTTTAATAACCAAAAAAAACTTTTCCTTCATCGATTAACACATTATATTCTCCTCGGAAACATGATTTATTAGAAAGGATATGATGGAATGCTTCTTCATTATTTATCTTTGGGAGAATCTAAGCTATCACTAAAGGAGGTTCATGAAGGAATGTGAGGGGATCATACCAATGGTGTAGTCATAGCAAAGAAACTTCTTAGAATAGGCTATTATTAGACCAAAATAGATAAAAATTCTTGTAATTACGTAAAGAAGTGTGTTCCTTATCATTACCATGGTAACTTGATACATGCACCTTCCTTACCATTACAACCGATTATAACACCATAGCCATTCTCAACATGGGGTCTTGATCTCATTGGGAAAATTAACCCAACATCTTTAGATGGCCATAAGCACATTTTGACTACAACCAAGTACTTTACCAAGTGGATTGATGCCATTCCTCTCACTTATGTTACAAGGAAATAAATATCCAAATTCAGTCATTACCATAACATCTGTTGATATGGTATCCTAACCTGTATTATATTCAATAATGGTGAATCCTTTATAAACCAAGATGTGAAATCTCTTTGTGAAAAATTCAAGATCAAGCACAAGAAATTGACTCCATATAACCCACAAGGCAATAGATAAATTGAGGCATCAAATAAAACCATTCTAGCCATCTTAAAAAAGATTGTCAATGATGTTGGCTATAATTGGCAGTTACAACTCTTTCCTACCCTTTGGGCTTATATAACCAATCATCAAACCTTAATTGGAGACATTGCATACTAAATTTTTTTTGGCATTGAAGTTATCATGTTGATTGAGATTTATATCCCATAATTAAGAATATCGGTGGAGCACATTGAAGATGATGAAGACTATAGAGCCTCATGGTTGTAAAAACTAGAACTTCTTGATGGTGAGCATTTGGTTTCCCTAGAAAACTTGTAGGCCTATTATAAAATATTACATAGAAGCTACAACAAATGCATTATCCCTTGAGAATTTGAGATTGGTGACTTAGTTTTGAAAGAGAACTAGAAGAACATGAATGTTGAACCTGAAAAGAAAGGAAAATTTCAGCCTAATTGGTTAGGACCATATATTGTCACAATGAACTATGGACTAGGAGCATATCGATTGGCTAAACCTAATGGTGAAGAACTTTTAGAGCCCAAGAACATCATACACCTTACGAGATTCTACATATGAACAACTTTAAACCATTGTTTATAAGACCCCTAACATGGGGGCAACTTATGATGTCATAATTTTATCCTACCCTTTTATCTTACCTTGAACACATTTTATACTACCCTAGTCCACTTTTCATGAATCCTAATACTAAAGGTTTTGAACTCTTGGCACTTTAAACACATTCTTCATCCCATTATGGATTGATCTCTTCAAGAGGCATATTATTTGTTTTGTCCAGGACATGTTATAAACTTGAACACTTTTTTTCCCTTGACCAATTATGATCTCAATTATGTTTCATGAGCATTATGAACATCTTCAACAATAGTTCTAAAAAGTAATTCAGCTAGGACAGTCTTGTGCAGTTTCAAAAAAGTGAACAGCCATATCTTCTTAGTGTAAGGTATTTTATTCTCTTTCTTGTTTTCTCAAGAGCCTCACTCTCATTTATTTGTGAGCATGGACCATTCTAGCCAACTTAGATATCTTATTGGAACTTCTACTCTTAGGACATGCATCTCCTCAACTAGATGGTCCCACCTTGTGCATATTTTATCCCAAAAACACCAAAAACATTAGAAATAATTTGAAAATACCAAAAACATAAGAATGATTAATAAAATAATAAAATCATTTTCTCACACTTCTATACATTTGTACATTCCCATTCCACCATCCCACACTCTCATCATTTTATGAGAAACTATTAAGTTTAAACGCTCTCACCATTTTGTGAGAAACTGTTAAATTTGAACACTCTCACCATTTTGTAAGAAACTATTAAGAAAAAAACACTCTTGCCATTTTTCAAGCATAGAAACACCAGTTCATTTCATCTTGTCCCACATACTTTCCATTTTGTAAGATCTTTCTTTCTCATCTCATCATCTTCTTGTTTGCCAGACCATTCTTGTTTGTTTTTTGTATCTTCCATTTTATTATATAACATTAATCATATTGGTTTGATCATCATGTTTCTTCTATCCCATTTCCTGGGAGAACTAAATTTGACCTAAAGTTCATGATGGAACATGCATCCATGAAACTATGTCGGTAATGTCCACTTATCTTATACATCTAGAGTCAGCTCAGCCAACCCCTTCCTTTTCCTCTCTTCCCCTATTTCTTCTATAATTGTTCCTCTTTAATTAGGGAATAATTTTCATGTCATTGTTCTTTGTTATGATGTGGTGGAAAGTAACACCTCTACCACACATGCATGAACATTTGTCTTTAAACCACACTAACTTGGTTTTTTTTGTGTGTGTGTTTATTTGAATTTTCTTGGTGTTTTGTTGTACTTTTGCATCTCTCCTTTTATTTCTTCTCCTTTTCTCTTTTTATTCCTTCTTGTCTCATTATTGGTCTTGTGTTTATTTATCTTTTTTTTTTGTTTATTTTTTATTTTCTCTTTTGTGTTCAAGAATTCCTTGATGGTCTACATGGATCTTGATTATTCATATCTTGGTCTCATGTCATTCAGACGTTCTTGAATTTTGTTTTTTAAACATTTGGTTCCTACTTAAGATCATATCTTGATTTCAAGTTAGGTTCATTTATGTTTTTATTTTTCGTTTTTTTTACTTTTTTGTTTAAATGTAAATCATTGTAATTCTAGTTTTGGTCATTATTTAACCATTATCCTTAGTTATAGATATTTACATTTGAACTAGTTTGGTACAATTGGAATATTATGTCATTATAAGTTATTCATACTTATGATTCTTAATTTATTTTGATATAGGAAACACTTTGTTCTCAGGTCTCAAGGTCTTAACATCAACATCAGCTTTGATGAATGATTCTCAAAAACAATTCAAAAAATCTAGGCTCATGATATGGAATTAGGCTTCTAGGTAGCATGAATTTTAGGCTTCTTTATCTATGCTTAGATATGCATCTCCTTGAATAAATTATAATTATAATCAATTCTTGGTCATTTTTCATCATTCCTCATTCCATTCTCTCCCAAACATGGGTGAAGTACATTGGCCTAAAGTTCATGTTGGAACATGAGTCCATGGAACTATGTAGACAGTGCTCAATTTATATTGAGTTCATCTTGGCTATCTTCATTCTTCATTTAATTCTCTCCCAAACTTGGGTGAACTACATTGGCCTAAATTTAATGTTAGAACATGATTCCATGGAGATATGTAGGCAATGATCAATTTTTATTGAGATCAGATCAACTATCTTCATTCTTATTTTCATCTCTATCATCACTTTATGCATTCTCATATGCTTGGTTTTATATGGATTTCTAAGCCATTGCACCATCACATGTACATTTTCACTCGCTCACTTTAACCTATCTTTTGGGTTATATCCTTGAGCTATTTTGCTTACCAATTACCCATGCTAGGGCACAACATCTAAACAATGTCTGAATCAAATCAGCTCTATAGTGGAAAATTATTATTTATTCTTTATCATTGATCAAGATTCACCCTACTGGGGCACAACTATTTTATCATGATCAAATCTACTCTACTAGAGTACTTATTATTATCTTTTATTTAAATACCCCATTCTAGCTATGCTTCCCTTACTAAAGTAGAACATTCTCCCTTTTCCTCTAATTCTAAGCTCTCCACATTAAAGCCCATGATGGCAGTATTTTAATGTGCAACTTATCTCAGGATTGATCAAAGTCATAAGTGCATAGCTTGTACTCTCAATTTGGGTACATTTATAGTGTGTCCCTTACATTTATGGATTATATCTTTCCCATTCCACCCATCTCTAGGGCCTATTATACTGCTAATTATATTTTGATCATTGATGGTAATCATGTGTGCAAGCATTAGCTCATCTTGATGCGATCTATTCCATGGGTTAATCTCTCACTTTCTCTCTCTTTTTGAGAGTCCATCCTTATATTTCATCTTAGTACGTCCTCTCGATGGTGCATCATGGGTATATTCCAATTTCTTCTTGATAACTCTTTTCTTTGAAAAGACATTGCTTTACCTGAATGTCTCAGTACACCTTCTCAAACAGGGGAAAAATGTAGACATCTAATTCCTAACACCATTTGCATTGAAATTGTCAATCTTACTTGAATTGCACTCATATGCACATTTTAGGTCAAAATATATAAAAATTCCTAAATGGTTTGAAGTTGTGTTTTACAAGTGCTTATTTAGGTCAAAGTATTCCTAAATGGGGCAATGCAATTTGTGTACTAGCTAACTTTGATCAGATCATTTCGAGTCAAAATGAAAATTTTACCATTTATTACTTTGGATCACTCTTTTCTTCTAATTCATTGGTACATATCACGTACCTTTGTGATTTGTTATTGGTAACATCCTAAATGGTAATATGGTTCCAACACATCTAACATCACCTTCTAATTCCTCTCCAATAAAATTATGACCTAGTAATATGACTTTTTGACCATCTTGATTAGTTGAGGGCTAATTTTCAAATAATTTTACAAATGTTGATTAACCTTGTTTAAGGATAATTAATCCAAATCAAGAGCTTAAGTGGATTTTCCATGAGATTTGTTGAATATTTATTTTTGAAAATTGATTCCTACTAACTACATCATCAGGTGACATCATTTCTTGGGAAGACATCCCTAGGCCATAAATGCCATAAATATTAGGATTATGGGTCATCCATGCCTACTTAATGCCTCCCATGCCTCTTCAATTCCTCTTCTTCCAAGGTCATGATGAATATAATTATGGATTTAATTCAAAATATTAGGATTATCCTTAGCCACACATCTTCATCTCAAGATGGATGGTTTAGATTGATCCTAAACAATCTAAAAAATCTATAAATAAGAAGGCCATGAACATCATTTCTAAGCTATTTTGGTGCAAGGCTATTATTCTCAAATATATTCAAAGTTTGAATATTTAAATTTATAATTCTAAATTATTTCCATAAAACTTCATTGATAGGCTAGTTTAGTGATTTACAGTCAAGAACCTAGGTCTTATAGAGTGTTCTTGAGGCATGGGAGGAACTTACTACCATTTTTGACAAAGACAAATAGGCTTGATCAAGGGAGACCATGTTTGTTAGCCACATGGGTATGAATCCATTTGGGAAGGTAATATGGTGTTGCTTTCTTTCATTTGTTTCTTGTTATCCTTTATAATTCCCATAAGAATAGATAGGTTTGGTTAGTTAGTTCTTTATGGATGTTTTATTTTTTATGGGCTAATGCTTGAATAACTTGCTTTATAATCCTCTATATATAAGGTCTTCATATTATGTGCCCAGTTATTCATGGATTCTTCACTTACATGCTCTTCTTCATGTGACATCAAGACTACATCATCTTCTAATTTTATTACTTCATCTAACTGGTCATAGAGTCCCTTTCCTCACACCAACTTGGTGACCTAGATATCTATTATTTAACTCCTTGATGATCATGTGTATGATCATGAGCTGAATATTATTATTAAATAGCATATTCCTAAAGTTATTTAGTGCTCTCACAACTATGAGTATGTGTTTCTCTATAAAACTATAACACAACTCATAATCCTTTAGTGCCTAGTTGAAAAAGGTAATTGATTACTCTAGTTGGTATTTATTCTCCTATGTCAAGATGGACGAGATGCCTTCAGCTCCACCAAATGTTTAAAAGAGGAAATATTTGTTGTAATATGGGTTGGTCAAGGTAGGGGCTTGTGGAAAGGCATGTTTGATTGCCTCAAAGATTTACTTACCCTTACACATCCAACTAAATGTAGCATTCTTCTTTAACATCATAGTGAGAGGCTTGACTAGGATGGTGAAGCCAGGCATAAACCTTCTCACAAAGTCGATTCTCCCCAAGAAGCTCTGTAGACTTTTCTTATGGCTTGAAAGAGGGAGGGACAAGATATCCTTGACTCACTCTAGATCAATCATGAGTCCTTTTAAAATATTGTGCCCAAGGAAGGCACCTTCGTGAAATGCAAAGATGAATTTATTTGGGTTCAAAGATATTCCAAACTCATGACACTTATAAAAGACTTTCTCTAGGTTATCCAAATGATGTTTTGCATGCTTATAGAAAATAGTTATGTCATTGAGGTAAACCAAGATGATCTTATTAATGAGATATTTGAATTCCATATCCATGGCTCTCTATAAGGTCATACCTACATTTATCAAATGAAATGCCATGCATTGGTATGCAAAGGTTACCCATTTAGTGGTGAACATAGTTTTGTAATGGTCATACTTTTGCATAAAGATCTAGTTATAGCCTAAGTAACTATCCAATAACAATAATCTCTCTACTCCTATAACCATTTTCAAGATCTACTACATTGATGAGAGAGGAGAATGGTCTTTGAGGGAAGCTTTGTTCAGGTCCCTAAAGTCTATGAAAAGATGAATCTCCTCATTATTCTTATGTATTAAGACTAAGTTGGTGACCCTTGAGGAATGTTTGATTAGAAGTATTATAATAACCTCAATGAGCTTGGAGATCTCCTTGTGCATAAATGGATCCAACTTTAGATTAACAAGCCTCTACTTTTAGCACATGGGATGCACATTAGGATCTAGCTCAATTATATGCTATGTTAAGCTTGGGTCAAAGCCACTTAGATCTTTGTAGCTCCATGTGAAGATATCATCATATCTCCTCTTGAGTTAAAAAAAAACTTTTGATTTCTAGTGTGGAACAAACCTTACCAGCTTTAAAAGTTTTACCCTCTAAAATAACTACAGGCATAAAGATTTATTCTTTGGCTATCATGTTGTGCCTATTTTCTTTGAATTGGTCATTAGAGTTAAAGATATACTTTCCAGGGTGTCTAGACCCCTTAGCAGTTTGTTTCCTTTCAATTGGATGACTTGATCTTCATATTAGTTTCATAGATGTGCCTAGTTCATGGTGCCAAAATTTGAATCATCTTGTAATAATTTTATGATTTATTCATCACTTTCAAACACTTTCTAATTTTTCATGTTATTAGGAACTGTTGATCTAACCATGAGCTTAATGAGTTATTCAAACTCCTTCATAAGGTCATACTGGATGTCATACTACACACCTATAGTCACAAGCCTATCTACAACAATATTTTATGCTCTCAATAAGGAAATTATGTTGAACGCATCAAAGCATTATATCAAATCCCATACTTTATGTTTATAGGATTTTATCAAGCACTCTTAGTCATCTTGCACCTTAACTTGGTTGATAACTAACCCACTATCACCCAACGCTTGTATTGTCTTAATTAATTTATTTTACATAAGATAAAGTCCTTGAATTAGTGCCTCATACTCAGTCATATCATTCACATAGGTGAACTATAATATGAATGCATGGAAGTATTTTTCCTTTTGGGGGGAGACCAACATGACATTAGTTCCTGCACCATTCCTGCTTTAAGAACCATCAAAGTATAATTACCACATACCTTTAGGGTCTTCATGCACTTTCAAAAGTTTAGGTAAAATTTAATTTTCTTTCATGATGAAATATATATCCACTCCTATTTCTACATTATCATATGGGTCACATATAAAGAGTTCACAAGCCCATTTATCTAGTAGATTGTTTGGGTTTTCTTATAACAATGTCACAGCTTCATGGAGAATTGAATCCTCCTCTTGATCAAAAATTTCATAATTTTTCTCAATTAGGCTAGGTGAGTATGGCTTGACATGGCTTTTGAAGATAGGTTCTACTTTCATGTTCACTTTGGTCTCATATTTAGTTCTCGATAACATATGTGACCAATTTGAAGACAAATATCTTCCCACCTTTACCATGAAGTCTTAGGAGAGGTAGATGACAAATTAAGGGGGTAAGTTGATGACTATAATATCCTACATAATGGAAATACTTGGGCATGCATGAAGCATTAGATTTAAAGACTTGATTATACCTACTACTTTGACCATTATTTCATCAAGATGAACCACTCCTTTTAGAATAGGATAATACACAATTCCAATCATATCCATGATCTTTTTGGGCATCATCAATTTGCTTACACTTGAGTCAATCATACAATTGTGCACCAGGTGATGGAATATGATTAAAGAGACATAAAATGGGGGTGCTTTTTTGTTGTTACACACCTATGATTCTTCTTCTAGCTATAAAAAGCTTACAAAAGTGACATGCACTAGTTTAGGGGCCTGACACTCTTGGGAACCTTTTAGTGCATCCTAGACTAAGTTTTGTTGAGACAAAATAATAAGTGCATCCCACATCAGGACATTAAGGTTCATTTTCTTCATCTGCTCTACTATATTGAAAAGAGCCTAAAATTCCTTTAGTTGTGGCTTAAGGGAATTGGTCTTTTTTGGCAATTAAACATCAAATTGATATGATCCTTCCTTTAGTACAACCTTTCATGGGAATAATGGTTGTGCAGGTGCCTTGGTTGGTACACCTATACAATTGACTTGGGTAATTGATGGTAGGGGCACTATGGTGGGTATAGATTCTTTAGTATCTCTTCTTTTAAATCTTTTATTGAAATAAAATAGAGCACTCCCTCCAATAGGCACACTACCTTGATTTACATAGCTAAAGTCTAATTCTTGCCAATTGATAAAAGCATACCCTTCTTATAGTTAAATTGGTGCTTGGACAACCTCATCTTATGGGGCCATGTTGTTTGTTTGCTCTCACAACTGAGGCATGATTTATACCATGAGAACCTAGTTCAAGATTCTATTTACATAGGTGGTTTGATTATGTAGTTGATTTCATGGGAAACACCACTTGGAATCTTGTGATAACTTGTTTTATATCAGAATAAGGGATTTGGAGGCATTAACAATGTTAGTATTTTGCATATAAGGTGCTCTGTTATAGGTGAGTTGATTTTTGTGTTGTGTACCACCTTGATAGGGAGGTAAATTTGATTGTTATTACTAATGGAAAGGCTAATGGTGTTTAAGAAACTATGCTTGCTTCTTTTTAAGGGCAACTAGTTTATTCCAAAAACTTTCCAATAGTGCTTTCACGTAATGCAATTTATTGGAAGAGATGATGGGTGGAGTATTTGGGCTCACTATAGTAGGAATAGGTGATTTTATAGGTTGTGTAGCTACTTGATTAGCAAGAAATTTTAAGAATATAGACATGGGGAGTCTAGGCATAATCTTGCCTACTTGAATCAAATAATTCTCTATGTACATAGCTACTTCATAGGCATCATAGAGGACCGTGCCTCTTATAGACTAAATCATTACTTCTATGTCACTATTAAGAGATTTTAGGAAATATAAAAACCTTGTGTTAGATATGGCTTACATAAGGGTGAGATTCTATCCAAGACTCTCTATAATATAAAGTTGAATTAAACCATCATCTTGTGTGGGGCTCACTTTATGGTCATGATCTTCTCTATCAGGGATAAGTGGTCACTTTGATGTTCAAACTGCTTGCATAACTCTTCACTAAGTTCATCTCAAATATGAATAAAATTTAGTCTCGACCCTTAGTACCACTGGAGAGATTTTCCAATGAATGAGGAGGTGAGTGATCTATCTATGACATTATTTTTAGTGACATGTTACATTGAATATATATTTATAATGTCTTCAATGTGATCCATAGGGGAAGTCAAATTCTCACTCATGAAATAGGATAAACTTTTGAGGGTTGTGACTAGGATGTCATCATACTGTGTTAAGACTAATGGAATACCTCCATTCAAAGGAACAAACACTTGATTCATTGGCATAACCATGAATGGGATAGGGAATAGACCTCACATTCTTGTGTAAAACCTTTTGAATGGAGGCATAGATTATATTCTTGGAGGTGAATGGCTTGCACTACATCTTTTGATAGGGGAAAAGGATATTCTAACTCTCCTTTTTCTTCTTGAGGGTGATGGAAGCTCATTGAAATGGAAATTGATGCCTCTTATAGGTTATCTTATTCTTCTTGGCATATAGGTAAGGGGATGATCTTTATGGACTAGAGATGTTTGAAGTCTTCAAGTGATCTTATTAAGTGTCTACTAAACTTATTAGCTAAAGATAACACTAATTCCTTAGATTTTCTTCAAATTATCCCATCGAGTGTACCAAAAACTATTTTCATTTAAAAATGCACCTATGGATGCTCCATGACACAAGGAATATTGGTGGTAGGGTGTTGAGCACAAAGACCTTGCATGGGGCACTAGAGTCTAAGTGACTAGATGAATAAGTATTATTGCATAAATACATGCATGAGAATTGATTGTCTCATTACAATTATGGGAATGTCTTAAAGGCATTATACTCTCTCATTCCTTGGGATGAGCCTTTAGATTAGGTCAAATTCCTTCTATTTTAAGCATACTTGGTTTAATACTAGCATGCAAGCCTAAAGAGTAGAAAGGTAAACTACCACTAATTTAAACCTAGGACATTTTGAGGAAAAGGGAGAAAGAAGATAAGGGATCCATAAGCATAAAAGAGGTGATGCACCTAGAATAGAGTGAGAACTCCCATTACCATAAACATAGTACAAATCTATGAGAACAAGATGATATCACACAATTTCCACCAAGTTAATCCAAATGCATAAGCATCTCACATAGAGGTGTGGGAACATAGTGCCACACTAAAAGGGATGATAAATGGTCCATAGATAATGTCAACATAGACATGAGTGTACATAAGATATGATTTGAAAGTGGGATTTAATTTCAATGTGGAGGTGTAAGGAATAGATGATAGAGAGAGGGGCAAACATTACCCATAGATCATTAGAATAAAAGAAAGAGGTGAACTTAACTATCATTAGTATATAATATTTAGCCAATATAAGTGGTCATGGAGGGTAATTTTACAATGAAATAACTAGGTTTTTATAGTATATTAAGTTGGTTATACAATAAATGTGCCACTTAGGGTAGTATATGTAGCATTAAATCCTTTTATAGGTCTGTTTGGTGATCAGATTTGGGGGTGATGGCAAGATCATCTCTCAATACATGTGTCCATAGGGAATGGAATATTTACCTGATAGAGTTAGAGGATGGCATGTACTCAATTATTCATGTCAAGTAGTCACTTTCACATTTAATCATTTTGATAACTCCTCAAGCTCTTCGCAACCACCTCCAACAACTTTCTTCATACCATGCTACTACCTAGTATGTGGCACTTCATTATTGGTCTCTGGTAAAGCACTATGGTGGATACATGCATCATATTGATGGGCTCTTAGAAGAGTCTTTTGGATTATTGGGTAGAAGCGACACACACATGACATGTGGAAGACTGACACTACTTAAAATTTTGTCAAGAGGGGCCAACCTTTGATGAGAACTAAGTTGCCACATGGAGAGTTGGTGCTTCTCCTAGGCAACTAAGAATCTTTTTTTGTTTGAGCAAGCATCAAGATTACATATGGCAATGGTGGATAGGAGCCTTTAGATGAAAGTGCATGTGAAGATCAAATATCCAAGGCACTCTTGTGTAATAAATAATTTCTTCCTATACCAAAATTTTTACTTGGCCACTTTGAACTTGGGGGTCCCATACCCTAAATTCATGCACCTTTTAAGTTGTGTACCATAAAATTCTACATTCATGTACA
This sequence comes from Torreya grandis, assembly GCA_037957365.1. Taxonomy (NCBI): domain Eukaryota; kingdom Viridiplantae; phylum Streptophyta; class Pinopsida; order Cupressales; family Taxaceae; genus Torreya; species Torreya grandis. The sequence goes on along the minus strand of JARHVA010008197.1, from coordinate 58,319 downwards.
TATTGAAATATTTATGTAGGTAAAATTCATCACTATTTCATTACATAGACATGTACCTTCATCATGAACTTAGGTATAGATGGGAATCATTTGTACTTACTCTACTTAGAATGTTTGGGTCCTCATAGGTACAATATGTCTCTGTAAGCCTTTCAAAACACTATGCCAACCTAGGGGTGACTTGAAAAGCCAACATGGCCTACCATAGAATAGGACTCCTTCTAATACATGCATAAGTGTGTAGCTTGTAAAAAACATGGTAATATTACTCATGCACACACACAATAATTATAGCCCATAATGAGTCCATGACCATTCTCTATATGGGGTCTTGATTTGATTGGCAAGATAAATCCTACATCTTCAAATGGTCATATATTTATCATCACAAAAATGGAGTATTTCACTAAATGGGTAGAGGCAATGCCACTTACTTATACTATAAGCCTCCAAATTTCTAAATTCACTCGCAATCAGTTCATTTTCCATTTTGGCATTTCTACCAACATCATCTCTGATAATGATAAGTCAGTCGAAAATCAAGAAGTTGAGGCCTTGTGTTAGTGGCATCATATTAAGTAGAATTTCGGTTCTCCTTACTACCCCCAGGGGAATGGATAAGCTGAAGCAACAAAAAATACCCTCATCAAAATTCTTAAGAAAATAGTCAATGAGGTAGGTAGAAATTAGCACTTGAAATTATATCCAACCATTTGGTCTTATTGAACAAGAATTTAAATGCCTACTGGTGCCATTATATATGCCTTAGTATATGGGATAGAATGAATTTTGCCTGTAGAAGTAGAGCTCCCCTCCATATGAATCTCATTAAGGGGAATTATCACTAATCACAACTATCGACAAGAGAGGCTATAGGAATTGGAGCTTTTAGATGAAAAATGCCAAAAGACCTTTAATCACTTACGATCATATAAGAATAGATTGCAAGGATAATATCATAAGAAGATCCAGTCTAGAGAGTTTGAGTTCAGTGATCTAGTCTTGAAATAAAATCAAAAAATAATAATGCTAATAAGGATAAGAAGGGCAATTTTAAAGATAATTGGCTAGGGCCATACATCATAATTGCCAAATTTAGATCTAACGCCTACAAATTAGCTACATTTGATGGTGAAGAGATTGATTATCTAATTAATATAATGAATCTAAAATGGTTTTATACTTGATAGGATCCTCCTTCCTCCATATATGAGTCCCCACTCTTGGGGGCATATCATTTTCCACTCCATCACATCTCCCCAACAACCCAATAAGTTAAAAAAATCATCCAATGGTGAAAACTAGTCCTTTGTTGCCATGGGAAAGTACCATGATGAAAACTAGTTCTTAATTTCATGTTAATCTATCCTTGACCATAGTCTTAATAGTGGGCATGTGTCATAGGTTCTTATGCAACAAATAGGAGATAGGTGTTTTCAATAAAATAAGTCATTGCTTATTAAGTAATGGGAATATGTTTTAGGGAATTCCTCTAGAGTATCTTATCCATAACCATCATGTATATGCACCCAAGACCTATCACATCTTTATCACCATCCCCTATCCCATCACCTCATCATATCCTCTTTGACAAGCATGTCTCCTTTTAGCTTGAAGACAAATCCCATCTCCATTTGCCCCCTTATTGTCTCTAAGACCATAGTTCACACCTTCCCACTGACATTATCATTGTGGAAGGGTAATTTTTTTTTTTTGGGATTTAGCATAAATTATGATACTAAATCTCAAGGGATCATCCTGTTGTTCCCAAAATCCGTCACTCATTTTTGGGGACAACATATCAACTATTTTGGTCCTGCAGGCCAAAATTCTCTTTTCCCTTCTCAAAAAATGTTTTGAGCACTCAAGTTCTTCAATTATTCAAGCATTTTCAATCAAGGGACTCACAGGTTCAACGGGTTCAATAACTTCAACAGGCGAGCTCTCATAAAGGAACAAGTTCCAGACACTTAGGCAATTTTGAGGTTGATTCAACATTGAGGTTCAACCCAAAAGGTCTATTGGCAGGCTTCAAACAAAACATTAAACCATTGAACCCCACCTCCAAAGGTTCAAAGGTTTAACAAATTCAATGACATCGGAAAACTTAAAGAGTTAAGCACTTTAGTAATTTCAAAGTTTAACCACTTTAGAAAGTTCAATGGCTTCGAAGGACTTAACGAAAAGAAGACTTCGAAGAAGAAAAATTGAACCATTGAACCGTTGAACCTTGGACCAAAAGAGTTCAAAGTTCAAAGATTCAACAAGTTCAATAAAGTTTAAGAGACTTAGAAGAACAAAGGATTCAAAGAGCTAAGAAAGAAAGGTTGAACTGATTGAACCTTGAACCAAAATGGTTCAGAGTTCAAAGGTTCAATGAGTTCAACAAAAAAGAAAAGGATCTAGAAAATTTGAAGGACCAAATGATTATGAGAAAGAGAATGAACCGTTGAACTTTGAACCAAAATGGTTCAAAGTTCACAAGGTCAAGGAATTTTAATGTTTGAAAGGGAGCTTCAAGTAAAGGAAGGAAGCGAAATATTCTAGAGACAAGTTTGAAGAGATGGTTTAACCAATTGAACCAAGGAGCTGATTGAACCAAGGAGCTGATTGAACCAAGGAGCTGATTGAACCAAGGAGCCAATTGAACCAAGGTGCTGAAATGAACCATCTAAATCATTGAACCATTGAACTAATGCACTTCAAAAGTTCAAGGTTCAAAGTAGTTCGAGTGACTAAGTGACCATGATGCCCCTATGGATGTCAAATTCAGGGTAATGAAATGCCCATTTATTTTCAAATATGGCATGAAACCTGAAGACAAAACTCAGCGAACAGCTAAAGAAAGAGTTGAAAGAGCTTTTTGAAGGTAAGAAGATAGCCTAAGAGCTCAAATTGCAACAAGAAAGAGGGAAATATATAGTAGATACTGAAATATCTATAGGGGAGTTATTCTAGTAAGTGGAACAGTCCACCAAGTAGACATCTAAATGTGCAAACATTCAAAGGTGCAGCCTATTTTTCTCTCTTTGAATAAAAGTGAGTGGACAACCACGTACATATTTGTAAATAGACCAAATGACCCATGCTAAGGAGAAGACATTTGAGATGTTTCTATACACCAAAGTCAAGGCCGATGACCTGTTCCAGCATGGCCCCTTCATAGAACTAAAAATGCATTCAAGGCATTGAATGTAGCACGAGCCATTCCATGAAACAAAGCACCCAAGTCTTTCTTGGAGTGCTATATATTGTAATCTCTTATTTTGTTCAAAGGAGATGTTTTTGTTATCAGAAGAAAAGCTCTGCCTAAATTGAAAGGCATTACTAATACTTTGAGCTCAGATTCTTAATCATATTTTGTTAATTGAATAAGAAATCAAGTGACCTTTCATACTTTGTGCTAGAATAGCTTGAGTAGTTGAGAAAATTGTTCTTATGTCTATTTCCTAAATGCATTATTATCCATTTAATTAAATAAGTAGAACTAGTGGAAGTAATCAAGGTGTCCTAAAGCCAACTATGAGAAGACTTTGTGCTGCCACAATTGTCTTGTGTGTGTGTGTGTGTGTGTGTGTGTGTGTTTTCAGTTTGTGTTTGTGTAAAGGATCTTGGGATGACTTTTTGCCCCCATTATCCTTCGTATTTCACTCTTTGGCAGTTGAGGTGGAGAATTTGTGCTACACCTCATTCTACTAGTTACTATGCCCTGTCACATTTACTTGTATTAGCCAGAAAGATTACTATTGTTTGTTGAACAACACTTTTGAAAGAAGAGAAGTGCCTTCTATCAATTCACTAGATTTCTCCTTTGATTTATGAACATTATCTCTAAAAAAAGAGAGATGGATGGTGTTATCCTACCCCTAAGTGTTATTTTTAGCTTATTTATAGTATATTAATATATACATAGTACCTTATAGTTATAAGGAACCTCCCCTTGATGAGAGGAGAGATTTGTCCCCTTTTGATGTGGTCGACCTACACATTTAGTTGATAAATCTCCCTATGTTATGGTTGAAACAACCTATTTTTCCCATCAGTTAGCTACTAAAAAAATATTCACCCAATAGTTTTTGGTGACTCTATTGGGGAAGAATGCACAGTTTGAAGCCAAAAGCTTCATATTGAAGCAGTGCCAGTTCTTTTCCATTTTAACTTGACAATCTAGCAAATCCATGGTATATGCAAAGCCAAAGATATAAAGGTATTGTTGACCCTATATTCAAGTTGGCACAACAAAGTGATTTTGATCCTTTCCCTTCACCATCTCACCTTCAGTGAACCAAGAGTTTTCCTCCTACTAAAATCGAGTCTCCATTACCAAGAAAAGCATCCATTTCTGCTATTAGCAGAGCTTTGTCAATATATACCCCTCAGACATTTGTTATCCCTCCCTTTAGTAGTCAAATCATGGTAGTTTAAGGCCATTGGGGTAACTCTTTTGGTCCACTCAATCTAACTCCACCTCTCCATGATCTACCTCACAGTTCAAGAAAGAATTTACCCAAATTCTATGGTGATGGGAGAGTTCATCCTGATGAACATATTGCAACCTTCAACATAGCTTGTGGCATGATAGGTGTAGAGTATGAGGGTGTAGTAGTTAGGCTATTTGTGGAAACATTGCAAGGCTCTACTGTAGACTGGTTTTATCATCTGAAAGATAAGAAGAGATCCTACCAGAGGTAAATCTTCTTCATCCTCTGAATATCCATCTACATGCACCATTGATCCAATGGTGTAGAAGCTGGAAAATGAGTTGCTAGCTTTTAGAAAGAAAATGGTGCAAGGAATGTCTAATCCTCCTTCATACTGAGATATACCAAGGAGGAATTTTCCAAATTATTCATACCAAGGCAATGCTACCAGGAATCAAGGGTAGCCAAATCATCTTCCTCCCCCATAGGGGAAACTTTCCATTGAGGTAGCTCCAGCCAACTCAGCAATTGGATACCTTGAAACTGAATCAAATTTCTCCTTCTAGCCTGAGTTGAACCCAAAAGATGATGCTAATATATTCATAGAGGTAGAAGAAGAATTAGCTGGTGACACCAACATTGGTTTTTTGAATTACCAAGATGAACCCAAATGTAAAGGTGAAGTGTTTGATGGATCATACACTGTATTCACTCGGTCCCAGAACCAGTCAACCCAACAAGCTAATAAGGAAAAAATAGAGGAGCAATCTCAACCAGTAATTTTGATTGCTAAGTGAGGAACCACTCTACCTTTTCAATCAAAGGACCTGGTGATCCGTAAAAAAGTAAGTACCTCAAGTATGCCTTCACCTTCAACTTTAATTTCATCGATTAGTAACCCCTCCTAAAAACCAAAAGGATGAACTACCTTCCCTTGTTCCTAATTCATTTTAGACATTTGATAAAATCGACCATGTCAAGAAAACTAAAATTCAAATGTCTGAATTTGAATTCCTGCAATCCAACCCTAAGTAGTTGGATAAGTTGGTTCAATGTGTAAAGAATAAAACCATCCATGTAGGACCAACTATTCCAAAGGTGACTCCCACATCCACCCATAATAACCTTTTCATTACTCCTCATACTGATCCCAGGAGGGTAGAACCATTTTATGTCTCCCTACTAATAAATGGATACCAGTTGAATAATTGCATCATAGAATCAAGTGCGTCTGACAATGTCATGCCTACCAAAGTGGTAGAATCTCTTGGACTCATACTAACCAAGACCTTTGGGAAATGTTTCTCCATGGATAACAAATAAGTGCCACTACTGGGACAAATCAAGGATGCCCAATTTGTATTTGTGGCATTCTCAGATAAATGGATCAAAATGAAAGTCCTAGTGGCTGATGTCCTAGCCTCATATGACATCCTTTTTGGGAAATGTTTTTGTAAGTACATTGATTGTGAATTAAGCATGGACCTGTCTAAGGTGAGGATCATTTTCAAAGGTGCCATGTAGAGGTTTCTCCCTAAAAAGGAGGAAAAATATGTTGTCACTCAAACATCAGCACCTAAAGCCCAAATTTTGTTTGAGTTTTTAGGTAGGGGTAATTATTTTTTGTCTACTGAAGATGTTCCTATTATAGCAAATGAAAGTCCTGTAGGTGGTGATCCAAAAATTGATTCAAATAAGACATCATAAGAATTAGTAGGGTGAAGTACAGATGAAAAAAGATCTTCCCTCTCTAATGAAGAAAATTTTGATAGAAGATCAGTTTCTGATGATGTTTAGATCTTGGAATTTGATGGCAGCAATTATTCTACTAGTGTTGGAGCCAGGATTGTGTTGATATCTCCTCAAGGAGATATTTTTCCTTCTTGATACAAGTTGTACCTTAGAAACACCAACAACACTACTAAGTATGAATCTCTGTTACTCAGGTTGAAGGCTGATCAAGATAAAGGTGTCAAGCTCCTTCATGCCAAAGGAGATGTTGAGCTGATAGTTTTTCAGGTGAGGAACCTGTGTCAAACCAAGAACAAAAGATTATGCCATTACCACAATCTGGTATGGGACTATATTAAAAGTTTTGATGATTTCAATATATCTACAGTAGCCAAAGAGCTTCATAATCATGCAAATTCATTACTTGTCCTTACAACCTTCATGGTTCCTCACCCTAATTTTCAAGATAATAGGTATACTATCAAACTAGTATTTTGACCAAGTGTGCCTAATAAAGCTAACCATTGGTAGGTGTTTGATGCTAACAATCAAATCATGTGCTTCACTAGACCAAAAGAGCAACAAGCTATGGTAGTGGACCATACTACTATGTACCAAAGTCAAGAAAAGAAACTCTTCACCAAGAGACCAAGGATTTATGGTTTTCAGATTGGAGACCATGTCTTGCCATGGGGCAAGAAGAAAAAACCAAAAGGAGTGCACCAAAATTGTGATTTCTAGTGGAGAGTTCCATTCGCCCATGACTGATTCTGGGGAGAAAATGGTTTCTTACTGGTTTATCAAGATGAAACACTATTTTCATTGCTTCATAGTGGGTAGCATCTGAAGCACTCTTGAAGTATCAGATAAATCTAGTTGTACATTTGTAGTCTTTAGTTCTATTTTGTGTTGTTCATTTTCATTTCTTTTTAGCACCTTTCTTTTTGGGTAGCATGACTCCGTATCCCAATGGCATACATAAAGGCACTGGAGATTCTAGTTTCTACTCCCCTCAGCTATTTCAAAATTTTGACTGAAGGAAGTTCCCCAACTGGAGCCAGCTATTGTTCCCAAAATTCATCATTCATTTTTGGGGACAACATATCAACTATTTTGGTCCTACAGACCAAAATTCTCTCTTCTCTTCTCAAGAAATGTTTTGAGCACTCAAGTTCTTCAATTATTCAAGAATGTTCAGTCAAGGGACTCACAAGTTCAATGGGTTTAACAACTTCAATAGGTGAGCTCTCACAAAGGAATAATTTCTAGACACTTAGGCAATTTCAAGGTTGGTTCAATGTCGAGGTTCAACCCAAAAGGTCCATCGGTAGGCTTCAAACAAAACATTAAACCATTGAACCATTGAACCCTGCCTCCAAAGGTTCAAAGGTTCAATGACATCAGTAGACTTAAAGAGTTAAGTACTTTGGCAAGTTCAAAGTTCAACCACTTCAAAAAGTTTAATGGCTTTGAAGGACTTAACAAAAACAATACTTCAAAGAAGAAAAATTGAATCGTTGAACCATTAAACCTTGAACTAAAAGAGTTTAAAGTTCAAAGGTTCAACGAGTTTAATAAAGTTCAAGAGACTTAGAAGAATAAAGGATTCATAAAGCTAATAAAAAAAGGTTGAACTGATTGAAACTTGAGCCAAAATGGTTCAGAGTTCAAAGGTTTAATGAGTTCAATAGAAAAGAAAAGGATCCAGAAACTTCAAAGGACCAAAGGATTCTGAGAAAGAGAATGAATTGTTGAAATTTGAACCAAAATGGTTCAAAGTTCATAGGTTCAAAGGTTCAAGGAATTTTAAAGTTTGAAATGGAGCTTCAAGTGAAGGAAGGAAGTGGAAGATTCTAGAGACAAGTTCGAAGAGATGGTTCAACCAATTGAACCAAGGAGCCGATTAAACCAAGGAGCTGATTGAACCAAGGAGCCAATTGAACAAAGGAGCTGAAATGAACTGTCTAAACCATTGAACCATTAAATTGATGCACTTCAAAGGTTCAAGGTTCAAATTAGTTCGAGTGACAAAGTGACCATGATGCCCCCATGGACGTCAAATTTAGGGTAATGAAATGCCCATTTATTTTCAAATATGGCATGGAACCTGAAGACAAAACTTAGTGAACAACTAAAGAAAGAGGCAAAATAGCGTACCAAAGGTAAGAAGATAGCCTGAAAGCTCAAATTTTAATAGGAAAGAGGGAAATCTATAGGACATAATAAAATATCTATCAGGGAGTTATTCCAGTAGGTGGAACATTCCACCAAGTAGACATCTGAGCATGCAAACATTTAAAGGTGCGGCCTATTTTTCTCCCTTTGAATAAAAGTGAGTGGACAACCACGTACATATTTAGAAATAGAGAAAATTACCCATGCTAAGGAGAAGACATTCAAGATGTTTCTGTACACCAAAGTCAAGGTCAATGACCTATCCCAACATGGTCCCTTCATAAAACTGAAAATGCATTCAAGGCATTGAATGCAACATGGGCCATTCCATGAAACAAAATGCCAAAGTCTTTCTTAGATCACTATATATTTTAATCTCTTATTTTATGTAAAGGAGATCTTTTTATTATCAGAAGCAAAACTCTGTCCACATTGAAAGGCATTACTAAGACTTTGAGCTCAGATTGTTAATCATATTTCATTAATTATTTAAGAAATCAAGTGACCTTTCAGACTTTATGCTGGAATAACTTGTGTAGTTGAGAAAAATGTTCTTATGTCTATTTCCTGAATGCATTCTTGTCCATTTAATTAAATAATTAGAACTAGTGGAAGTAATCAAGAAGGTGTCCTGAAGCCAACTATGGGAAGACTTTGTGCTGCCATAATTGTCTTTAGTTTGTGTGTGTTTTCAGTTTGTTTTTGTGTAAAGGATCTTAGAATGACTTTGTGCCCCCATTATCCTTCATATTTCACTCTTTGGTAGTTGAGGTGGAGACTTTGTGCTACACCTAATTCTGCTAGTTACTATGCCCTATCACATTTACTTGTCACAACTAGAAATATTCCTGTTGTTTGTTGAACAACACTTCTGAAAGAAGAGAAGTGCCTTCTATCAATTCACCAAGATTTCTCTTTTGATTTGTGAACATCATCTTTGAAAAAAGAGAGATGGATGATTTTTTCCTACCCCTAAGTGTTATTTTTAGCTTATTTATAGTATATTAATATATACATAGTACCTTATGTTAGGGTGTGGAGCTAAAAGCTTCACCTTATTGCAAACAGGAGGTTTTCTGAGCGTATGCAGTCACCGGTGTTGGCAGGCCACAATCGACATCGATCAAGGGAGCACAGAAGGAAATCGACATCGGTAGGGATCGGCCGGCATCAGTCACCACCAATCAGGCAGGGACTGACGTCGGTCACCTGTGGTGGTCAGAACTGTTGTTGATGGATAGTCAATTAAGTGAACGCGTAGTTTGCATGATAAAGACCAGTTCGAGTCTTTGAGCCGCTTGTCTAATTATTGTATGCATGAGATCTATATAATAGACTCATGGGATGTATTGTTAAGTGTAGAACTTGCAGAACCCAAGTTTGGAACTTGGAGAGTTCTTCCCATGGTGGAATCAAGTAGGATTCCCCATGTATGTAAGATCAGGTTCGATATGCAGGGTGTTGCAGGATCATGGTGGAGATCTACATGTGATAAGTAAGATCAGGTTGGTTTGTAGGGATGTGTGTATGTGAGGGTCAGAAGAGGATTGGTGGGGGAGCAAGATCAAGGTGACAGCAATACATCAGGAGTAGGATCATGGTGAAATCTACTTAGAGTACCAGTTCATACTCGGTTGTACTAGATGTATAATGAGGTGAACAACAGCTTGTGTTAGTTTTTAGTTGTGACCTATGAGAGAAGATTACTCAGGTGGGAAGATTACTTGGAGCCCTTGAGGAGGAAGCCTCACAGAGGTGGAAGAAGAGTGTGATCTCTTTATTGTAATTTCCTTTATAATGAGTTGAATACAATTGTGTGTTGCCTCTCATATTCTATGTGTTTTCTCATTGATAGTTATTTTTTCTTCTGGTTATTTCCACAATCTTAAGTTGCTTATACAGTGGTAATCATGTGTGCTCTTAATTCTGACAAGTTGTGTCAGAGCTTTGGGGAACTTAGGTCCTATCACCTTATAGTTATAGGGAACCTCCCCTTGATGAGAGGAGAGATTTGTCCCCTTTTGATGTGGTCAACCTATACATTTGGCCAATAAATCTCCCTATGTTGTGGTTAAAACAACCTATTTTTCCCATCAATTAGCTGGTGACAAAATATTAACCCAACACATCCTAACCCCCATAGAAGGTTGCTTTTTGGAATTGGCTAGAACCTTGTTTCAAATATAATAATTTTAGGAACTACATACCCAATGAATATAACCCCAACATTATCACTAGGTCCATTGTCTATAATCATTTTATAATCACATCATTATCCATTTGTATATCCTTATTAGTATCTTTATTTTTAGTCTACATTATCATATGATTGTATTGTGTGATTATGTGTTTATTTTGAATGTGTGTGATTGTTTGGTTAATTATGTACATATTGCATCATCTTGTTTGTTTAATAAGTCTTGTTAGCATTGTATATATTTTCTCTTGTTAATTTTTTTGGGAAAAATAATGGTATTGGTGACCCCCAAAAGCTTTGTTCATGAAAGGTCACTTTCAAATATAGTTCCCCCATGCACTTATTTTTCTATACCTTTGACTTCTCTTATGTCACTGACATGCATCCAAAGGGTGAAACATTAAAATGGATTGCAAACATTATCAATGGCTTCCAAAACCACCACCCATCCCATTCCTCCTAAGCCTGTCACTTATCCTATCATAACTATCCCCATCATGTCTAAACTATCCCCATCACATCTAACACATCCCATCATTATCCTACCTACTTGGTGTAGGAGGATTCCTACCCAAACATTCATTATGAGACATAATAAATTAAAATGGTGATTAACCTTTTTATTAGTACAATAATTTATATTCCATCACATATTTCATTATTTCATATATCATGTCCATCATCTCATTATAAATCAATATATATTGCATCCTAATACATATATAAAAATAAAAATATCTCAAAAAATTATATCATAATTATCTCCCATCTATCTATGTCATATATATCATCAATGCATCATCACATAATCATAAACCCATCACTTTCACAAGATCATAAGTATACACATCCATCACATTATTTCATCCAACATCATATAACATAAATTCATAAACATAATGCATTTCACATCTAACATCACATCTACTATCATGAATCTAACCATCATATACATATAATCACATCATAAATAAATTACTCATATAAAAAGGCTAAATCATGTATCCATCAAATAAATATCAATGCCAATCTCACACATCCCATATAATTCCATGAATCAAATCTAATCACATCTCATCATATAATAAAAAAACATGACCAATCCATCACATCAATCTAATCACATCATCATCAATGCATGAATATAGTCCATCACATCATCTAAATCTCATTGCATATATAAATAATATAAATAGTCAACCTGGAGTCCATGTCAAAAAATAGATATAATACATGGGCCCATGGGGTAAGAATGTGATACAATATAAAAATCCCCTTTATATGTATATCATGTCTCATGGCCATGGTCTTGGTGGTCCTCTGGTAGGCTAATGTACAAAATTTGAAGATCTGGCCTGAAATAAAGGAGCATGCTACTCAATTGGCACTACTACCTCATGTAGTGTCCTATAATACTGATCCTTGTGGGTCAATATCATAATTCTATTCATCATCTTAGCCATCCTTTCTCACTCATCACCAATATTGACTCATCTTTGGCCTTCTTGGCTATCTCTACTTCTCTTGTCAGGGTATGAATATGTGTCTGCATCTATAGAATTTGACCCTACTAGCCTATAATCTATGCATCTCTTATCTAAATGTTGCTCTACAAGGTGGCCACCTACACATGTAATCCTATAATCTATGCCTAAGCCTAGGATAGATATCCACCCCTATGTACTATTTTTTCCTATAAAGCTATGACATATCCTTATAACCCAATCACATGTGTCTTTTCCTGGGCCATCTACCCATATCTCTACACTATCATGGCTTAAAACTATGCCTATATTTGGTCCCTCTCTTGAGTAATCCTAAAAATATCTCTAAGCCATGATTGTATCTCCATCTAAAATCATCCAAATAAAGATCTCTTTCTAACAACATCTACTATGAAGGCCCTGCACCATCTCCACCACCACTACCCAGCCTAGGTGTCAACCTGTACCTATACCTAAAATTGAGACCTAGTCTATCCTATTACTACTACCTAGCCCTTATCACCTCCATTCACCTCCATGGCAACCCCATCATACCCATATTATCCATCTTATGTGGGTACCTACCTCATCATCTATGTATCCTGGCCCATTACTATAGCACTCTCCTCACCACCCCTTACCATACCAAAACCTTGGGATAGTTCAATCTCATTTGAATCCTTAGTGCCCACCAAGTGGTATATGTTGTTATAACTCCTAGATCTAGAATTAGAATATAGAAGTCCCATGGAACTATGGTAATTATCTCATAGTCTTTATGATCCTAGGCTTTATTTGATAACCTACCCCAATGGGCCCTCTCCCACTTACTCTAAGTAAATAGGTGATCCTCTCTAGGCATGTCCTATATAAATTTGAACTACCTCTACACCCTATCAGGCCTATACTAATCTATCACAAGATCCATATGACCTATCAAATAACACTCATTCAACATGTACTAAGTAACTACTTCCTCATCATCCCAACCAAACTATAAAAACTATAAGGCATCCTTGTGATATGCTCATGACAAAGATTATTGAATGTATCTTGATAAAATCTCATCTCACCAGCATAGCCCTTCTATACTCCTAAAATATTGTACCATCCAAATACCATCAACTGATGTGGCTATCATGCCACTAGATTCCCCAATGGCTACTAAAATGCAATATGCTCCCATCTCTAGATATGTAATAACATAGATGGACCCAAGATCATGACCCCCCTATAATATCTATGGCGTAGCTCTCAATACAAATTCACCAATACCACATGCCCCTAGTCAAAGACCCTAAAATCCAAGAACATATCCACTACAACATCTACCAAACCTAGATAAAACCACTACCCACTCTTTTCTGACAAGAGTATTCCAGTAACAAGAGACATGACTACCAAGGTCAACCTATCAATAATACCCTCATGTATACACATGTCAATATCAATGTTTCTATCACACATAGCCACCTATGAACCTCCAACCAATCTCTATAATGTCATAACTAGTGTATGAGATCTCCAGTAAATCCTATCACCTAACATCAATAATTAGAAGATATGGTATAGGTCCTTTAATGTCACTATCATCTTACCTGACACAAAGTGGAATGTGTTGGTCTCTAAATACCAACACTCTACTAGTATAATAATCAAAGCATAGTTGATCCATATCACTAGCATCATCATAAAATCATGTATCTCAATCAACTCTAGTACTTTGTACTCTACCTTAGTCATAAAATGCATCTCATGAAGCACCATAGGACACCGTGATTAGGATGCCATCACTCCTAGGTCCTCCTACACTAGTCATCATTAACTTGTCACTACATCTCCCATAAATCACCTCTCTTATCTATCAAAAATCACCTAAATTATCTTGATCTTCCTCAAAACCCAATCTATCCTACTTGCATTCACAAAACTTCACCCTAACCTATCTTGATACATCCCTACTCTTACTTTCATCATATATATCCCCAATATTAACCTATCCTAAATTTTGATTCCTTACCCCCATTACCCCTAACTATACCCTACCATATCATCTTTAATCCATTAAACCCTTTTCTCAATCACACTAATACCTAAATTACTCTCATCACCCCTTCACCTAACCTCATTATCCACTAACTCTACTTCACTACACCCTATCTAACTAACCCTAATCAGCCTAAATAACCCCCTAGCCATCATCTAACTAAACTCATCCCTAACTATCCCCATCCAACTAACATCATCTAACTAACCTAAAACATTAACCTACAACCTTAACCTATCCCCCATCTTACCTAACTACCCTAATTACCCCTCACATCTTCTAATCCATCTATCCCCATATAACAAGCCCATCTTTTATCCCATCACTTACCCACTTTTCTTAGACATGGAAAAATTGTAGATCACAAGCCTTCTCTAAGTGGAAATCATGAAAAAATTACTATTCATGACCTATGTGTAAACATCCAATTTATAACACCATTTGTGTTTAAATTGTCGATCTTACTTGAATCACACTCAAATGCACATTTTAGGTAAAAATACATAAAATTCCCTAAATGGTTCAAACTTTTCACTTACAAATGTCAGTTTGGGTTAAAATATCCCTAAATAGGGCAATGCATTTTATGGGCCAGCTAACTTTGATCAAATCATTTCGAGTCAAAATGATAATTTTGCCATTTAGTACTCTAGATCACTCTTTTCTTCTAATTCATTGGTACACATCATGTACCTTTGTTATTTGGTGTTGGAAACATCCTAAAAGGGAATACAGCTCTAATGCATCTAACATCACCTTCCAATTCCTCTCCAATCAAATTATGACCTAGTAATATGACTTTCTAACCATTTTAATCAATTGAGGGCCAATTTTCAAATAATTTCACAAATGTTGATTAATATTTTTTAAAGATAATTAATTCAAATGAAGAGCTTACATGGAGTTTCCATGAGAGTTGTTGAATATTTCTTTTTGAAAATTGATTCCTATTAACTACATCATCAGGTGACATCATTTCTTAGGAAGACATCCCTAGACCATAAATGCCATGAATATCAAGATTATGGGTCACCCATGCCTATTTAATGCCTCCCATACCTCTTCAATGCCACTTCTTCCAAGGTCATGATGAAGATAATTATGGATTTAATTCCAAATATTAGGATTATCCATGGCCACACATCTCAATCTTGAAATGGATGGTCATGTTTGATCTTAACCAATCTCAAAAATCTATAAATAAAGAGGCTATAGACATGAATTTTAAGCTTGAATATTACAAAGTTATAATGTTAAATTATTTCCATAATCCTTTGCTTTTGATCATTGATTTTGTATGCAATCTTCATTGATAGGCTAGTTTAGTGATTTGGAATCATGAGCCTAGGTTTTATGGAGTGTTCTTGAGACATTGGAAGAGTTTGCCACCTTTGTTGACAAAGACAAGGATGCTTGATCAAGGGAGAACATGCTTTTGAGCCACATGGGTATGGTGAATCCATTTTGGAAGGTAATATGATGTTTGATTTCTTTCATTTGTTTCTTGTTATCCTTTGTGATTCCCATAGGAATAGATAGGCTTAGATAGTTAGTTCTCTATGCATTTTTCATTATTTATGGACCAATTATTGACTAACTTGCTTTGTAATCCTCTCTACATCTTTGCACACTTAGTGGGACTAGACACATATCACACCTAAAGAAGATCATTTTATAACTTTAAAATATTCATTTGGACCCTTAAAACTCTTACAAATTGATTTTCTAACTTTATTTTGCCATTTTTGTTTGCCATAGTTTTACACAGTAACCGACATCGACAAGTAATATCAACATCATTTTCATATCTTAACCAATGTTAGTTAGCAAAAATGACATTAATTGTATACCTGTCATTGGTCACATTCGTATAACTAATGTCAATTGGATAATTGATATCAATTAAAAAATGTAACTATCATTGGTTATATAAATCGACGTCGGTCACTATGTTTCTCTTAAAACATAGAACCAAGAGCTCTTTTTCTAAAGTTTATTGTTTCAAAGCTAAAATAGCTTCAAAGCTAAAGGACATGCTGATATTTTTTCTACAAGACCAAGCTTGACACTTGCTAAAAACATGTTTTAAATCACCTTTTGCATATTTCAAAATCAATTAGGAACTTTTTTTAGTGTTTAATGAAAAATTTAGATGCTTAGATGAATTTTTTCAAATCTCACAATCTTAAGACCAAGGGGTGAAATGAACACCACCAAATCTTTCATTTGGGCTTAAAATTGAACACACTTATCAATTTTTGTTTGCAATAGTTGTTTAACTAGATTTTGTTTGGTAAAAAGAGGAATGTTGCATGTATGCTCTTCCATTTGTCCCCTTTAGGGAACCCTCGAAATCAAAATCACCATTCCTATTGCAAATAGCCTAGTCTAAGGCTTAGAAATAATGTCATCTAAAGCACTTCCCAAAAACTTGTCAAAGTTTAGGTGACCTTAAAAATGACCCTAAAGTCTTTCTATTTCATGCTTTCTTTATTTTTATGTAAAATTGGCTTGTGAGGGGGACATTATTTCCTCCCATGAGTTCTTTAGGGAAGATTTGACTCAAGGTTTCATCTCATGGGATTGAATTCATTTGGCTTCTAGTTAGAGTTGCACATGGGATGTATCTACATTTAGACATTTCACTACACTGAGAAAATAACATGATGTAGTGGTTGTAAAAAGGACTAGACCTTTTTACAACTAACCAATACCACAATCACCCAATTTTCATGCTTATATTTTGTATTGTTTGAGGTAAAAGTCATTATGAAATTGATTCCCCTAGAATGATCAAAATCTTGCTAGTTTAGTAGACCCCACTTTGACATACCTTGTTAGTTTAGACTTAAGAGATTTTTTTGTCATTATCTTACTTGGTCTTGATTTATGTCTAAAAACTACTTATTAACCCAATGAACTTAACCAAAACACATTGTCCTCAATTTTATTGACCAAGGGAGGCATTACATTGTCTAATTAGAAAATTCACCTTTTCCTTGTTTAAAATGTTATCAAAAACTTTGTGTCATGTCATCCACTTTGGTGCAGTTATGCTACCCAGTTGAGTCTAGATATGTTACCCAATTTATTTAAATCCTTCATGTATAATCCACATTCAAAATTTAACCTTTTTGAGTTCTAAGGGTTGGTGTGTCAAAGTGGGTTCACCATTTCTGCACTAGGCTTATTCTAATTTGGGTTCAATTTTCCATTTGGATTTAAGGTCATTTATTAAGACTCAAAATCACATTATCATCTTGGTAGACTCAAGTCATCTTATTTATCGCTCATTCTTTGAGCCCTAGAACATATTTTATCCTAATAGAATCATGTGGCCACATTGTGCTACCTATTTGGTCCTAAAATTATACTTAGTGATTCATGTATGTTTTTACATCTTGAGTTGCTTAGTCCATTTTATCTTCTTCATAATCTAGAGAGCTTTCCTCTAAACTTCTAGGGTCAACTTGTCAAGGTTGAAACTAGCTTTTATAGTAGGGGTGTATCACAAAGATCTAGGCTTTGGCATACTAGTTTTCACCTTGTGTCTTTGAGTTACCTTACCCTCTTCCAATCTATGCAATTTTAACTTTACCAGAGGTTGAGTAAACTCGTGAACCAAATATTCTAAATTGTACATGGTTTAAAACCACCCTCCCTTATAGTCTCACTAGTACCTTGGTTATTTGTTTAAAAGAGGGCCAAAACATACTTTGTTTAGTTGCTAAAAATTGACCCAAAGTTATTCAAACACACATAACAACTCTTTTAGACATGATTCAAAGGTTCACTTGTAGTGGGGCCTCTTATGGACTTAGTTATGAAGATGAGAAATTTTATGATGGCCAAGATAACCTCATTGTTTTTGATGATATCCCCACAACATTAGGATTTGAAGATGATTACAATGAATATGAAACCTAAGAAGATCAAGATGAATCCCTTCTTAGATTGATAGAATTAGGTGTTAGAATACCTTCTGACTTTCCTATAGAACAATTTCATACCTTAGTTATAGAAGGAGAATAATTACGACAAGAACAAGCTTTTGAACAAATAGACATACTTTCTTCCTCTAAAAAAGAAAAGAAATACAAATAGAGTCAAAACCCACAAATCTAGATCTTCTAGATACGATCAAGATAATAAGTCAATGATATGCAGATCAACTTGTCACAGACTTAATAGACTCCCTAGTTGCCACTTCAATTCACAATGATGCTTTTAAAGAATAAGGAAATGTGGTAGAAAGTGCAACAAATATTAGATGAAGACATTACCATAGTGGATCAAGGTAATCTAAATGAATAGTTAAAGGCATAAGAGACCTTACAAAGTGTTTCATTTGACATAGAACATACATTATTTAATCATCAAGAACCTCTTGTCACTTTACAAACTAAAAAACCTAAACATTCAGTTCAAATTGAGGAAATCCCTCAAGATAATTTAGCTAGTTCTTTTCAACCAACCTAAAAATTGGTAAATAAACTTAGAAATTTCCAAAATCAACAAAGCACAAAATAGCCAAATTCAAGGAATGTTTTACAATCCAAGAATCAATGGCCTATATTCTTAACTCAAGGAGTAAATCAGAACCAAGTCATGGATCAAAAGGTATACACTCCCTATAGATCTACACAAAACTAGGGGCACATTCCACCCCAACAACAACAAAATTAGGGGCACATTCCACCCCAAAAACAATGAAACCAGGGGCACATTCCACCCTAACAACAACAAAATTAGGGGTACATTTCACCCCAACAATATCTTATTCAATCCACAAAAGCACCAAACATGAAAGAATGGAATTCTATGAAGGAAATTTTTCAAGGATTGGAGAAAAATAATAGAGTTAAAAAGTATAAATCTGATGAGATATGCCCATATCCATTTGATTTATCTATTCTCCAAACCCCTTTCCACCTCATTTTGAGGAACCTAAGTTTGACAAGTACAAAGGAAAAGGAGATCCACATGAGCACATATGAGAATTCTTTATTTTATGTCAAGAGGTTACTTATAGTAGCGATTACTTATTATGATTATTTCTATGAAGTTTAGTGTGATAGGCTCTTGATTGGATACTTAAACTACTCAAGGGATTAGTTGTGGATTGGAAAGACTTATCAAAAAAGTTCATTAACCATTTTTCATATAACATAGAACATGAATTAATCATTGTTGACTTATGCAAAGCCAAACAACTTGATGGTGAAAATTTTGTTGCATATCTGTAAAGGTGGAGAGCATTGGCAGGTCACTTTTAACATAACTTACCAGACAAATAGTTGGCTGGTATCTTTGCATAGAATTTGCATCCTAAAGTTCTACATAATCTATGGTTAGCTTGTACTAATTCATTTGAAAAAATTATTGACAAAGGAGTTTAGATTGAGAAGGCTCTTATTATTAAGTGCCTTGTTAAGATTTTTGTAGCATCTAATCAAACTAAATCAGTGGCTCAAATAGTTATGTAGGATAAACCTAAAGGCTTTAGAAAAAATAAGAACATGGTTGGAAATGGGGTGAATGAAACAAGACATGTACAATTGGTAAAGGCTATGCCTCCTCCAAATGTACAATTAACTCCCCCAAATCCACTACCTAATTTATAGAGACAACCTCCATGAAGGACATTTCATAACAATTTTAGTCTTTATCAAGTTAGGAGAATCAGATGAAATAATGTTACAAAAGGTCAGTGTAGCTAATTTAATTATATGGCTAGTATCAAGGCCAATTCCTTAAGATCAACCAAAACTAGATTGGTACGAAGAGAATGAATGGTGTAACTTTCATCATGTTGTTGGTCACAATACATATCATTGTGTTCAATTGTAACATATTATTAAGGACTTTATTGAAAGTGGTAAACTAGAAATTAAGTTGGCCCCTAATCAAGACACAAATTAGGATATGGGAATCTACAAAGACCCCTTTCCTCAACATGATCCACCACCACCAAGAAATAAACAAAATGGTCATAATCAAGGACAAAGGCAAAATCATAACAAATAACAAGGTTAGAATCATAATGAGGATAATTGAAATCATAATTCCCACACTAATAATGTGGCTTATAAAAACATACCTTATGAATATAATAATACTATGGGACACATTTTTTCAACCCACATTTCCACTATTACTATAAAACCATGTGGCCAATATCATGTTTGTTATAACACAAGACCCATCACTATAGGGTCAACATCTTCTCCCCCTATTAATATCATGTCAGGTTTGCATCATCATGTTGCTACTCTATTTGCATGGGTTACTAATTCTAAAAAACAACACCTTTCTTCTAATTATAAAGGCCCCTCACTAACCCAAAATTGTATCAATATAGTTAAGCACCCATGAGTCACCATCTAAGGCCCTTTTCATTCCTCTTCTAATTATAATAACTCCTTGCCACCTCTAGGTTGTGCATTTGCAACTAGATACCCATGAGTTATGATCCAGGGCCCTTTACCCACTTCTTCCATAAAACCCAATGAGAACATTATGCTAATGGTTCCAAAGCTGAATATTGTCCCAACAAACACTAAACTTGTTCAATCCACAATTCAAAGGCCTTATAATATAATGGATCAATTAGATAAAACCCCTACACAAATTTCCATATTAGAAATCTTGCAGACATCTGATGTCCATAAAACCATCTTCAACAAAATTTTACAAGAGTCTATTATTCTTAATGATATAAACCTTGATCAATTCCAGAACCTAGTTGGATACTTGTCTTCATTTTGACAAATCACATTTGATTAAAAAGACATGTTCACCCTTGACCCAAACCACAATAACCCTAAACCCAATATACATTGAGATAATTATTATGGATAACAAGATCAAGTGGGTTCTTATAGATAATGGTTCAGGGATGAACATCATATATATTAAATTCGTATGATGATTAGGCTAT
The DNA here is from genome assembly GCA_037957365.1 of Torreya grandis. Lineage (NCBI taxonomy): Eukaryota > Viridiplantae > Streptophyta > Pinopsida > Cupressales > Taxaceae > Torreya > Torreya grandis. The sequence continues at coordinate 37,324 of JARHVA010008197.1, read as the reverse complement.
ATGGATAAAAACATTCTACTAGAAACTATTATAATCAAAGCTTATGATAATGATGAGAGGGAGTCATCTGGTATAGTTTGGTTTCTAGTCATAGTTGGGTATATTTATCATCACACATTATTCCATATTATGGATATTGAGTTTCTTTATAACATATTTCTTGGTCATCCTTAGATCCATTAAGTATAGTTAGTTCCATCTACTCTTCACCAATGCCTTAAGTTTCCCCATGATGGGATCAAGGTTGTTATTCCTACTTATCAGCAGCCATATCAATACTACAAACATCTTGAAGCAACGTTTTATAATTATAACTATTTCCCAAGTTCTAAATTCATTAAAAAGAAGAACAAAGCCATCATTTCTCATCCATCCCTATCTAATTATATAGACCCTAGTGATCTAGCCTCCACTTTGGCTGATCCATTTCTTGTAGGTCTAGCCAAGAAGGTTATTATTAAAGATGTAGGCATTTCCATGTACTATCTAAAAGACATCCTCGATATTGAAAATTTACCAAAATACCCTAAGAAATTTGGTAAGCCTAAAACTTCCCAGACTTCTAACAAACCCAATCATATTTGGTAACCAAAGAAGAAATAACCAAAACCTCCTATGGTTTTTGTACCTATAATTGCACCAAAAAAATATCAAGAGGGTCTTACCAAGGGAGATTGGTTATGTTCTGAAGACCTTGTTGATTGTTTTTAGAATCCAAAGTATCTTATCCCTAACTGGATAATGGATCATCTTGACTATATAGGGAAAAGCCTTGGCCCACAAGTGCAAGGAATATTATAACCCTTATTAGTTGGAGTTGTCAATTAGAATCATGGTCTAAAATTTAAACTACTAGAGGATGACCTCATGACATTTGATAGTGACTCTTATAAAGTGACTAATAATGAGACTCCTAGTATTGACACAACATCCCATTATAGGCTTTTCAATGAGCTTGCCAACTCAAATTTGTTTGATTCCAAATCCATATTAACCATAATGCCTATTAGAGCTTCCCATCCTAAATAAAAAAACCATCCTAGTGGTGTTTCCCTTCCTAAAGTAGGACATTATATATTTACCATTGGTGCTTCCCATCCTGAAGCAAACCCTCACTGTAACCTATGCCTTTACCATCCTAAACTCATAAATTGGGATCAACAAAATTTGGTCATATGCCTCGATGAGTTTTAAAATAAAGAATCAATTTTAGAATACATGGGCCTATAAGATGCATTCCCCATTAGTGATCATAAGCAGGGTTTTAATTTTTCATTGGATCTTTCTACCTACTTTAGAGAGTAGGAAAACTTTCTTGGTCATAATAAATAACAAACATCAATATCTTTAGGTAAAATCCTCTTTGAGGCACTTGTTGATCAGGGAAAAAGTAAAGAAAAGGACAAAACTTTGAGTGAAAACCTATTTCAAGCACTTACAAGTGGGAATGTTTGCTCATCCCTTCTAGATGTAGAAAGCCCATCCAACCCAAGTTCCATAGCTAGTACAAGCATCTCTTCAAAACAAAAAACAACATCAAATATTTGAGCATCTTGCTCTTGAGTTTCTAGAGTTTTTTTGCCAATTAGACTTTACCTTAGAAGGTAGATTATGATTCTTCATATTATCTAGGCATTTAAGAGGAACAAAAAAAAGATATAGCAGAGGAAAATGATCATGACCATACATTGCCTATAATTATAGAAGATGGATCTACACTTCTTATGGAGAGCACAATAGAAGTGAATTTGGGAACCCATGAGGATCCTAAAATGGTTTATCTTGGAGCTTCCCTTATTAAAGTATAACATGAACACATTATATCCATTATTAAGGATTATATAGACATCTTTGCATGGGCATACTCTGACATGCTAGGCTTGGACCCAGATTGAGTTGTGCATCATCTTGTTGTTCACCCTAGTGCTAAACCAATCAAGCAAAAGTTGATAAAGATGAATCCATGCATCACCCTTTTAGTTAAAGCTGAGTTGGAAAAGTTATTAGGACCCAATTTTATTAGCCCACTGGACGACTCTGAATGGGTTTCTAACAGAGTACTAGTGCGTAAAAAGATCCCAAGCATATTTGTTTGTACTATTTTTTATGATATCAACAAAGAATGCCCTAAAGATGATTTTCCTTTACCCAACATTAACATGATCATCAACTCAAATGTTAGGTATGAGATGTTATCCTTAATGGATGGATTTTTTGGTTAAAATCAAATCAAGATAGCCTCTAAAAATTAGCATAAGACTGCATTCACCACTCTATGGGAGATATTCTGTTACCAAGTCATGCCATTTTGTTTGATGAATGTTAGAGCCACATACTAGCATGCAATGACTTTCATTTTACATGACATGATGCATGACATTATTGAGAAATATGTTGATGATATAATATCAAAATTAAGAACAAGAGCTAGACACCCTGACATTCTATGAAGAATATTTGAGAGGCTTCATGCATATAAAGTCTTCTTGAATCCTAAGAAATGTGTCTTTGGAGTCACATCAATAAAATTTATAGGGTTTATTGTCTCATAATGAGGTATAAAATTTGACCCTATAAAGGTCAATGCTATTATGGAAATCCCTCCACTAAACAATCTTAAATAGTTGTGAGGCCTACAAGGAAAGATCCAATCTATACGTAAGTTCATTTCTCAATTGGTATATAAGTGCCACCCATTTACCCATCTCTTAAAGAAAGGGGTAACATTTTAGTGGGATGAATATTATCAGATAGAATTTGCAAAGCTTAAAACATACTTGGCCAATCCACCAGTCTCACGGCCTCCAACACAAGAAAATCCACTACTTTATATATCAGCCATAAAACATGCACTGGGGGCACTTTTGGCTCAGCATGATGATCATGGTAAAGAACACACTATTTATTATTTAAGCCACACAATAGTAGCCTATAAACATAATTATATGCCTATTGAGAAGGCATGTTTAGCTATGGTGTTTGCTACTTATAAATTGACATTATATGCTAAATAACAAAACTATTGTTATCACCAAGGTAGATCCTCTCAAGTTCCTCTTATCTAAAGCAAATATTTAATGATGTATAGCTAAATGGATTATGATCCTCAGTGAGTTTGATATTGAGTACCAAAATCAAAAGGTAATCAAAGCACAAGTTCTTACTGACTAACTTGCAGAAGTTCTTATTACGACCACTCAATATCTCAATTTTGACCTTCCAGATGATTCTATCCTAATGATAGAACAAACATCACATGAACCTAAATAGTGGATGCTTTATTTTTATGGATCCTTCACATCCTAAAGGTTTAGAGCTAACATATTATTAATCATGCCATAGGTGGATTTGATCCTCAAAGCATTCCATATATAATTTTAGTGTATAAACAATATGGATAAATATGAGGGATTGGTTGCAGGGCTCCATTTTGATATATAGTGGGATATTCAAAGCTTAAATGTCTATGGATATTCATAGATAATCATAAATTAGACAACTAACTAGTATCAAACAAGAGATGATAAGTTTGTTCCTTACAAGCAAATTGTTGATAACCTCAAAACACATTTTAAATCTCTACAATTTGAGCAAGTCCCATGAGTCAACAATAGATCTACCAATCCCATGGTAATAATCAATTCCATGATCCAAATGCATGACAATTCTAAAGAGTATCAGTTCCTGATTGAAAATCTTCTTCAGCTAGCACATATTCTATCAGATTCAGATAGGATATGCACCATTTTTTATCCTAATCCCTCACCTTAGCTACCATGGTACCAATATTTTTATAAATATTTTCATAGTCATGTATTTCCTACCAACCTTTCTAACAAAAAACAAAAACTATTCATTTATCACTTAACATGTTATATCATCCTTGGAAACATGCTTTATCATAAAGGCTTTGATGGAACACTTCTTCATTCTTTATCTTTGGGAGAATCCAATCTCGCACTAAAGGAGGTTCATGAAGGAATGTGTGGGGACCATACCAATGGTGTAGTCCTAGCAAAGAAACTTTTCAAAATAGGCTATTATTGGTCCAAAAAGGAGATAGATGCTTGTAATTATGTAAAGAAGTGTGTTCCTTGTCAGCAACATGAAAAATTGATACATGCACCTTCCTTACCATTTTATCTGATTACAACACCATGGCCATTCTCAACATGGAATCTTGATCTCATTGGGAAAATTAACCTGACATCTTCAAATTAACATAAACACATTTTGACTACAACTAGATACTTTACCAAGTGGATTGAGGTGATTACTCTCACTTATGTTATCGAGAAACAAAAAGCCAAATTCATTCATTACCATATCATATGTCAATATGGCATCCCAGCCCATATTATATCTAATAATGGTGGATTCTTTGTGAACCAAGATGTGAAATTTCTTTGTGAAAAAATCAAGATCAAGCACAAGAAATCCACTCCATATAACCCACAAGGCAACAAACAAGTTGAGGTATCAAATAAAACCATTCTAGCCATCCTAAAGAAGATTGTCAATGATGCTAGTTGTAATTGGCACTTATAACTCTTTTTTTCCCCTTGGGCTTATAGAACCAATCATTACACCCCAACTAGAGCTACTCTATACTCCCTTATTTTTGGCACTGAAGCTATCATCTCAATCAAGATTGAGATTCCATCATTAATAATATCATTGGAGCACATTGAAGATAATGATGGCTATATATCCTCATGACTACATGAACTAGAGCTTCTTGATGGTCAGCATTTTGTTACCCTAGAAAATTTTTAGGCCTATCATTATGAAGAAGCTACAACAAATGCATTCTCCCTCAAGAATTTGAGATTGTTGGCTTAGTTTTGAAAGAGACCCTGAAGAATACAAATGTCAAAAAGAAAGGCAAGTTTTAGCCTATTTGGTTAGGACCATATATTATCATAGAAAACTATGGATTAAGAGCATATCAATTAGCTAAACCTAATGGTGAAGAAATTTTAGATCCCATTATTGGGGATCAACCAACAATTTGATTACACTTATGAAAGCAATAAACTGCGAAATTAAATTAGATAGATAAGTAACTAGAATGATAAATAGAAAAGAATAAGAGATACAAGAAACCACCCTGAAAACCTATATTAAACTCTTTACAGAAGGAATACAATTGAAGAAACTTCTTTCTTCCACACCTCTCTCAGATGTACATATCTCTCTCTAGATCTCTTTCCCTCAAGAGCTCTCTCTCAAGTACAATCAACTCCAACAACCTGGAATGATTCACCTATACAATTCTGTATTGTTCTTTCAACATACCAATACAATAAGCTAAGAAGATCTAATTCTACATATAAAATTAGGATACTTGAGCATGCATTTACAACCAACAGTTAAGCCTCTTGAACAAGGGCTCTAAAAATAGTCTTACTAATAATAGAGACGCGGACTTAAGACTATGACTTAAACTCATCATGCAAACACTCGGTTCTATCCATGGAAATAGCTCTTTGGACGCACAGGTAACCGACATCGGTTCTTGCCTGCTTGCCTGTGACTGACGTCGGCTGATCCCTGCCAACGCTGGCATCTCCTAAACTGCACCTGACTGATATCAGTCGCTCCTGACCAATGTCGGTGACTGTGTAAACCTGGAACTATCAAAATGCACTCCTTGGTGAAGCTTTTAGGCTCCACACCTTAACAATATCCCACTCTGAGATAAACAGCTACACCAGTACCTGTACAGCAACATCTTCTAGCTCCTCCATCTTCAACTCAATCATGAAGACCAACAGAAGTTGAATGAAGATTCAACTTCTCCTTTGTAACCGGTTTGGTTAACATTATCTTTATGGATCTTCTCCGGCTTCAACTCACCATCCTCCAATACCTATCTTATGAAGTGGTACCTAAGTTGTATGTGCTTTGTTCTTAAATGAAAGGCTGAATTCTTAGCCAGATGAATTGCACTCTAACTATCGATGTATAATCTGCAACTCTCTTGCTCCTTTCCAAGCTCTTCCATGAACCGTGTCATCCATATCATCTCTTTGCTAGCCTCTGTGGCTGCAATATACTCTGCTTCTGTAGTTGAAAAGGCAACAACCTTCTGCAACTTTGATATCTAGCTAACTGTCATTCCACCAACAGTGAAAACATAACCTGTGGTGCTCCTCCTACCATCCAAATCACCTGCCATATCTGAATCTACATAACCATGTAGAGAAGTATCTGAACCTCCATAGCACAAATGCCTACTGTTGGTTCCTTTCAGATATCTAAGGATCCACTGAACTGCTTTCCAATGTTCCTTCCCTGGATTGGCCATATACTTACTTACTACTCCCACTACTTGGGCAATATCCGGTCTAGTACACACCATTGCATACATTAAACTCCCTACTGCAGAAGAATATGGAACTCTACTCATGTACTCTACCTCATCATGTGAATTAGGACATTGTTCTTTACTCAACTTAAAATGTCCAGCCAAAGGTGTGCTTACCAGTTTAACATCCTGCATATTGAACCATTTCAACACCTTTTTCACATAATCCTCTTGAGACAAAATCAACCTGTGATTTTTCTTGTCTCTCTTAATGCTCATGCCAAGGATTTTCTTTGCTGCTCCCAAATCCTTCATGGCAAATGTTTGAGCTAATTTCACCTTAAGCTCAGAGATATCCTACATGTGTGATCCTGCAACCAGCATATCATCTACATACAACAATAGAATAATATATCTACCATTATCCAATCTCTTAAAATACACACAATGGTTAAATTGACACCTACTGTAGCCATGCTCAGTCATAAACCTATCAAATTTCAAATACCACTGTCTAGGAGCTTGCTTGAGGCCATACAAGCTTTTCTTCAATCTTCACACTAACTTCTCCTTACCTTTGACCTCAAATCCTTTCGGCTATTCCATATATATTTCTTCATCTAAATCTCCATGAAGAAATGATGTCTTAACATCAAGCTGCTCAAGATGTAAATCCTCAATAGCAACTAAAGACATTACAGTCTGTATAGAAGTCATTTTAACAATAGGGGAAAAAATCTCACCAAAATCAATACCTGGCTTTTGTGTAAATCCTTTCACTACCAACCTGGCCTTATATCTCATCTATCCGTTCTCACCTTCCTTCAACCTATAGGTCCATCTGTTCTTCAGTGTCCTCTTACCAGCTGGAAACTTAACCAAATCCCATGTTTGGTTATCTATTAAGGACTCCATCTCCTCAACCATGCCATGCTCCCACTGACTCTTAGACTCCACCTGTATTGCTTCTTCAAAACTCTCTGGTTCTCCACCATTAGTTAGCAATAAATAGAATAATGAAGGGGAATATCTAATTGGAGGCTTACTTACCCTTTCTAACCTCCTGATGGGCATCTGAGACTCATTCAAAACACACTGTCCACCCAAATTCTCTAACAGTGACCGACCTCGGTCACCTCCAGACCTGTTACTGGTCGATGTCAGTTCTGCTTGACCAACATCAGTGCCTTTCCTGCTGATGTCAGTCTCTGTATGACTGACATCAGTTTCTATCCTGCCAACACCGGTTGCTACCTTGCTGACATCGATCTCTGTGTTTTCCTACAAGTGATTATTTCTTTTTCCCATGAGCTCATTTTGGACCATCACCTTGTCCAATTCTCCATTGCTCTACCCAGGTTGATTCAGCTTCTTCAGTTGATCACTATACATCACTTTTTCATTGAAAACAACATCATGGCTCCTAATTATCTTGTTAGCTCCTAGATTCCAAAACCTAAAACTAAAATCATCTGAGCCATAGCCAATAAATGTGCACCTCATAGACTTAGCATCTAGCTTCTTTCTATTTTCCTTATCAACGTGCATGAAGGCTTCACAACCAAAAACTTTGAGGAATGAGAGATCTACCTTTTTACCTATCCATGCCTCTTCTAGAATTCCACCATCCAGAGCTATAGAGGGTCCTCTATTAATTAGGTACACTGTAGTGTCAACAGCTTCTGCCCAAAACTCTAAGGGCAAACCAGCATGTAATCTCAGACATCTTGCATGCTCCATGATTATTTTGTTCATCCTTTCAACAAATCCATTTTGCTGAGGTGTCCTTGGAACCATCCTTTGCCTATGGATTCCATGCATATAACAATACCAGTTGAACTTATAGCTGTAGAACTCACCACCATTGTCAGATCTCAGGCACTTCAATCTTCTGCCTGTTTCATTCTCAACCATAGCTTTCCAAATCTTAAAAGTCTCAAATACATCAGATTTCTTCTTAATACAATAGATCCATACCTTTCTTGTAGCATCATCTATGAATGAAACATAGTACTGTGATCCTCCAATAGAAGCTACCTGAGCCGGTCCCCACACATCTGTGTGAACAAGCCGTAACTTATGCTTCTTCTTTGTTGACCCAATATTGAGAAAACTCACTCTTTTCTATTTTCCAAAAACACAGTGCTCACAAAAATCCAGATCTATGCTTTTCAAATTTGAAAGCTTACCTTTAGACTTAAGAATTGACATTCCCTTCTCACTCATGTGGCCAAGCCTTGAGTGCCACAATTTTGCATCCACATCTGAAGTAGATAATACAAAAGGAGAATTGTTAGTAACACAATTACATAAATAGAGAGTACCTACTCTCTTACCTCTACCCATAACAAGTGCACCCTTGGTCACCTTCCAAGATTCAGCTGTGAGAGTTACTGTACAACCCTCATCCCCTAACTTTTCTATAGAAATCAAATTCCTTTTCAAGCTAGGAACATGCATAACATCTCTCAACACCCATGTGTTGCCATTCTGCATTTTTAGCTTCACTTTACCTTTGCCAATAATTTTACAAGGCTCATCATCCCCTATATACACTATTCCAAAATCTCCATGAATATAGTCACTAAAATATTCTCTATTAGGGGTAGCATGAAAAGATGCACCAAAATCTAACACCCAAGATTCTATATTATTATGCAAAGAGAATATTAAAGCATCTTGTGCAATACCTGCAACCTTTGCTTCTTCTTTTCCTTTGTGCTGATTGTCCTCCTTAGGCTTTAACCAGCAATCTCTGCTTATGTGCCCCATCTTTCCACAATTCTAGCATTGTGGCTTCCTGCCATTTCTGGATTTGGATCTACCTCTCACTTTAGACTTAGATCTTGATCTCCCATTCTTTCTCTTCTCTTTTTACCTTCCCCTACTCTCAAAACTTAAAGTGTTCCTTGATGTTTCCTCTGTGCTTTTCCTGTGAATTTCCTCATTCAAGATAACACTAACAACATCCTCTACTTTTAAAATATTTGAAGCAGATGCAGTATTACTAACTGCCATTACTAATCTATGCCAGCTTTCAGGCAAAGAACATAATATTAAAAGAGCTTTAATTTCATCTTCAAATACAGTATTGACTGAACTTAATTGATTTACAATTCCATGGAAATCATTCAGGTGATTAGATACAGATCCACCTTCCTGCATACACAAATTAAATAACTGCTTCATAAGATATACCTTATTAGAAGCTGAGGGTTTTTCATACAAATTTGCTAAAGTAGTCATCAACTCTACTATATACTTTGCCTATGATAAATTAGATATCACAGTAGATGCCAGACACAGTCTTATAGACCCCAGAGCCTTTCTATCAAGCACTTCCCATTCTTCATCATCCATATCTGTGGGCTTCTTTGCAATCCCACCTAACGGTAAGTATAGATCTTTCTGATACAGATAGTCCTCTATCTACATTATCCAATGTTGATAATTTTTGCCATTAAACTTTTCCATTCTCAGTTTACTTTCTTCTGCCATTGCTTCTCCCACTCAAACAAAAATCCCTGCAAAAACCCCTATGGGCAACTTGTAATCAATACACACTACACAGATCTGAACCACCTGTTAGTGAACCTGAGCTCTGATACCAATTGTTGGATATCAAGCTCTAAACCTACAACTAAGGCTCTGATACCACTTGTTGGATATCAAGCTTTGAACCTACAACCAAGGCTCTGATACCACTTGTTGGGGATCAACCAACAATTTGATTACACTTATGAAAGCAATAAACCATGGAATTAAATTAGATAGATAAGTAACTAGAATGATAAATAGCAAAGAACAAGAGATACAAGAAACCACCCTAAAAACTTGTATTAAACTCTTTACAGAAAGAATACAATTGAAAAAACTTCTTTCTTCCACACCTCTCTCAGATGTACAGATCTCTCTCTAGATCTCTTTCCCTCAAGAGCTCTCTCTCTCTCAAGTACAATCAACTCCAACAACCTAGAATGATTCACCTATACAATTATGTACTGTTCTTTCAACATACCAATACAATAAGCTAAGATGATCTAATTCTACATATAGAATTAGGAGACTTGAACATGCATTTACAACCAACAGTTAAGCCTCTTGAAAAAGGGCTCTAAAAATAGTCTTACTAATAATAGAGATGCGGACTTAAGAATATGACTTAAACTCATCATGCAAACACTCAGTTCTGTCCACGAAAATAGCTCCCTCGACGCACAGGTAACCGACATCAGTTCCTACCTGCTTGTCTGTGACCGATGTCAGCCAATCCCTATCGATGCCAGCGTCTCCTGAACTACACCTGACCGATGTCGATCGCTCTTGACCGATGCCGGTGACTTTGTAAACTTGCAACTATCAAAATGTGCTCTTTGGTGAAGCTTTTAGGCTCCACACCTTAACACCCATGAACATCATACACCTTAAGAGGTTCTATGCATGAACAACTTTGAACCATTGCCTATAAGACCCCTAACTTGGGGGAAACTTGTGTTTCCATAATTTTGTCCCACCCTTCTATCTTGCCTTTAACACATTTTACACTACCCTGGTCCACTTTTCATGATTTTTGATAGTAAAGGCTTTTGATCATTGGCATTTTAAACATATTCTTCATCCCATTCTACATTGTTCTCATTGAGAGGAATATTTTTTGTTATGTCTAAGGCATGTTATAAGCTTGAACACTTTTAATCCCTTGACCAATTATGATCTTGATTATGTCTCATGAATATTATGAATATCCTCAATAGTAATTCTATAAAGCAGTTTGCCAAGATAGTATTGTGCAACTTAAGACAAGTGAATAGAAACATCTTCTCAGTTCCAAACCATTTCTACACTATTATAGATCAATAACCTTACTCTCAATTATTTGTGAGCATAGGTCATTTTAGTCAACTTAGATGTCTTATTAGAACCTCTACTCTCAGGACATGCATCTCCTCAACTAGATGGTTCCACCTTATGCATATTTTATCCCAAAAACACCAAAAACATCAAAACATGATCCACAAAAGAATTAAAACATTATATCATGATTATATACATTTGTACATTCTCATTCCACCATGCTATGCTCTTACCATTTTGAAAGCACATAAACACTACTTCATTTCATCTTGTCCCATGCACTTGTCATTTTGCAAAATCATTCTTTCTCATCTCATCAACTTCTTATTTGCTAGACCATTCTCATTTGTTTATAATCTCTTCCATTTCTTCTATAACATTAATCATGCTGGTTTGATCATCATTTTTCTTCTATCCCATTTCCTAGGAGAACTAAATTTGGCCTAAAGTTCATCTTGGAACATGCATCCATGGAACTATGTAGGCAATATCCACTTGTCTTATACATCTAGAGTCATCTTGGCCAACCCCATTCCTTTTCTTCTCTTCCCCCATTTCTTTTGTCATTGTTCCTCTTTAATTATATAAAAATTGTCATGTCATTTTTCTTTTTTATTATGAGGTGGAAAGTAATGCCTCTATTGCATATGCATGAATATTTTTCTTTAAACCACACTAACTTGGTTTTTATTTGTGTGTGTTTATTTGAGTTCTCTTGGTATATTTTTATATTTTCTTGGTTTTTTGTTGTAATTTTTCACCTCTCCTTTTATTTCTTCTCCTTTTCTCTTTTTATTATTTCTTGTCTCTTCTTAGTCTTGTGTTTCCTTGTTTTTTTTTTTTTTTTGCTTTTTTTTTGTGTTCAATAAGTCCACATGGATCTAGATTATTCATATCTTGGTCTCATGTCATTAATATGTTCTTACCTTTGTTTTTAAACATTTTTGTTCCTACTTAAGATCATTTCTTGATTTCAAGATAGGTTCATTTATGTTTATCTTTTTCTTTATTTTTGCTTTTTTTGTTTAATTGTAAATCACTGTAACTTTGGTTTTGGTCATTGCTTTACCATTATCCTTAGTTATAGGTATTCACATTTAAATTTCCTTAATGTAATTGGAATCTTATGTCATTCTAAGCTATTTATACTTATGATGCCTAATTTATTTTACTACAACAATCACTTTGTGCTCAGGTAACAACGTCTTAATGTCAACATCAGATCCAATGAATGCTTCTCAAGAACACTTTACAAAACCTAGGCTCATGATATGGAATTAGGCTTATAGGTAGCATGTATTTCAATCTTATTTATCTATTCTTAGATGTGCATCTCTTTTCATACAATGTAAATATAATCAATTCTTGGTCATTTTTCATCATTCCTCATTCAATTCTCTCCCAAACTTGGGTAAACTACATTGGCTTGAAGTTCATGTTGGAAAATGAGTCCATGGAACTATGTAGGTAGTGATCAATTTCTATGGAGGTCAGCTCAGCTATCTCCATTCTTATTTTCATCTCTCTCATCACTTTGTGCATTCTTATATGTTTGTTTCGATATGGCCTTCTAAGCCATTACACCATCGCATGTACATTCATGCCTGCTCACTTTAACCTATATTTTAGGTTATATCCTTGAGTTATTTTACTTGCCAATTACCCATGTTGGGGCACAACATCTGAACAACATTCTAATAAAATTAGCTCTATAGGGGTAAATCATTATTTATTATTTATCAATGATCAAAATTTTCCCTACTGGGGTAAAACTACTTTATCACAATCAAATCTTCTCTATTGGAGTACTTATTATATTCTCTTTGGAGACCACATTCTAGTGGTGCTTCCCTCCTTGAAGTAGAACATTCTCTTTTTTCCTCTAATTCAAAGATCTCCACATTAAACCCCATGATGGAAATATTTAGGTGTGCACCTTGTCTTGGGATTGATCAATGCCATAAACATGCAACTTATACTCTCAAATTGGGTATATTTAAAGTGTGTCCCTTAAATTTGTGGATTGTATCTTTCCCATTCCCCCTTTCTCTAGGGAATATTATACCTCTAATTATATTTTTATCATTGATGATAATCATGTGTGAAAGTATTATCTCATTTGGATGTAATCTATTCCATGGGTTAATCTCTCACTTTCTTTCTCTTTTTGAGAGTCCATTCTTTTCTTCCATCCTAGTATGTCCTCTCGAGGGGGCATCATGGGTCTATTCCAATTTCTTCTTGACAACTCTTTTATTTGAGAAGACATTTCTTCACTTTAATGTCTCATTATGCCTTCTCAAATAGGGGCAAAATGTAAACATCTGATTTCTAACACCATTTGTGTTAAAATTGTCAATCTTACTCGAATTGCACTCAAATGCACATTTTAGGTCAAAATCCATAAAATACCCTAAATGGTTCAAAATTATCACTTAAAAGTGCCAATTTAGGTCAAAATATCCCTAAATAGGGCAATGTATTTTATGGGCCAGCTAACTTTGATTAGATCATTTCAAGTGAAAATGACAATTTCACTATTTAGTGCTCTAGATCACTCTTTTCTTCTAATTCATTGGTACACATCACGTAACTTTATTATTTGGTTTTGGAAACATCTTAATTAGGAATACATCTCCATCACATCTAAAATCACCTTCCAATTCCTTTCCAGTGACCTAGTAATATGAATTTTTGACCATTTTGATTAATTGAGGGCCAATTTTCAAATAATTACACAAATGTTGATTAATTTTATTTAAAGCTAATTAATATAAATCAGGAGCTTAGGTGTATTTTCCATGAGAGTTGTTGAATATTTATTTTGAAAATTGATTCTTATTAACTACATCATCAGGTGACATCATTTTTTGGGAAGACATCCCTAGGCCATAAATGCCACAAATATCAAGATTATGGGTCACCCATGCCTAGTTAATGCCTCCCATTCCTCTTCAATACCCCTTCTTCCAAGGTCATGATGAAGATAATTATGGATTTAATGCCAAATATTATGATTATCCATGGCTACACATCTCAATCTTGAGATGGATGGTCATGGTTGATCCTAACCAATCTCAAAAATCTATAAATGGAGAGGCCATGGACATGAATTTTAAGCTTGAATATTGCAAAGTTATAATGTTAAATTGTTTCCAAAATCCTTTAAATTTGATCATTGATTTTATTTGCAAGCTTCATTGATAGGCTAGTTTAGTGATTTGGAATCATGAGCCTAGGTTTTATGGAGTGTTCTTGAGACATTGGAGGAGTTTTCCACCTTTGTTGATAAAGACAAGGATGCTTGATCAAGGGAGAACATGCTTTTGAGCTACATGGGTATGGTAAATCCATTTGGGAAGGTAATATGATGTTTGATTTATTTCATTTGTTTCTTGTTATCCTTTTTAATTCCCCTAGGAATAGATAGGCTTAGTTAGTTAGTTCTCTATGCATTTTTTATTATTTATGGACTAATGCTTGACTAGCTTGGCTTGTAATCCTCTTTACACTATGGTTTTACACAACCCCATGATTACATAAAATTGCTAACCCTTGATTCATGATATTTTAATATCATGAGTCTACAGTCATGATATTGTAATATTTCATCTCTATACTTATGGTATTACAATATCGCGAGTTCCCCCACAAAAATGTAAGTCACAATGATAATGTCACAACTAAGGGCACTTCCCTCAGTCTTTGTATTTTCATTGTGACTTATATGGTGTCATTTTCTACCAAAAGTACCAAAAATATAATAAAAATTTAACAAAATCATAAAGCAAAGGGTATAGTACTCATTGTTAGTCCAACCTCTAGTGCTCTTTGGAACACTTGTACTCATTCACCATGATGGGAAGCTTAGGGAAGCCAATCCATATTTTTAGCTTAGAGCTCAATTTCACAAAACAAAAAAAACTCAAATGACCCTATTTTTCCTATTTTATCCTATTTGACCCACCCCCCATACATCCCCAATATCCCCTTACTAACACTCTCACATCCAACACTCATTATTACCCCTACTAATTATTCTTCACATGTCTCAAGCCATCCTTAATCATCATCTATAAGATAATTTGGGGCATGTGATTTATATTACCCCATTATCCAACTTAATCTCACATCAATTTTAAATTAGTCTAAGGTATCTTAGGATTATGTAGGTAGTACTTGGTCTCAATTTTATGCCAAGGATAGCTTGGGCACCATTCACCCCTCAACATCATCCCATCCATGAACTAGTCACTCAAAAATAACATGTGAATTTTAAGCTATAGATATTATATAAAGTATCTCATTATCATAATATCAACAACTTAGATCACTAATATCACTTTTCAATCCTTCCCTAACATGTGTCCTTACCATGGGACTTATCACTGGCTTGAACTCATCTAATCAATTGATTCTTATCAATCAAATCACTTTATAGACATCGATCATTTGCTTATAGCCTATCATAACTAAGCTAATGTATCCCCTTGAAATTGGATCACCTCAAATATAGATATTTCTTAGGGCATCCTAACCCCATCTTATCATCCTAGTCTTATCCCATCCCTTTGACTTCCATTTGAGTGACCATCCAAATCGATTCTCCCCACATGTCCCCTTAAGGGGGTTATTAGGGAAAATATGTTCATAGTGTGAACATTAGAATATTATTATTATTTAATATTTAAATAATACATGAGTTTTAAAAATTGTTTTATTTCACAAATCTTAGAGATAAAGGCATGGGAGTAAAACTAGGGAATAGAAGTTATAGTGATAAGACTTAACTTTGTACTTTTAGGAACAAGCAATTATATAAGAATGCCTCAAAATATCAATAAACATATCTCCATTTTATTTACATAGTGTCTAAAACTATTTATTATGCTAATGATTTAATTATTGTTGATTAAATTTGTCTCTACAACCTCTAGTTTTACAATATGTGGTATCAGAGTGGGGGATGATGAGAGTCTTGACCATACATATTTCTAGCAGTCTTTAACCTAATTCGATGTCGTGTATCTAATTCTAGGCATGCATCTATAGATGAATCATAGTCATATATTAATAAATCTTCAATATATTAGTTTTTATTTAGATTTAAGATGGAGATCATTAGCCAAGATATTTTTTATCAATTCATATGTATATTTGAATAGACCTAAGCATTAGTATGCCATGTATAGCAGTTTATTAGCTATAATTATTGATAAGTGATTTGGCTTCATCAATGGTAATAGTATCAATGGTCTATGTGTATCTTCATGCATTTGAGATACATTTATGCCCAACATTGTGTATTATGCATGTTATTTATTCACCATACCAACTCTATAAGACCAACATATTGAGGAAGATCATGTGGCTTCAATCACTCACTGTTGGATCTGCATCTTACATGGTGAATGGTCATTATGATTTTTTTGTATCTCCAAGTTGATAATGTTCCTTGCATGAATAGACTACCTAGTTGTTTTATTTGATTTCTCACATGTCCATTGTGGATCATGCAACTTTAAAGGACTTATACTTTCAGCTCAATAATCACATATAATGTATGTTATCCTCCTAAATTATAATGTCTAGGTTTTTTAAGGTTTTATTAAGTCAAAAGTCCATAGGTTTTAAGAGTCATGTCATTGGTGAGTCATTCAAAACCATTTTTTAATATTAACATAAGTTAAAAAGTTTTGAGTCCTTATTATAATTTTTTTGACATTAGTCAAAACATTTTTTTTTAATTTAATTACTTTATAAAATCTTATTAAAAGATAAAAATATTTTTTAGTCGAGAGTTATTTTTTGTCAAAGTGTATTCTCAAATTCCATATTGTATAGTCAATTAATTTGAACCATATCAATAGTAGAGTCAAGATTATCAAAAAATTCCAAAAAGAGTTATGTCCTTTGTTTTCAAAATATAAGTTTTATTGTAAGGGTGCATTTTTGACTTAGTTCAACACCCATAATGTAAATTCCATTATATAAGTTCAATGGATTAAATTTTCACACATGGAAGGTGAAAATACAAATGCAACTAATGAACAAGAACCTCTAGGGGATTATTAGTGCAAAAGAAAAATAAATTTATTAAATAGTCTACCTACAAAATATAGTAATGTGGTGTTTAATCTTGGTCAAATGCCAACATAATCACTTGAAGGCATGATATCTACACTGCTAGCTGAGGAGAAATGAACAAAAGAAGATAGTGAAGAAGAAACTACCCTTTATATAAAAAGAAGCATACTAAATTTTCAAAGAACAAAGAGGAATTATAATGTTTCATTACAATAAAAATTGACATAAATCTTCTTTTTTTATTACTCATTCCAAGTATGTTATTAAATGAAAGATTAAAATGGATGAGACCAATATAATTGCTAAGGAGGATACTAAAGAACCTGATAAGGCATGAAGATGAGGAAGACTTCCTATACTAAAGTATCATTGGAGGATGGAGGAAAAAGGAGAATGGAGGATAAATAAAATATATTTTTAGTCACCAACAATGATATTGATTTATTTTAATGGTGATCATCTATATTTTATGCTTTTTATTTTTGCATGTGTGGTAGTGAGAACATATGATTTTTCACTATTCATAGTTAGGAGCCTAATTTCCTATATTATTCCCTTTTGTAATAATGAGTGGGAAAACATGTACACTATTATAGAGTGGTTGGTGGTTCCATTAGAAAACAATTTATATATATTTTGGTTGTATTAGAAAACCATCTACAGTGTGGTTGGTGGTTCCACTAGAAAACCATTTTTTGAAGTTATTGGTTCTCTTAGATAACCATTTAATACATGAGAAGGTACTAGACAGAGCTTATCCCATGTTCACACTAAGGGGGAAATTGTTATGGAAAATATTTTCATAGTGTGAACATTAGAATAATATTATTATGTAATATTTAAATAATACACGAGTGTGTAAAATAGTTGTAATGCATAACTCCTAGAGATAAGGGCGTGGAAGTAAAACTAGGGATTAGAGGAAGTTATAGTGATAAGACTTGACTTCATAATTTTTATAGAAACCATCTATATAATAATTCCTCTAAATATAAATAATCATATCTCCATTTATTTATGTCATTTTGTCAACTATTTCTTATGCTAATGCTTTTATTTATTATTGATTAAATTTGTCTTTGCAACCTCTAGTTTTAGAACATGTCCCATTGAGGGGGCATAATATCCTACTAAATTATTTATAACACTGTCTAAACATCATGGTTATTATTTTAAATACCATTACTCTTCCCATCCTATCCACTCACAATGCCTTTTCAAAAAGGGGCAAAATGTATGCACTAAAAACCATTCACCCTACCAATTAAATTAATTTTGCTAATTTAACATATAACTATATTTCATAGATAATTTATATAATGCCCCTTATCCCACATCCCATTTCCTACATATTATAAACCTTACCCCATCCTTGACCAATTAATCCCTTCATTAATCCCCTAAAAAAACCTATTTACCCACTAACTTACCTCCTAAGTAACTTGCTAATTTAAGTATACAAAATATTCTACCTACCCATCTACCACCCTATTCTTAGATATTCCTAAACCATAATAGAAGATTTATAAAATTGGAGGATTTTATAAATATCTTACATTTTATCCCCCTTTCTATATAATTTTCTATTCTAGAGATTTCCATGGAATTAAAAATTCCATGGAAAATCTGTAGCCATTAATTTCAATGGCTCAAAATTAAATTTGAACAATTTATTTCTCCCTCCATTCCTATATAACCAAGCTCACTCCCTCTATGAAACTAACATGGAAAATTTGAAAACTACCAACTTGATACCATTATCTTGCATCTATATAGCCTTCTTTCATCCATCAAAAGCCCTTATTAGGGTCAAATTATCCCTTAGAAGCCATTATCAATTATCGAACAAGCAATCCAAAATATTCAATTTAGAATCAAGAATCCATTTGAAAATCTTGGAGAGGATCTATAAAGAGGTAAAGTGATTTTAAGAGCCTCTCTATCATTATTATTATCTCTATTACCCTCTCCTATTGGTGTGTTTAGATTTTAGGTTTTTATTGCTAAATATAGTAATAAAATTTTAATCTAAAATTTAGGCTACAGGAAGCACATTAATAGTTTTGAGAACTTCATCTCAATAATAAAAAAAGTGGTCAACCATTGCACTCGTAATGTATGGGCTTGATGCCGACAACCTCTTACCTCCTTAACCTGACTTGGATCCTTCCTATGACCTTTGATATCTAACTTGATTTCTTGTCATACGTTCTTGCTTTCAAAATTGAACTCTCTCTCAAAATCTCTCTTAACTAGGATTATAAGGCTCTTGGAAAATATATTATTCCACTTAATTTTAAGGCATTTACCTCTTTCATCAACTTCTACACTTTCTCTCTCTCCTAAATATCACCCTCATTATCTCAAACCAATCTTCCTTCTCTTTACTTAATTCAAACTAGCTTAATCATATGGCTTCATAGGCCTAAATCCTCATATAAGGTTTCATGATTATTACCTTATCAATATGACCCATATGTTCATCCACCTATTATTTTAAATCTCCTTTCTACATTCAAAAAATTAACCCAAATTCAATGATTCGAACTCTCTTGACAACATTATTCCTTCATTAAGGCCTAAAATGCTTCTAGCCCTAATTTTATATAAATATTGTAGTTTTGATCTATAAGAATATATTAAATATAAATAAATATATTTTTGGATACAATTTATCCCTTTTCATCTTCTCCCAAAGTTTTAAGGCTCAATTCCCAAGGTAGCCCTACTAACTCAATCCCCCCTTTTGTCAATTAGGTCTCTCCTAGGCCTAATCACTCCCACAGTTTAATAAATAGTAAAATATGGTTATTTGATGACATAAAACCTTATCCACACTCTATAACACATTAAAATACCTCAAATTACCAATTTTTAAAAAATTGGTGGGGTTGAAACAAAAGGTAGACAATTTTGAGAAATTAAAAAACCCTAAGTTTAATTAATAGGCTAGTAGGTGGACAAGAGGATAAAAAGGGTCTAAATTGAAACTAATCCACTTTAAAATTAATTTTGAGAATTTTTATGGTCTATACAACCTATTTACACATTCTCCAATAGTTTCTAAGTCTTGTCATTTTTAATAAAACTCCTAGAAACACATTATCACAATTCTGGGTTTTAGTGTAAGACTATGTAACTTGAGGGTTTATAATATGAGTCCATTTGTATTACCCAAAAAATTCAATCAAATTTAACACTTGAATAATGTCTGAACCAATCCGATTCATCTTCCTCAATGGATAATTTCTCTTGATTAGTCTCAAAAAAAGGCTTTAGAAAGTAAGGTTATAAAATTATGTGTGAACATTAGGACTATGTGTAGGTTTTAATTGACTTTTACATCTATGAATGGACTTTTGGGTCTTAAAATTTATTTACCTCAACAAATATAAAACCTATTTTTGATACCATGACTCAAATAATTCAAAAACCACTTCAATAACCATTCACAAGACACCACTTACTAGACAGTCCTAACTAAATCTTAACAAAATTGTCTCTTCTTACAATACACTGTGTATAACCTTTGATAAGATGAGAATGTAAGGAAACTAATAAAATATGAGTAATTAATTTAATATTATCCTTAGTATGGTATATATATTTAAAAACTAAATAAATACTTGATAAATTCAAAGGAATGATATTAACCCTATTACTCTTGACTATGTAGGCCAAAATTACTCCTCCTTCCAAGTGGACAATGGGTTAAAAATATAAACCTATTAATTTATTTAAAAATAATAATATGATAAATAATAATAATATTAAAAAAAATTTAATATATATTAAATCCTTGAGAATATATATGAAACTTTGGCAATACTTCTTTTTCATTCATATCTGAAGAACACAATATACTCATAATTACATACACAACAAAAACAGAGCTTCCTCATCTATTTATTCCATTATCTCAACCTTATACCACACACCTTCAACCTATATCATCCTAATAACCTTATAACACCTGATATAACACCCTGCATGAGATTTTTTTCTCTTTATAACACTCAAAATATATTCTCTCTTCTTATTCAACCCATATAAGGTGGTAATTATAAGATGTTTATTGATTTTTTATACTTATTTTTCATGCAATGCACATTATGATATAATGAAACACCTTATAAAACCTATTAAAAATATTCACCTACCTTTATGTTCCTCATAAGATTCAAAAACACCCTACAAAGACTTATTTTAAATTTAAGTTTTCAAATGTTATTTTTTGCTAGAAAATGAAAAGGACTATAAACACACAATTTTAAAGACTCCTCAAAGATCTAGTATGACCCTATAAGACCTATAACACATTTTTCTTAAAAAAAATTGTTATTATGAAACTAGTAAACATACTAACTCCTTTATTACATGGTGATGCTCTGCATCAAACTCCTCCAGTAGGATAAATTTAAACTCTTGCTCAAATGTGCTTTGTCCCACTTATTTATTGATTTCCAATTCTTCTTCTTGTTATCTTATAATATTCTTTTGTTTCTCCTCTTTTTATTTTTATTTCTTCTCATTTGATTCCTTGGTATTTGCCTTCTTTTCTTATTTTGCTTCTTTGTCAACTCATCTTTATATATATGAGGTATAAGACCTCTTGAAACTCCTTGTTTACTTCATATTCTATCTTCTTCACCTCTTAATTTTCTCCATAATTCTCTACCCTTAATGACTAATCCTCATTCTTAATTTTTGATTTTAACTCATAAAGTTCCTATTCAATTATCATGTTTAGTTCTTGCACTCTTGGATGATCTTGCTTCGCAATCTTGTTTTCTCCTTCATTTCCATGCTCTAATGGCTGCTCATACTTCTATTCTTCTTTAGAAAATCTCCTTGACATCTTATTTATTTAGATCTTCATGAAACTTCACCTTCTCATGGTGAGTCTCCTCTTGCTTATCTTTATATGGCATCTCATTGACCCATTTAGGTTCATCATACCATAACACTACTTGGAAACTTATCACCTTAATAACAGCACGCATACCTTCAACTAACTCAGCTAAAACATTTCCCATTGAACATGTCAATTTATTACCTTGTTATTTCCTCCTTTGTTTGATATCTAACTTGTTTGCTTGTGGATATCCTTCCATGATCCTTTGTTATTCACCTCTTGGAAGGCTATTTGATCTAGTTTTTGGGTTAATGTTTGCCTCTCTTTGATTTATCCATATTAACTTGCTCACTCTTTATTTGAATCTCCTTATGACTGATATTTTCCTTCTCTAATTGTACATGCTCCATCAACCTTCCCTCTGAGATACTCTTCTCTCTTTCATGCTTAATCATGAGCTATTGTGATTAAATGCTTATTCTCTCCATATGATCATGAAATGGATTATTATTTCTCATCTCCATACCTATAAAATATTGATTAGTACCTATCAAATTACTTTAATGAGACTTTATAGTCTCTTTAAAGACATCCTTGTCCTTTTCATCCCTTATTGATTATACTTTATTCATCCATGCCTCTTTAAGATTCTCTCTCATATTCTTGAGTTCCATATCATGTCCTCTATTATCTTATATTATATCATGAGCTACCAAAACTTGTTATTTGACCAACACATATGATTTTACGCCTTGCTTGTTCATGTTTTTAGACTTATCTTGGCTTACAAATTGATTTTACCCATCTTGTACTATAACTATTCCATCTTCTTGGTTGTAACTCATTGTTTGCCTCTAATTTTTTTCCCTGTATAACTTGAAATTTCAACTCCTTGAGGTGTTCTTATAAGCAACATGTTCTTTGACTTTGTCATCTTCTTTCCTTCACCTTGAAATTCTTCCTCTAGATCAATTATAACATCCTTCACCTTCTTCTCACTTTGACTAAAGAACTCCAATAGGTTATTTTAATCTTTTTCAATCAACTCTCTCCATATGAACTCTTATTAATTACAATTGTATATGACTGGTACCTTATCTTTTACTTATTTTACTCTATCTCCTTCATGTATCAATATAGACACTCTCATTTGATATAAATAATTTTGTACATCCATAAATATCTCTCTTTTGATCCCCCATAGACTCATGCACATTACTCATCTCTTTACCTGTTATTATAGGATATACTTTGTCCCTTTATTCATGATTTATGGCATGCTACAATGCTACCAATTATTCTTGTAGTTGATCCCAACTCTCATAGACAAATGGCTAGTCATGTTTCTCCTCTGGCAACTCTTCATCACCTACATACTCTTGTTCAATATGCTCTATCTCTTTGATTGCTTCATAAAATACAAAGTCAAGTTCTAAATTTTGACATTCATACCTCTTATATCCATATTCTTAATCCAATATTTCTTATTTTATGCCTTCTATGATGCATCTTCTATACATGGCTATCCAATAAACTTCTTATACATCATAAGTAGGTTGTTCATGATTTTTTTCATTCATATTTTCAGTCTTTATGTCCTTAACATGAACTTCTTCCTCATTCACTCTTGTACCTTCATATACACATGATAAGAAATCATTAGATTCAAAAACTTGAAGTTTGATTTCTTCTGTCTCTAACATTATAGGTTTATTTTTCTCAATGACTATCTCCTTCTTCACAAGGTGTTATTCCCTTCCTTCATGCTTATCTCTAATGAGCTTCTTCATATCCTCCTTGAGTTTTTTCTATATCAATCTCTTTTGTCTCTAATTATATCTCATGACAATATTCCTCCTTCTCTGTATGAGTGGCCTTATGGGCCACTTAACCCTCTTCATATTCATAATCTATCCATACCATTGTATATATTCCACTTTCATGAGCTCCACTAAGAGCTTTATCATCTCTAGACTCTTATCTATCTCATTCATCTCTTATTGAACATTAAACCCCTTTATCTTTGGGACTTCATTCCTCTTTATCTCATGGTGGTATTCTAACTCAGCCAAGACCTTTTTCTCTTTTATCTTCTCAATCTTCATGTTCACTTGTCCAATTATTTTTCACCTTGGAACCCTCTTGTCCAAGAATTTTTCACCTTGGAACTATGACTCTAATTTGAGTCTCTCTCTTATATCTCTTGAGATTTTGTTAGATTTCTTCTTAGGGTTGCAAATTTTCAACTCTCTTTTACTATACTCCTAAAGAATTTCATTAGCACCTCACATAAGAACTTGTAATACTCATTTAGCATAAACTTCATATAACATTGATCAGCATAAAATTTCCAAGAGATTACCTTCTTTGATACCACATGATGTAGGGGATTTATGCCTACAATCTCTTACCTAATTAAACTAAATTTGATTCTTTAATTTTATCCTTCCTCTAACCTTTGATCTATGATTGTATTTATTATCATAGGTACCTACTTTCAATATTGAACTCTCTCTCTCTCAAACTCTCTCTTGACTAGGCTTCTAAGCCTCTTGGAAAATATAGTCTTCCATTTACTTTTAATACATTTCCCTCCATCATATTCTTCACTTTATCTCTCATAAATATCACCCTCATTATCTCAAATCAGTCTTACAACTCTTTACTTACTTCAAACTAGCTTACTCATATGGATTAATAGGCCTAATGCTACATGTAAAGTTTTATGATCTCACCTTCTAAATATGAGCCATAAGGTCATCCACCTAGTATTTTACATCTTGTTAAAGGAAAAATAACTGAGGAGGGGGATGAATCAGTGATCCCAAATAATCCAAATTCAATTTTTATCTTTACAAAGACTTAATTATATATCATAAGCATTCATGAAGCATACATATCATTTACAGTAATGAACAAGAGAGACAATGCAAAATCAATCACATAACACATGACATACATTGGAAACTTTCTTGGGGAATAAAACCCACTATAACCTATAATTGGAATATTGTCCTATAATAACAATATTTAATTTATATCATCTACAAATGATCAAGGAAATAAAATCCCTATTTAGTGAGACTCCAATCCCACAAGGTGTTATCACACCTATCTAGCTGAACTGCAATAATAACCAAACCTTTTAGTAAGTTTTACCTTGAAAGGAGGATAAAAACATATTAGATGATAAGCTACCAAAATAACACCTATGAAAAATTCCACCTCTAAATTGATGTCAACAACACCTGATGATGGACCTCAGCTTATGACTCTTCTCCTTTGCTCATACTCAATTTATAAGAGCACTATTCTACCAATATAATTATAACCAATGGGTCATACAAAGAGTCCTAAATATATTATTCTCTTCAACACATCCTTAAGGAAATCAACCCTTTTTTAAATCTTAAAAACACACACACACAATCCTCTCTCCAATTGTTCTTTAGTCCCTCACTCAAAGTCTAGAACCCATCATCTTTGGTTCCATTATTTATAGAGCAATCTTGTATATAAACATCTTAGTAAGACATTAGGCATGTCTTAACCTTTAATACATATAACACATGAAGACATGACTTAATAAATTCTTCATAGGTTGGCCATAGCATCTATGGATCACCATTAAGGAACTACACATTTTAATAAGACCCTTATAGGCCTTATAGGTCTCATGTGAACCCATTCACTCCTTTAGCACTCCATTAAGCAAAAACCTAACACAAGACCACTTTAAAATACATGATTCCATTCTTTATATCCCCTTATATATACTCATATTATCATAGTCAACTTAACTCACCTGTACATATGATCAAACAACTCAAACACTGACCCTGTGCACATAGTCACCATGAACAAACACACAGTCAAATTCTTAAGCATTTTTAATACTCAAGATAGATTGATCACACTTAAAAAACCCACATATATCATCCTCATGTATTATAAAACATGTTTTAATATATAATTCATCATGAAACATCGAAACAACATCAATACAAACTTGAATATCCTTCTTAGGTCACTTACAGACTAAGCATAAACACACAATCAACTTTTAGGCTCAATATATTTGACTGTAATCACTTTGAAATATTCAAATTAGGCTCATTATATGTGTTATGAAATATTATTAATCTTTATTTTTACATCATTAAAAAAATTATCTTTTGTCGAAAGATATGGTCCAAAAACTAGACACCAATTTTCCTTTTCAAATTCAAATATTCAATTACAATCAGTCATAGTTAACCTTCAAACACAATGCCTGAATCTTGTGAAATCTCAAATCAAGATCAATCTCACACCATCTATCTTGTTTGATATTTAACACATAGACTACTAAATCAAAATGTTAAACATCTATCATGTTGACCTTATCTCATGCAATCTAAAAACTTTGACTCAATGTGTTTCATTAATCTTTGCAGATTAGTTTGGACTTTAATGATAAATGCTTATCATTTGATCAACTATAAAAATTCACACTCATCATTGGATCATTATATTTTACCTTTGTTCATATGTTAAACTTTAATCATGTTGGCCTCATCTTGTATAATCTTGAAATGTTGACTTCATGTACTTCATCTATCTCTATGGATTAACCAAGTTTATAATGATCAATGTTCATCATCGATCAATCTATACAAACACCTATTGCCATTAGATCATTATCCTATACATTTGATTAGATGTTAAACATCATGCACCTATCCTCATCTCACTACTTATTAACTCCTTAGAGTAACCATGAACCATTGATCTTAATCGAGCTTTAACACTTTCAAAAATGACTAAGTATGGGGAACCTTTCAATATACATGAATAGCCATTTTTTCACCTCAATAACTTCTTTTCTGCTTACTCATAGGATCTCAAACATGGACCAGATAATTTAATCATAAAGGAGAATCCAACCATGTGACACATAATTCCTAAAACTCTTACATGTGTGAGATATAATACCATTAAAGTGTCTTCTTAAAATATTTTATCATAGATCCAACTATTACCAAATCTACCTAAGAGGCCAAATTTGAGCATCTATAACTTTTGTTACACTTTATCATATGATCTCAAATTTATTTCAAATCATATATGCTCAAAACTGAACTAACCCATATGATTATATTATCTTGACACCTTCACATGTGAAAGATATAGCATAATCAAAATTCTCACTCGATTCTTTCTACCTCATTAAAAAATTGGTTAAGTATGAGAAAACATAGTCAATCTACCTAGGATCCAAAATTTGCATGTGCATATCTTTTGATGTGCTATATCACATGATCTAGAAATTAGTGTAAATAAAATAGGTCAAAAAATTAACAAACACATATGATCACCTTTTCTTGAAATGTCCATGAATATGAATGTTGACCTCATCAACATGATTACTCAACTCTTTCTATCCAACTACAAATTTGGCTAAGTATGGGAAAACAATGAATTCTAACTGAGAAGTGAATTTTTCACCCTCATATCTTTAACCATGCTTTGATTCATGAATTGAGACATGGAGTATAATAACTAGGGAATAAATTTATCACAACCATATTACCAAATCCCCTTGACTCATTCCCACATGGTAATGGTGATGTCATCAAATTTCCTACTCATATTTTCTACCACTAGACCCAAAGTGTCTACATGAAAACTAAGATTAACCAAATTAATTACACTTCTGCACGTAATCTCTCAAAGTATAGATAACATATTAGGTATGTATTGCACATGATACACTCACCATAATCATCTCTAAACATCAAATAATCAACCTTTAAGCATATAAGATATCTAAGCAATAGCACCTTCTAATCATCTTCAAATCTCTACACACCATGAAGAACCACTATGCAGGTTTACTAGCCTTCTTTCTCAAGACACTTCCATGACCAATAACTCTACATATACACTATACAAAATAGGAAATATGCACTGAACCAAGCTAATAACATACCTTCTAATATTCATACCTTGCTCTTTAACTGAGTAAAAAGCACTCTTCTTCAAACTAGGCCTGTTTAGCCTCCTGGTAGCCCTACATGAACCTTATAGATCCCATAATTTTTAGTAGACACATCTTCAAGACATGAAATCCATATTTGGATCACTCAAATATTCCCCCTTAAGCACATCAATTTGCATCACTAATCTCATCCTATGCAACATACTTTATTCACAAACCTACTAGCTAATTAACCCTCCATAATGACATAAACTTGAATAATTTAAGAACTAAAAACATTATAATCTATATAAAACTTTAATTAACCACCCATTTATCCTAATCAACATATTAAAAATCCTCATACCTCAACTCATATGGCAAACCACTTTTCTAGTATATCACAAAACCCTAAAATTTCAAAATAAGTAGGGTCAACAAACCTCCTTCTAGTCAATGCACACCTTTGAAACTACTTACACACCTATAAATACCCATAAAATACTTATAAACTAATATTTTATGTTTCATACCTTTGGTAACCCCTATATACTGAAAAGCATTTTAGGCATGCTTGCCCTTAAGCAAAAAACTAAAAAAACTAAGCACTCAAAAATCTTCAATTGGCATATACATACCTTCAGACCTCAAAAACACCTAGAGCACACCATAAATAAATTCATAAACATTTTTTAGCACCAAACACTTATTGACATTTTAATCAATCTCACTAAGCCACATGGAACCTTCAGTCGGACCCTATGGATTATTCTAACTAAAAGACACCACAACAACACTTACTTCTCCACTTGAAAGGAGTCTCTTAAGAAGCATAGATAGAGACATCCTCTATACCTTAATGCTCTAAAGAAAAAAAAGTTACTCATATTCCTCCTCTTCTTTGGTCATCTAATAATTAAAGTTCTTCTTCTTCTTTGGCTTAGGAGAAACAACTTCCTCAACTACTACAACATTCTCTTTTTCTACTATGATTGGATTATCAATACATGGAGACAACATAGATTCATGACATACCTTATTATTTGAATAATCTTCCTTTTAGATTGGATCCTCATCATTAGGTACAAAAAATTGATGTTCTTTGAATGATACATGATTAACAATAATATAATGTTCACTTGGATCCATACATACCTCAGGACTAGTCTCAACTGGTACCTTAGTCTTCTCCTTGAGCTTAATCTCTTCATTCTCAATATGAGTAGACAATGAGACTTATTTGAAATGTTTAAATTTATAAGGATTCTCCACCATATCAAATATATTACTTGGACCTACAGTCTCATTATGACACACCCTTGTCACCTTTGGCTTCCATGTGTTAACTTGCCTTCTTTCTTGAACTCTAAGAGCCTGATTAAATCTAATCTATCTTGTAGGCCTTTTCTTAAGTCACCTAGAAATGAGACCTCTCTTTTCAAAATTTTAACACACCATATATTCTAGAAGAAATGCATCTTTCCTTACCTTATTTGGATAAAAATCTTTAATGTGTCTTATGTCATGACAAATAAAATAACCTCCCTCTTTTGAAGAGGACTCACCTTATCTAATCTTATGTAGACAATGGTTTTCAAAGTGTCCCACATCAAGAGAATTAAATCAATTGATTATGTTCACACCTTACTATTTGTATTTTCTAGCTCAAATTTTAAAGATTCATTTTTAGAAACATACCTTGAACATTCATCTTCTTTAGATTTTAATCTTGTAGATAGAATTTCTAATTGACAACTAAGATACTTGATCATATCTTAATTCTCCTTAGCATCTTCATTCAATCTTGCCTCATATACATTGAATTACTCCTCATAGTCCTTTACATTAGATTTCATCTTCTTATTGATCTTATTCTCAATCTTCAATTCTTCAAGAGCATTCATCAAAATAGTCTCATAGTCTACCTCATCTTCATTATCATCTAAATCAGTCCAAGTAGACTCCTTCTAATGTGAGCAACTTCCTTCCTTAGTCATGAACAGGGATTCATCTTCAAAATTACCATCATCTTCATGATCATATTCTGATTCACTATCTTCACTCTCATCTGATGAGCTATAATCTTCTTTGGTGTAAAGACTCTTCTTATTCTCTAAGGACCTCTTCTTGTTGTTATAATTTATGAAACCTTTCTTCCTCTATGTCTTCTTGTCATTAATTTGGCCTTCATCATGATATTAATATCCTTTATTTTCATGCTTATGAGGTCTCTTCAGATAAAAAATTCCTATTTTTCCATAGTTAAAACATTTGAAGGGTAGTTTATGCTTATACTTCCCTAAGCTGGTGTTTATTTTCCTAGTAATCAAAGCAATTAGTTCATCATCATCAAAATAAGATATGTCATCCTCTTTGGATTTCACACCTTGGAACTTATTCTTAATCTTTATCTTTATATTGAATGTTTCTTCTTTATTTGGTGTTTTATCATCATTCTTCCTCATCTCATAAGTAGTAAGGGTGTCATGTAATTGATCCATCTTCAACTGAGTAAGGTCATGACTCTCTTCTATAGCAAATAATTTTAGATAAAACTTTAGGGATAAATACCTTAATACCTTTTGAACAATATTATTCTCTTCAATATTCTCTCTAAGACCTCTAATGATATTCACAATCTCATCAACTCTCTATAGAAAGGATGCCACAACATCTTCTTTGTTCATCTTGAGACTTTCAAACTGCCTTCTATGAGTCTGCAACTTAGGAATCTTAACCTTTGAATCTCCTTAAAAAATAGTATTCAATTTATCCCATATTTATTTGGTTGATTTATAATGAATTAATTTGGTGAACTTAGTTTTTATAAGACCATAATTGATGGCATTCATTGCCTTGGAATTGTTTTCAAATAATTTTTTATCTGCAACACTAGATAGAGTAATAGCAGGAGTAACATAATCAACCAAAATTGATTTCCATACATCAAAACCTAGGTAAATAATGTAGGTATTCATCTTATCACTCCAAAAATCATAATTGGATCCATTGAACATTAGTTCTTTCTTAGTAGAGAAACCACCTTGCATATTCTGACTAGCTATTGTACCTTGGATCACCTTTGAGCTGTCAAGCCTTTACCAAAGGACCTAGCTCTAATACCAATTATTATATGTACAATAAATGATAGGGGTGGGGGTGAATTAGTGAGACAAAATAATCCAACTTCAATTTTTATCTTTACAAATATTTTATCAGATACCATAAGCATTCATGAAGCATACATATAATTTATAGTAATAAATAAGAGAGATAATGAAAGATCAATCACATAACGCATGGCATATGTGGGAAACCCTCCTAGGGAATAAAACCCACTATAACCTATGATTTTAATAATTTCATATGATAATAAGATAAAAAATATACCATCTAAAAATGATCAATAAACTATAATCCCTATTTAATGAGACTCCAATCCCATAAGGTGCTACCACACCTGTCTAGCTGAGATATAAAAAAACTAGACCTTTTATCAAGTTTTACCTTGAAAGGAGGCTAAAACCACCTTATATTTTGATATTACACAATAAAACCTATGAACACTTCCACCTTTGAACTGATGTCAATAACACGTGATGATGGACCTCACCTTATCACTCTTCTCCTTCACTCACACTCAATCTACAAGATCACTATTATACCAAAAAAATTATGACCAACAAGTCATACAAATAGTCCTAAATATGTTATTATCTTAAAAACATACGTAGGTCACTCAAACCCTCCTTATCTATACAAAACACACACATAATCCTCTCTCTAATTACTCTTTAGTCTCTCACTCAAAGTCTAGAACCCATCATCTTTGGTTCCACTATTTATATAGCAACTTTAATTATCAACATCTTGGTTGGAAATTAGGCATGTCTTAACCCTTAAGACATATAACAGATGAAGATACAAATTGATATAATTTTCATAGTTGGGCCATAGCATCTATGGGTCACCCTTAAGGAACTACACCTTTTAATAAGGCCCTTGTATCCCTTATAGGTCTTATGTGAACCCATTCACTCCTTTAGCACTCCATTGTGAAAAATAAAAACACAAGATCACTTTAAAATACATGAGTCCATTCCTTATGTCATCTTTGACATCCTCAAATGATCACATTTAACTTAGCTCACATCTATATTTTCTCAAACAACTCAGACACTAACCTGGTGCACATAGTCACCATGAACAAACACACAATCAACTTCTTAAGCATTAATCATACTTAATATAGATTGATCACACTTCAAAAGTCCACATAAACCATCCTCATGAAGTTTAAAACATGTTACTATAGTTAATTCATTATGAAACATTAAAAAACATCAATGCAAGATTGAATATCCTTCTCAGGTCACTTACAGACTAAGTATGAACACACAATAAACTTTTAGGATCAATATCTTTGATTTTACTCACTTCTAGATCTTCAAATTAAGTTTATTAGATGCATCATGGATTCCTATTAAAATTTTATTTTTATAGCACTAGAAAATTTGTCTTGTATTGAAATATATGGTCCAAAAACTAGATACTAGTTTTTTCCTTTGCAAATTCAAATATTCAAATGCAAATGGTCATATTTAACCTTCAAACACAATGCTCAAATCTTGTGAATTCTCACTTAGGATCAATATCACACCATTGATCATATCTAATATTTAACACAGACCACTAAATCCAAATGTTAAAAAATTATCAATATAACCTCATCTCATGCAATCTGAGAACTTTGACTCAACACACTCCAATGCTTACCATTCGATCAACTGTATGAATACCCACTCACCAATAAATCAATATCCTATAATTTTACTCAAACATTAAAATTTATTCATCTTGACCTCATCTCATGCAATCCTAAAATGTTAACTTCACATACTTCATCAATATCTATAGATCAACCAAGTCTATAACAATCAACACTCACCATCGATCAATCTATATGAACACTTACTCATCATTAGATCATTATCTTGTACCTTTGCTTAGATGTTAAAATTTTTGTAATTATCCTCATCTCACTAATTCCTAACTCCTTGGAGTAACCACACATCATTGATTTGCATACTTTCAATATGCATGAGTAGCCATTTTTACACCTCAATAACTTCTTCTATGCTTATTCACATGATCTCAAACTTGGACCAGATGATCTCCTCACAAAGGAGATTCTAACCATGTGATACAAATATTTGAAAACTCTTTCACATGCAAGATATAACCCCATTAAAGTGTCTTCTCAAAATCTTTTGTCTTAGAGCCAACTATGTCTAAATCTGTTTGAGAGGCCAACATTGAGCATCCATAACTTTTTTTGTGATTTAGTGAATGATCTCAAATTTATTGAAAATCATTTATGATAAAAAATTAATAGACCCATATGATTATATTATCTTGAAACCTTCACATGTAAAATATATAACACCATCAAAATGCTCATTTGGCTCTTTATGCCTCATTACAAAATTGGCTAAGTATGAGAAAACACAGTCAATTTGCTTGGGAGCCCAATTTTACATATGGATATATTTTGATTTGATGTATTACATGATCTATAAATTAGCACAAATAAACTAGGTCCAATACTAAACAAACCCATATGATCACCTTCTCTTGAAATATCCATGCATGCAGATTTTGACATCATTAACATGCTTACTTAGCTCTTTCTAACCAACTAAAAATTTGGCTAAGTATGGGAAAATAATGAATTTTAATTGAGAAGAAAAATTTGCACCCTCATAACTTTGATTGTGATTCAATGCATGAATTTATATCAAGCACATAACAACTAGGGACTATAGTGATCATAACCATATGACCAACTCCCCTTGACTCATTCCCATGTGGCAATGGTGATGTCATCAAACTACCTACTTAGTTTTTTTTTCCATTGGACACAAAGTATCTAGATGAAAACTAAGATCAACCAGATGAATTCCACTTATGCACATAATCTCTCAAATCATAGATAACATCTTTGGGATATATTTCACATGCTCTAATCACCATACTCATCTCTGAACATCTCTAACCATATCAATACTGAAGATCAACTAAGACATCTTTAAGCATACAAGAACAAGCACATTACACACTTTGTCATTATCACATAGACTATCAAGGCTATTTATCCACTAAATAGGACACCACGATGACACCATTATGTCATCATAATGATAACTCTCCAACACATATCGGTTATAAATCTAAACAATTAGCCCAACTTCAATTGTTAGAACTCTCCTAACACCATTGTTCCTTCATTAAGGCCTAAAATGCTTGTATCCCTATTTTTATATAAAGCTTCTAGGTTTGATATATACATAGATATTAAATAAAAACTAAGGATATTTTTGGATACTCCTTATTTTTTCAACTTATCCTAAAGTTTCAAGGTTTAATTCTCAAGGTGATCCTACTAACTCAATACACCCTTCTATCAATTAGGTCTCTAATAGGCCTAATCACTCCCAAAGTTAAATAAGTAATACATTATGGTAATTAACTGACATAAAAACTTATCCATACTCTATATCACATTAAAATACCTTATATTACAAAGTTTAAAAAATTTGGTAGAGTTGAAACAAAAGTTAGACAACTTTCAAATTTTAAAAACCCTCGGTCTAGTTAGTAGGCTTGTAGGTCGTTAAGAGGCTAAAAAAGGGTATAAATTTAAAATCATCCACTTTAAAATTAATTTTTGTGTTTTATAGGTTTATAATCACATAATTACATATTATCTAGTAGTTTTTAAGTCATGTCATTCCTAATAAAAACTCCCACAAACACATTATCAGAATTCTAGGCTCTAGTGTAGGACTGTGTTACCTAAGGGTTTACAAAATGAGTTAAGTTGTATTAAAAACAACTTAAATAACATTTAAAAATTGAAAAAGTATTCCCCAATCTTATTAATCTTCTTTAATGGCTAATTTCTCTAGACCAATCTCAAAAAAAAGCTCTAGCAAGTGAGGTTACATAAATTTGTGTGAACATGAGGACTAAGTGTAGGTTTAAATTGACTTTTGCATCTCTACAAGGACTTCTGATTCTTAAAATGGATTTTAATCAATAATTATAAAATATATTAATGATTATAGGACTCAAATACATCAATAACCATTCACAAAACACCGCTTACTAGATAGTCCTAACTAAGTCTTAACAAAATTGTCTCTTCATCTAATGCACTATGTATAACCTATTATGAAATGAGAATGAAATGAAACCAAGAAATAATTAGGAATTAATTTAATATTATACTTACTATGGTATATATATTTCACAACTAAATAAATACTTGATCAATTCTAAGGAATGACATTAACCCTATTACTCTCGACTGTGTAGGCCAGAATTACTCCTTCCAAGTGGAATATGGGTTACAACTCTAAAACTATGAATTGATTTGACAAAAATAATATTATAATAAATAATCACATTAAAACACTATTCACATATATTAAATCCTTTATAATCTATAGGAAACTTTGTCAATACTTCTTTTTCATTCATTTATTGAGAATATAGTATACTCACAATTACATACATAGTAAAAATAGAGCTTCCTCCTCTATTTATTCCATTTTATTGATATTATACCAATATAATTGACCTCTCTCATCCAATAACCTCATAAAACCTTATATAACACCATAAATTCATTTTTATGCTCTTTATAACACTAAAAATGTAATATATTTTCTCTTCTTGGCCAACCCATGTAGGGTGGCAGTTACAAGAAGATGTTTCTTCATTTAGTATCCTTATTTTCCATGAAATTAATGTTATGAGATCCTCACACACATATGGGGCCTTTTTATAATATTCACCTACATTTAGATTCCTCACAAGACTAAAAAACAACCTAAAAATCCTTATTTTCAAATGTTAATTTTGGAAAGAAAATAAAAAAGAATATAGACAAACAATTTTAAATACTTATAAAGACTCATAAAAATATACTAGGACATTTTAGGACCTATAAAACCTATCAAAAACAAAAAATGGTCATTATGACAATATAAAACATATGAACTCATTTATTACAAGGGTGATGCTCTACATCAAACCAAAATGATGCCATTCCCTTTCATGGGAATAGTAAACATAGGAGAATCTAAAAAGTATTCTCCCATATCAAGCTTAATACTATGGAATTTTATCAAGAATTTGATGATACCACTGTATAAAATCATGACCAAAAATTATAGAGCTATATAAATGAAATAGTTAAAATGAGTAACAACTTACTATTGATTAAATTTTGTGTACTCACAAATTCAATAAACATAGTTACCT
Source organism: Torreya grandis (assembly GCA_037957365.1). Lineage (NCBI taxonomy): Eukaryota > Viridiplantae > Streptophyta > Pinopsida > Cupressales > Taxaceae > Torreya > Torreya grandis. Next base: position 931 of record JARHVA010008197.1, on the reverse strand, counting down.
TCTAATTCTTGAGGAAATCATGACCTAAAATTATAGATCTACATAAATTAAATAGTTTAAATGAGTAACAAATTAATATTGATTAAGTTTTGTGTACTCCCAAAATCAATCAACATAGTCACCTTCTAATTCTTGAGGAAACTGACCACCTTAAGAGTTTTAGGAGCACTAATACTTGAAAGTGCATGATTAAAATAATAGGTTAAGAATATTCAGATTCACCCTTGAGTTCATCAAAATATTCACTTTACACCTCATCATCCTCATTGGTAATTTCAATGCAAAACAACTTCATTCCAACTAAATAATGTCCTTTGCTCCATTCTTTATCACAACCAAATCACAAACCTTTTTCACACTTCTCATCAATTTATTGAGAGGTGAATATGGTAGGTTGAAAGAGGGATGGTGCTAGGAAAGTGAGTTCACATACATTAGTGAAAATTATTCATTTGATCATCTCTTTTTTCCTCTACCATGTGTTCCCTTGAGATGGATTTATATACTGAATTGGGACTAAACATGTGAACCTCCAATTAGATGGTATCTTTGAGGCCACCCAAAAATAATTCAGTCAGATTTTCCTCAATGATGTCTACCACACATAAGGGAGATTCTAAAATTGATGAATATATTCTTTATAGTTCCTATTTGGTGTAGTTTGGATAGTTTTTTGAAGTAGTTTTCTAAGACATTATGATAGTGGAGTTGTATCTCCTCAAAAAATATAGAATAGGAAACCACGAGATGATACCAAATTAATTGCTCAAGTTTTAGATATAGAGAATTCATGACCCTCATTTGTAAACATGGAGTCTGATGTAAATCAAACAAACTTTAATTTTAGTGATCCATGTGAGTGTATCATTAACATCAAACTTACACAAGTCCACTTTTAGAAACATCAGCTTCAGACCTATATTGGAAATGT